>CM053032.1:126032657-126042846 GCA_028564925.1 Lithobates sylvaticus | reverse complement strand
TCCACTCCTTTGATCCTAGGCCTTACTTGGCTTCAGAAGCACAATCCTGTAATTTACTGGCAAATAGGGATGGGCCCGGTGTTCGATTCGAACCCATGTTCGAATCGAACATCAGCCGTTCGTCCGCTCGTCAAATTCAGAACTCTGAGGGCCGTTCGCATCAAATTCGTGTGATGCGAATGGTCCACAATGCACTGCACCAGTCGCAGTGCATTGCTGGCTGATGATTGGCCAAGCATGCACTGTGACCCCGCATGCTTGGCCAATCATAGAGCCAGCGGCAAGGAGAGCAATAATTGGCCACAGGCAGGATGCCTGTGGCCAATTATAGCTCAAGGGGTTTAGTACACGCCCCACACTATATAGGGCGTTGAGGGAAAGAGTATTGCTAGGCAAGGACAGTGTACTGTACACTATATGTGAATCATTTCTGTGTGGGGAAAGTGTAGGGATAGAGGAAAAATAGGCAGGGATAGTGTATTCTTCTCAGCCTTTGCGTGTGGGGAAAGTGTAGGGATAGAGGAAAAATAGGCAGGGATAGTGTGTTCTTCTCAGGCATTTGCATGTGGTGAAAGTCCTGTTCTCTACCAATACAGCCATCTGCAGGAGTTAGTGTGTGTGCTGTGTGAGTCTAGCACAGCACAGTATACAACCTGCACCTGTATCTGACCTTCTGCCCTGTTGTCATCTAATCCAGCCATCTGCGACATGACATTAAAGCCGCAAGCAGTTTTAAATGGCTTATTTTTTTCCTTTACAAATGTCATTTTGTGAAGGGACAGTTCTAAACACGGGAAACACATGCCACTTCACAGGCATACTTTAGACACCCCCCAGTGTTCCCTATTTAAAGGAATATTTCACGTTTTTTTTTCACTTTATGCATCATTAAAATGACTGCTTCAGAAAAAAAGTCAGTTTTTAAAACTTCTTTTTGCATTGATATATGTCCCCTGGGGCAGGACCCGCGTCCCCAAACCTTTTTTATGACAATAACATGCATATTGGCCGTTATAATTGGCATTTTAGATTTCAAACGTTCGCGTCCATTGTAACTAATAGGGTTCTAACGTTCGTGCAAACTTTCGGTCCGTTCGCAGGTTCTGGTGCGAACCGAACCCAGGGGTGTTCGGCTCATCCCTACTGGTGAACAGGAAATATTCTGGCTTGGTCTAATCAATGTAAAAAAAACTGCATCCAGCACCCTGTTCGACTAGCTACCTGTCAAGTGGGAATGGAACAGATTCAGCTTTGTTATAAGGACTTTCGGGATGTATTTTCTAAAGGGATTGCTGACGCTTTACCTCCTCACCGCAGTTATGATTATCCCATTGATCTCTTGCCTGACACTACACCTCCTCGAGGGAGAGTCTTTCCACTGTCTGAGCCAGAGAATCTTTCTTTGCAAGAATACATCCAGGAAAAACCTAGCTAAGGGTTTCATCCAGCCCCCCACTTCTCCCGCAGGAGCAGGATGCTTCTTTGTCCCGAAGGATGGAGAAGGATGGGGGACTTGTGTTGATTAAAGAGGTCTAAATAAAATAACTGTTCCCAATCAGTATCCTCTTCCTCTCATCACAGAGTTGTTCTCCCAAATCAAGGGAGCATAAATCTTCTCCAAACTAGACTTAAGGGGAGCCTATAATCTAGTGCGCATCCATGCAGGAGATGAATGGAAGACAGCCTTTAACACCAAAGATGACCATTATGAATGTCTTGTCATGCCTTTCGGTCTCAAGAATGCACCAGCTGTCTTTCAGAACTTTATGAATGACATTTTCCGTGACCTGTTGGGTCGCTTCATGCTTGTATACTTTTGATATACTCTCCCAATCTTGAAACGCATTAGAGGCATGTCTGCTCAGTATTGGCCCAATTAAAGGCTCATTCCCTTTTTGTTAAGCCTGAAAAATGCTTATTCCATGTCAAACAAGTACCTTTCCTGGGCTACCTAATCTCTGACACAGGCCTAACCATGGATCCAGCCAAGATTCAAGACATTTTAGACTGGGCACCACCTTCTGACCTAAAAGCAATTCAGCGCTTCCTGGGCTTTGCAAATTTCTATCGGAAATTCATTAAGAACTTTGCCACCATTGCACATCCCATCACTGGCATCTTTATTCATTAAACATGTTTTCAGGCTCCATGGGGCACCAATTAACATTGTCTTAGACCATGGCTTTCAGTTTATAGCCCAGTTTTGGAAGGCCATTTGCTCTCAGCTGGGGATTAAGTTATTGTATTCTTCAGCATATCATCCTGAGACAAATGGCCAAACAGAAAGGACTAATCAGACATCATCTAGAGAAGATGGTACGTTGTCTGATGGCCAATGATGAGGTGGAGTGAGTCAACATCCTTGCATGGGCAGAGTTTGCCTTTAATAATTGTGCCAGTACATCTACAGGGACCTCTCCTTTCTTCTGTGTTTAGGGGTTGCATCCTTGTGTGTGCTCTTTTGATCTTCCACCCTCTGATGTTCCAGATGCCAACACCACAATTGAAAATTTCTCCAAAATCTGGTCTGATGTTAATTGTGCTATTTCTCGCTCTGTGCAGGCTTTTAAGAAAATGGCTGACAAGAGGTGCTCAAAGGCACCAGAATATAAAGTTGGTGACAAAGTGTGGCTATCATCTAGGAATCTGTCCCTGCATGTTCCATCTAAAAAACTTGGCCCAAAATTCATGAGGGCCCTATGAAATGTCGAAGATTGTTAATCCTGTGTCCTATAGATTAAAACGTCCCCCATCCATGCGCATTCCAAATGTCTTTCATGTTTCATTGTTGAAACCTGTTCATTCCAGCCTCCAAGTAGATGAACCAGAACCTGTGGATGTGTTGGACAGTCAGGAATATGTAGAGGAATTTATTCTTGATTCCAGGCGAGTATGCAATTCCTTACAATATCTCGTTCATTGGAAAGGTTTCGGCCCAGAGGATCGATCTTGGGTCCCAGCTTGTGATATTGATGCTGACCGACTTAAAGCGGTTCTGCACCCATCCATAGAAGTATGTTTCTATGGCTTCCCTATCCTGTAAGATGACAGAATTGACGGTTCAATTCTGCATCTTTTAAGCTTACCTTGAATGATGGCTTCATCTGTGTTCTTCTCCCTGCGGCCGTGGGCGGGCTCTCTGCGTCCATCGTCGTCACTTCCGTCGAGTTCGCAATGTCTTCTGGGACCTGGCGCTGTGTCTCCTGGGATCAATCCCAGGAGACTTTGCGGGGGTCCCGAGGCGAAATCTCGCGGGATTAGCGACGCCGCCCGTTGTGATGGCAACCTGAGCTGTTGGCGCCGTTACTGCGCACGCGCGAAATCGGCGAAAATCCACAGGTGCATTGTGGGCCAGCAACCCGGAAGAAAAGGACCGGAGTCGTTTCAGGTGCCCACACTGAAGATGGAAGCCGTCATGAAGACTTTTTAAAAGTGGACATTCCGGACGAAAACCAGAAGAAAGAAGACCAAGAACTCAAACAGGTGAGTGACATTTATGCAAACAACATTACACCACATAACACACACAAAAAAAAAAGTACAAACACAGTGTAGAACCGCTTTAAGAAGAAGTTCCGGAGTTCGAGGTGGGGGGAGGAGCTTGGTCATGGTCGGGTGAGGACGTGGTGGTGAGAGCTCCGGGTCCTCCATGGAGATTGCAGACCGGTGAAACAGTGAATCACAGCCTTCTACCGCTAATCAGAGGGAGAGAGGAGCCGGCTATTGTTAGCAAAACAGGACGCTAAGGCATGACTGACGGCGGGAGACATCAGACCCGCTCAGTGAAGGAGAAAGTCCACTCCCGCATAAGCCAGGGAAACATACAGCAGTATTTTACCTCTGCAGCGGGGGACTTGGCGGAGACGGAGGGGACGCAACGATCTGCTGGGATCCAAGAGGGTGCATCTCCGAAGGTAGGAGTGGCGGTGGAGGACGCGGCCGCGGCCCCGACCCACGTGGGTCACACGAGCACACCAAGCGCCAGAGATGACGCAGCCCATACAGCACACGGCTCAGCAGACCGAAGAGGACAGAGGTATGGGGCCAATGCTAGTGGGGGGAGAAGAGACAGGACCAGGTGTAATGTCTCCCCGGAGGGATGTGTCTGGAAAAGTGGAACCTAAAGGAGAGGGGACTCTGGAAAGGGACATCAGAAATATTAAAGAGGTATTAAACTCTCTGCCCACTTGTAAGGATATAGAAGCACTGAACCTCAGATTAGAGGAAACACATCGCCAAGATGTTAAAATGATCAGGTCTGAAATACAGTGCCTTGCGAAAGTAATCGGCCCCCTTGAACTTTTCAACCTTTTGCTACATTTCAGGCTTCAAACATAAAGATATAAAATTTATAATTTTTTGTGAAGAATCACCAACAAAGATGTGTGTGACACAATTGTGTGAGTCCCCCCCCCCGCCCCCTCCGACAACACACATCTGGATACCTTTTAAACTTTTATAGAATAAATATAAAACTGAAAAGTGGTGCGTGCCAAAAATTTATGTCGCGGCCCCCTTTTACTTACAGTGCTAGCAAACTCACTCCAGAAAAGTAATCAGACAAAGATCTCTGAATGATCCTAATGTTGTCCTAAATGAACATGAGATGGTTGGATAAATAGAATACCACCTGTGTCGTAAACAAGTCTCTGTTAACCCCCCCCTCCCCCACCCCATCCCCCCCCCCCCCCCCCCTCCACCACCCCCTGTGGTTAGTAACCACCCTTTTAACCCCCCACTGATTGAAAGGGCGCACAGAGAGCATCATTGAAGAACCCCCCCCCCTTCCCCCCCCCCCCTTCCCCCCAAGGAACCCCCCCCCCCCTCCAACACTCAGCTCCCCCCCCCCCCCCACCCCTCCCCCATGTATACACCCTCCCCCCTGTTGTGGAGAAGTGTTAAAGCCGGATTTGGATACTAAACAGATTTTCCAAGCTTATTATACAAATACCCAAGGAGGCACTGTAGCCAAGCGATTCTATTTTCAAATGGAAGGAGTATCAGGACCACTGCAAATATTCCAAGACCTGGCTGTCCCTCTCTAAAACTTTTCAGCTCAGACAAGAGGAGACAAGACCTGATCAAGGAAGATAGCCAGCCAAGAGGCCCATGATCACTTCTGGGGAACCAACTGCAATGAAGAACTTACAGCTGAGGATAGGGAAGAGTCTGTCCATAGGACACAATCAAGTCGTTACACTGCACAAAATCTGGCCTTACTGGAAGAGATAGGCTAAGAAGAAAGAAAGCCATTTCTCAAAGAAGGGGAATGGACGTACGGACGTAGCGTCCGTATGGAGGGAGGAGTCTGAGCCCGGCCGTCGCCTCGGATGAGGAGCGCGGACGCGCTGGCTGGAAGGTCCTCGGAGCGGCACGAGGAAGAGACGCCGCGGACGCCGATGCCCCCATCCGGGATAGGAGACCGGAACGCCGCGTTCCCCCTCCTATAGGAATGCAGAGGGTACAGCAGGAATCCTGAACCGGCTCCCACAACGCCCACAACGCCCGTCTCACTCCCGCATTTGTCTCTCCTCTCTTCCCACCACCAAGCCCTCTCCACACTAAAGACCTCCCCGAGGCCCCGGAGGACGGAGGGAGAGGGGGCCAGACTGTAAGTATGCACTAGAGACTAAGAATAAGCAGGAATACAGCTGACCCGCCTTATATCACCCAGGAAGGTAAGCACATAACTCTGCAAATAGCTCTGGATGCCTGTGGGTAACACTGACAAAAGTTCTTAGCTGAAACCAATAAAGGGACTGTGCTTATAGAAATTGTGAGAGTACATACTAATCCGCGGAGGCGAATGGCTATACTGAGAATATTGGTGTTTGTAGCCCACTAAACGATTGGACTTAAAAAGATATACAAAAAGACATGACATGATTACACCATAGCCCATGTAGTTCAGTCTCTCTTTATCTGCGGTTCAGTGTTTTTTTTTTTTCTTTTCCTTGGTGTGCGTTTTTTTTTTTTTTTTTTTTTCTCTGCTCCTCTCGCTCTCTTTGGTGCACTCTCCCGGGAATACGCCGTACCGCTGACTCTCTTTTTGTAGGTCAGTCCCTTTTTTTCTTGGAAACTTACATCATACTCCCAGAAGAGCAGCGGTACCCTGGCTTGGACTACAGCACCTGTCTTTTTCAGACAGCGTCCTGAAAGGGTTAGTACCGCCCAATCGACGCAATAGATTTTTCTAACATGTTAAAGGACTTGGACAAGGAAAGTATGTGAAATTGTCTTTGTTTGTGTCTGCTAGCAACCCTATTACTTAGTCTGCTCTAATACAATTGGTACTCTCAGTGATGATGTGACTTGAAGCTAAAATAGCACAGCTGTGTCTTTAAATACTTTGCAAGTACTATATTATTCTGGAAATATCACTTAAGGAGGCTTGTGGCAATCTACCAAGAGACAGTACACCTTTAAAATGTAAACGTGCTTTAATAAACTGCCAGTGAATTCTTATCAGGGACACCTCTCCATAAGCAAGCTGTTGGCTAAAAAAAAAAGGGTCAAGGAGAAGTGCCTTCTGGAAATTGGGTACCTTTCATCCCCACATGAGTGCACGGAACGGTGCAGCCAGGAAGAATTAAGAGACAGGATAAATTGACATTATACATACAGATCTTGTAAAGAACCACATAAAACAGGTCACTAGGTTTTTAACACAAGATCCTTGCCCTTTTTTCTGCTCCTGCAGATACCCTGTAACCTGCATTCCTACAATTGCACTCACTGAGGCCGTAACAGCTCAGGAACATTTCTATATAAACACTAAAGAATAAACCCAACAAAAGGAGCCCCACTGGGAAACAGGGGTGGAGAAAGGAAAAAAGGCAATAAGGGTTCCCTAATAAAAAAGAAAAACTGGGGAAGAGAATTAGAGGCATAAGAAAGGGCACTATGAGCAAAGACGCACCCAAATCGTCAAAAAAGGGAGCCACAAAAGGCACCAAAGGAGACGTGAGCACGATCAAACATTACCTTAGACAAGGAGCCAGCCCAAAAACTACTGGGCCCGCGTCCCAGGCGGGGGTCAGTCTGGAGAGAAGTGTAGGAGCAGAAGGCGTTAACAATCAGTCAATAGCAGACCATACCATAGAGAGTGAGACTGACATGAGCCGGACCGAGGATCAACAGGTAGGGACACATGTCCCCACCAAAACGGAAATGGAGGTTATGTTGTTGCGTCTAGAAAACGCTATCAAACTTGAAATCAACAATCTCAGAGAGGATATGGGCCACCTACTTACCAGGGTAGAGATGGTTGAAACCAGAGCAGATAATACTGACCAGGATATCTCAAACCTAAAAGCACTACTGAAAAAATCCCAACTTAATCAGAGAGACACCGCATACAAAATTGAAGAACAAGAGAACAGGGATAGAAGGCAAAATCTTAGACTACGCGGGGTTCCAGAACAAAGAGGGGAAGACCTGGAGAAAAAAATCTTTTCTATTCTTGGCCCAATTAGCGGCAAAAATCAAGATCAGTTCCCCGAAATCGAAAGAACCCATCGAGTGGGAAGACCCGAGAGGTCGGGCCCTGACAGACCGCGAGATATAATCATTAGATTTTTCCATTTTAAAGACAAAGAGGATATTTGGGCAAAAATCAGGGGCAATACACCACTGAGGTATGAAGACACAGACATACAAGTATACGCCGACCTTTCGGCCCGCACCCTGGAGAGAAGAAGATTTCAAAAACCCCTACTAGAAATTCTCAGGAAAGAAAACATTAAGTACAATTGGGGCTTTCCACCCTGCCTAATAGGCTTAAAAGGGGGGCTTGCGGCTAAGCTGCGATTCCCGGAGGAGCTCCAGGGGTTCTGCGCCAAGCTGGGGATCCCAGTCCCGGAGTTACCCGGTTGGAAAGAAAAAGAGGGCGTAGATGATTTCACTTAAAACGGCGGCGGAGGAGAGGGGGGGTAGGTAGAAAAGTCTACCAGTAAGCCCCAAAAGACTCGGCCTATTCTCCACTATTTTTCGGAGCAATCCGAGGGGAGGCGGAGAGGAGGGGAGGGACGGAGAAGGGTAAAAGGAGGAAAGATGACAGATAAAGAGAAGGAAAAGGGGGAAAGAAAGGAAAGGAAAGGGAAAAAAAAAAGAAAAAAAAAAAAAGGAGGGGAAAGAAGAAAAAGGCGGGGGCCGGGATCAGACTCCACCTCACCACGAATCTAGTGCCCAGGGGTGCCGCATGATGACGACACCCATGGACCTAGAGACCCAAGAAGGGGTCAGAGAGGGGAAGGGTAGGGGGAGGGGGGAAGGGGGAAGGAGGGAGGGAGGGGGGGTAGGAGGGTTTGGGAAGGGGAGGGAGAAGGGGCGGGCAGAAAGGGGAGGGAGGGATGGGTCAGGGAGGGGGGCCCCCTCCGCTGCTGACAGAGTATCGGCCTTCAACAATTCACCTACCAAACTAGAACGAAGGGAAAAAGTAAAAACACCCCAACGGAGAAATGAAGACTGAAATTAAGTTTCTCACATACAATGTAAAGGGTTTGAATTCCCCCATCAAACGACATAGGGTCTTGGAGGAGATCAGGAGATATGGGGCGGGAATAGTCTTCCTACAGGAGACTCATCTGTCGCATGTCTCCAGCGTTAGATTGTTTTCGCCCTCATATCCAACATGGTATTACGGAGACACAATAACAAACAGGGCAAGAGGGGTGGCTATAGGTTTCGGCAGAGACATCAACTTCACATTGGAAGACAGGAAAACGGACCCGGAGGGGAGGTTCCTCTTTTTAAGGGGATCCCTCAGCGGGACAGAAATCACTTTAGCCAATATATATGCCCCCAACATAAGACCCATCAGATACCTAGAATCAATTTTATCAAAGTTGAGGACCTTTAAAAAGGGATACTTGATACTTATGGGGGATTTAAATTTCGTGATGGACCCATCCTGGGATAGTACGTCTGGGGTGCTGGGGACAGGGACCGCCCAACTCAAGAGTCTTAAAAAAAGGCTCTCTGGAGAACAACTGGTGGATATATGGAGGATCCAGCACCCCCTTAAAAGAGACTTTACGTTCTTCTCCCCCGCACACCAGACGTACTCTCGCTTGGACCATATCTTGGTGGAACACGGATTACTGGAGAGAATCACCCAAACCAGCATAGAAATAATGTCCCTCTCAGACCACGCCCCGGTCTCCATGAATCTTTGCATTCCAGAACACAAACAACCCTCGAGCGGGTGGAAATTGAATATAGAATTATTATATGATAAAGATATACAGGATTCCATTCGAAAAGAACTCGAATGTTTTTTCCAAACAAACGACAACGGTGAAGTCTCAGAAGCAGTTATCTGGGACTCCCATAAGGCGTTTGTCAGGGGTATCTTTATAGCGAAGGCAGCCTGGCAGAAAAAAGAGAGGATGAGACAGACGCAGGAACTGACGGCCGAGATCACCAGATTAGAACAAAAACATAAGACAGACGGGGCTCAGGCGCACGATACATACCTCGAACTGATGGAAAAGAGGGAGGAGTTAAAAGATTTGGCCGAACAAGAAGCAAGACAGGCATTCAATAAGATGTCAAAGGACCAGTACCTTTGGGGAAATAAGCCAGGGAAATATCTAGCCAGAAAACTTCAAAAGAAAAAATCGAGAAATTTCATTGAGAAAATTCAAACTGGCAATGGGGAGACTAAACATGTATCTAGAGAAATAGCAGCAACTTTCAGGAAGTACTACGAAGAACTCTATTCGGTAGACCCGGAGGGTGGCAACGAAGGGGGCGAAAACAGCACGAAAATAGATGACTTCCTGGGTGGGGCAGGGTTGGTATCCCTTAATATAGAGGACAGTGAAGCACTGGAAAGACCGATCTCTGAGGATGAAATCCTCAGAGCTCTAAACAACTCTCCTTCAGGAAAGAGCCCGGGCCCTGACGGGTTCACGGTTCTATACTATAAAACTTTTAAAGAAATTCTCGTCCCAAGATTACAGCGCTATATGAATGGACTGGGGACAGAATACAACATGAGCGAGGGCTCACTTCTGGCGACGATAACGGTCCTGCTTAAGGAAGGGAAGGATGGATCGGTGTGCTCAAGTTACCGACCCATTTCATTACTTAATTTTGATACAAAATTGTACGCCAAGATATTGGCTGAGCGAATTAAAGGTCACTTGAGCACGCTGATCCATCCGGACTAAGGATGGGCCCGGTG
>CM053032.1:125602773-126032162 GCA_028564925.1 Lithobates sylvaticus | reverse complement strand
TTAAAAAACTTGCAACACAACTAAATAAAGACCTAATCACCAAAGACTTGGAAGCACAGCAGAGAAAGATGAAAAAATACATAAGAGATACAACAGACTATAAAACTGATCAAGTGTTCAAATGGCAGACAAAAATAGAACAGACACTACCGGCCTCAACGTACTCGACACCGGAAAAGGAGGTCAGAATCCAGGATCCAACAACCTCACACACATATAACCCACCGAGATGGGACGAAAGAGATAGGTATCCTGAAACACCAAGATCACAAAACAACCAAAGACCCAATAACAGATATGGACAACAAACGCCAAAGAAAAAAGGAAAAAAACCTTTTAAAAAACCTTTTAAAAAACCTTTTAATAACTGGAATCACAATGAGAGAAACCAACGGGAATATAGAGGGCCACCTCACCAATATGAGAACTATGGAGGATATGGAAGAGCACCAATACCCACATACAATAGATATGACACTTTAAGAGATTACCATGAACAACATGATAATCAATATAATTATGGGAATCAATATGAATACAACACACAGCGACCTTTTTTAGATCGGGAGAGGAGAGAATACTCTCCTCGGAGACAAACTTACGAACCAAACCGCTCACCAAGGAGACGCCCACAAGAAGAATACAGAAACAGTCCAGAACGGAGACGCCCACAAGAGGAACACAGAAACAGCCCAGAACGAAGAGAGGACAACGAGCGGGAAAGAGAATCCAAACGAAAAAGAGAATAGTTGGAGAAAATGTAGTCAACCTTAGCAATATATCCATTACAACAGAAGAGTTAGCGGTATTAGATAAGGGCTTGAAGCATGCCCCGATCAAAAACCTAAATAAATTTAATACGTACATAGGAATACAAAAATATATTAGAAAAATCAATATCAAAAAATGTATCATGAATAAACCATGGAGACCCCAAAATGAGGAAAGAAACACATCTCCCACGGTGATACATAGTACGTTACGTAACAATTCGGTGTATAACCCGCAAGTATCCAACAACCAACACATAGAAGTGTTCAAAAATCTAGTTTTACAAGACCTGGAGTCTCTGAAACTTAAGAATATATCTGATCCTATACACATCAAAAAGGGAATCAAAAAGTTAGCGGAGAGAAAAGATCTAGTCATCAGACCGGCTGACAAGGGAGGAGCAATAGTACTACAGTCTAAAGAACAATACCAGAATGAACTGAACAGACAACTTAATGATGAAGTAACGTATATCAAATTATTGGGTAATCCGACTGCAAAATACAAAAAAGAATTGGAATTACTGGTGAAATTAGGAATAAAGAAAGAGATCCTTAACACTAAAGAATCCCTTAAGCCCCATACACACGCTCGGACAATCCGCGGACCAGGTCAGTCGGACTTTGTCCGACGTACTTTGTCCGATGTTGGCGTTGCGTACACACGGTCGGACTACGTTGTCGGAATATCCGGTCCGGAAGAACGTCGTGACGTAAGTCGTCGTCCACGAGATTACAAAAGGGAAGTTCAGCACCACGTCAGGCACCCGTTGGGCTCCTTCTGCTGATCCCGTGTTTATCGAGAGTTAGTGGAAGTTTGGTGACTTAAGATTCGCGCTTCTCAGTTTTCTGACTCAGATCGTTACTGCTCTTCAGTTTGTGCTTGTCGTGCGTATCTGTTTATTAGTGCGTGTAGTCAGTTCGCATTTGTTGGTCATTGCGGCCTATATCTTGATATAGGACGCTTTGATTTGCACTGCTTATTGTCTGCTCGTTGCTGGTATTCACTTCGTTCTTTCAGGCCTTGCTGTTTATCGGTGCTTTCTGTTTGTCCGTTCTGACCAGCCGACCTTTTGTGACCTTCTGAGCGATGTTTCCCGTGCGTACTCGTCGCCGAGTTCGTGCTGTACGCGGAATTGGTGTCGGGCTTTTAGCTTTGACCCAAGACCCGTCCATGAACAGAGTGACGAGGAGTATGTGGACCAAGAATTGGTTGCTTCAGCGTGACCAGTTCTCGCACATGCCTTTGCTTCGTGAGATCCGGGAGAATAATCCTGATGATTTCAGGAACTTTCTCAGGATGACGGACCCCGATTTTCACCGTCTTTTGGCTTTGCTGACCCCCTTTATCAGCCGGCAGGATACCTGCATGAGACAAGCCATTACTCCGGAGCAGAGGCTTGTTGCCACGTTGAGGTACTTGGCGACAGGGAGAAGTCTTCAGGATTTGAAGTTCTCTTCAGGTATCTCTCCCCAGGCCCTGGGAATCATTATTCCAGAGACCTGTTCTGCCATCATTCAGGTCCTGCAGGAGGACTATATTAAGGTAACATTTCTACTTTACTATTCCCTTCTATGTATGCTCTGTTTGCTAATGACTTGTATTTTTGACCTCCTTCCCTAATTACCATGATTGCAATATGTTCTAATATGCTGTGCCCCTTTTCTCCTTCATGCATTTTTCCCTTCACTTACCTCACCAGCATGCTCTTCTGCCCCAATAGACACCTATGGCCTAGTCACTTAAGCAATGTCTTTTGTCTGCTGCATAGTATTGTTTGCCCCAAAACACCCCCTAAAATATGCACAAATGTTTGCTGTGTGGTTTACTTCATGTAGAGCCCCCTTTTTTTGTTCTTTTGGTGGGGGGGGGGGGCAAACTCATTAGGAACCCCCTCCCCCAACTGCTCTGTCAGATGGTACCAATCCTTTATCTGCTGGCTTTCCCAAGGTCCATACACACTATATACCTACCTCTTTATAGTGCGCATCTTTAGGGATGAATTCAGCAAAGCATGTAGTGCAAGGGACTGCCTCCATACATTCCATTTCCTATTTTTTTGTCTTCTTTCCCTCCTATTAGCTTGCTTGGTAATTTAATAATGTCACACTGTGCCTGCCTTTTTTTGGGGGGGGGGGGGGGGTTGAAATGTTATTTGATCTTTCCTGTGGCCTGCCAATAGTGTTAAGTACAGAGGGTCTGGCCAAACTAGCCCACATTATTGAGCCATTTGCCAATCAATGAAGTGCAGAGGGTTAGCTGTCCACCACCCCCCCCCCCCAAAACCCCTAGTTATTGCCAATGGCCCATCAGAAGTGGGGGGATTGATGGGGGGGTGAGTAATCTGTGAAGGGGAGCCTCTACTTTTTTGTGCAAATACTTTCCAGCCTCCAATTTTAGACAATGCTCTTGTTCCAAGATGTTGATTGTCTAATCTGCTTGCAATGTTTAGGTGCAAAGTGACTAATTTTTTTTTCTTGTTTCACTCCACAGTTCCCTTCCACGCCACAGGAATGGCAGACTGTGGCCTCCCACTTTGCCAGCCGTTGGGACTTTCCTAACTGCGGAGGGGCAATTGATGGGAAACATGTCCGCATCGTCCCACCGCCCAACTCGGGGTCCTACTATTATAATTATAAAGGGTTTAATAGTGTAGTGATGTTGGCGGTGGTGTCGGCAACATACGAGTTTATGTATGTGGACGTGGGGATGAACGGCCGGATATCGGATGGTGGGGCCATTACGCACACGGAGTTCTACTGGCGTCTCCAAAGTGGCAGTCTGTGCTTGCCACCTCCAGAGGAGAATGCCGAAGGACTCCCCTTCGTCTTTGTCGCAGATGAAGCGTTTGCGTTGACTCCCCATGTGATGAGGCCGTTCCCGATGAGGACCCTCACCCCGGACCAGAGGGTCTTCAACTACAGGCTGTCCAGAGCCAGAAGAGTTGTGGAGAACGCTTTTGGCATCCTGGCCAGCCGCTTCCGCCTGTTCCTGACGGCATTTAACTTGGCGGAATACAAACTGAACCACATAGTTCTTGCCTGTTGCATATTGCACAACTTCCTCAAAAGACATAACAGGAACTATGTGGTGCCCGTTGGCCCAGATGTGGAGGGCCCTCCAAATGCCGAACTCACAGCCCTTCGAGTGGCACGTCCAGGCTTGCCCCCTCTAAATGCCCGTGTGGTCCGGGACCAATATATGCAGTACTTTGTGGGTAGGGGGGCCATTGCTCTGCCTGACGATGTGTGAGAGGCATTTTTTAATAAATCTGATATTTTAACCAACCTATGATTTCATGTCATTTCAGTCTTCTTTTTAGCTTATTTTACTTTGACATTTTTTCCCTTTGCCTTCGACAGTGGGAATGCACTTTCTGGGCAAAAGGAGGTAACAGTCTCTTCTTCCCAAAAAGATTATTCTCATGTTGTGTGTTTGCTACCTAATCTTTGGTCTAGAGAAGGTTTGTACTGCATAACTGACACCCAAAATACTCCTTTTCATCACCAGGTCTGACATGTGTGTATTCTCCAAAATGCTGTGCTCCGTGTTTTCGTACAAAGCACTGTGGGTGTCATTTACATAAGTCAAATCCGCTATGCTCTACAAGTGCATTGAAAAAGTTCCCCGGGAAAGAAAATTGGAGTGCAAAGTGGATTTGCCTTTAGTAAATAACACCCATTGCCCCCCATATCCTTTTCATTTTACATACATAATGCATTGTGTTTTTTAAATAAGGAAGCCACACATTTAGAAAAATAAAAGTTTACTAGGAAAACATTCCCAAGTGCGTTTACAATCTTCACGCCAAAACTGACAACATCTTGGTTATTTACAACATTGTTTACAAACATTCCGCAATTGGTAAAACCAGGCATGGAGCAAAACAGAACCTAGGAACTTGGAAAGTTCAACTTTGTAAAGTGAAGACAAGATCAGACATGACTATATGTTCAAAGTGTGTTTGATCTTGCCTTCATCACATGGGGGGGTCACCCCCGAAAAGTGGAAATTTGTAACATGCACACAATTTGGGTCTGAAAATGGTCATTAGATGGGAAAACACATGCCTAGAAGCTTCAAAAGTGCCATTTTCCATCATGGGGATGAATGGACGTTTTTTGGGGGTGCAACCCCTTCACCACAACCACTTTCGTAGTTCGTAAAGTGTTTGCACCCCCAAAAAAACGTTGCCATTCATCCACCATGGTGGGAGCTAGCACATGTGGACACAATGTGTGCATGTTCCAAATTTCAGACAGTTTTTAAGTTGCAAATGTGTTCAGAAGCAGGCACAAATGTGTGTTAATTACTTGGTGCGTTTTCATATTTTTCCTAAAACATCAATGATGTTCTTCAATTTTTGTTGAACATCATTGATGTTTTGCTTTATGTAATCTAGATCTCGATTGCAGACCATTATCTCTCCGATGAGTACGTGGGCACTCTCTGTGGTAAAGTGCGATTTTTCTTCCACAACATCCACGTCACCTAAAAACCACAAACAAACAAAAATGGGGTGTTGGAAATGAGGCAGCCATACATGGATTAGCTTACCAGTAGCTGTGTTCTCCCACACTCACCTGTTGTGGTGACAATTTCTCCAAGTTCGATGATCTCTCCTTCCTCCTCCTCCTCCTCTGCTTCTGCTCTTTCCCCTTTTTTGGGAGGTGTTGGTTTGGGGGTTTCCTCAGACGGCCCAAGTTTTCGCTCCCCTATGAGAATGTCCAAAAGGAAGATTTACCAACACAAACTATTGAGGGCAGAAATAGGAAATGACAAACATTGCTTGAAAGTGACGGACACTATTTTAGTTTGGCCAGTTACAAATGTCAACTACATGAATGTAGTCACTTTGTAAAGGTGCTAAACTGACTAGCTTTTTGGTAGAAGTTTGTGTGATGGAGACCCCCCTCTAGTATCCACTGGAGCACATGTGTGGAAAAGGCTAATAAAAAGGGGGTTTGGGTGTCCCAGCACTAGTGCTCTCGAGTCCAGATGGGTAAACAGCTACTGGGTGACCTCTCCTTTACATTGAATAAATTGGCTTTACATTCTGGATGACATTTCTAGGGAGAACAAACTTCCTTTCCCCCAAAAAAACACCAAACATCGTATTATAAGTGGCCGCACGATCGAGGTTGCGTACGATCGAATGGACACACACACGACCATGACAGTGGCAGAAAGATCGAGGCTGAGTACGATCGAATGCACAGACGAACATGAAAGTGGCCATTTTGGAATGTACAACTTTGTAAAAATCAAACCACATGGAGCAGTATGCAAGCAAGAAATCAAACACAAAACACAAACTACTTACTTTTTTGAAGAATTCTCTTGATCTTTCTGTACTGATCGGCCTCCCTCAGTTTCAGGTCTGACCAGCGTTTCCTCAGTTGCTCCTTGGATCGTTGTACCCCAAAATGATTGTACAGCCTTCTCACAACTTTAGACATGATCTTGGCCTTGCGGACATTGGGGTTGAGGTAAGGCCCATACTTCCCATCATAGTCGCTCCTCTTTAATATGTCCACCATCTCCAACATTTCTCCAAATGACATATTGGAGGCCTTGAATTTCAGGCTCCGGGATCGGGACGTTTTTGCCTCCGGACTTTCCTCGTCCACCTCCTCGTTGGGGGGATATTTGGGGCGCACCTGCTGTGTCCCCGCCATGTGCTCTCCCCACTGCGCCGTAAAGAGAAGGGGTGGGGAATAGACGAGAAAGATCGTCAGGGGCGGGCGGAGTTTGACGCATGCGCACTGTATATAAAACGTCACACGCCTGTGTCGTAGCCACGATCTGGGAGACGAGGGGAGAGAAAGCTCACGCACGAGACGATCGCTACAAACGAAGGTACAATTTGACGTTGGTACATAACTAGCCTAGACTGATTAGAACTTGAGGCTTCTTTATGGAGAAGATTAGGAGAGTTTAGGCTGACATTATTTATATTGTTTTGTGTGGCGTTGTGTCTTGCAGAGGTGATGGATGCCTTCTACAACGTGAGCTTTCTCCCACACTTCATTGATAAATACCGGCAATTCCCCCTCTTATGGCAGGCAAAACACAGGGATTATAGCAACAGACCAAAGAGGTACGCAGCCCTGCTGAAACTGGTGGCATTTGTAAAGCCTACCCTGCCCATGGCAACCGTCGCAAACTTAAAAGTGAAGATCACCAACATGAAGACTACCTATTTCCGGGAGCGCAATAAGGTCCTGAAGTCACAAGCATCTGGAGCTGCAGCAGCTGATGTCCATGTCCCCACGCTCTGGTACTATGACAGGCTCCACTTTCTCAAAGACCAGGCTACTGTCAGGAAGTCACTCTCGACTCTTCCTTGCACGCGTCCTTCCACGCACGCCACCCTTGATGAGGATTCCGAGGACCAACCTGGGCCTTCCAGTCAGGAATATGTGCAGGTGCCCAGCTTGTTCCAGGTATAGTAGTTTTGGAACCAGTTTGTTGAATAATGAATGATGTTCAGTTAATTCAGGATCCCCAATTGCTTATTTCCTAACGTGATTGACATATCAACAGACAGTGGTGTGGGAGACATTTTTGGGAAGAATCTAAACTGCAGGGCTGAGAATTGTATGGTTTTGTATTTGAAAACATTTTGCAACAGTCACTAGATGAGAATTGTGTGTGTTTGATGAACAAATAACTGAAACTATGTCCCTTTTTCATACACAGGAAGACCTCAGCCAGGAGGTGGCTGTGGAAGGTGGCAGTCAGGAGGAGGCAGGGGGTAGTGGCAGCCAACAGGGGGGTAGGCGTAGGAGCCTGACTGTCTCCCAAGTCTCTCCCCTCCGCCTTCCCTACAGAAGGGCGAAAAAACATGGGGGAGGTGGGAGAGTCAGCGCTCCAGCTGATAAAAGATGCCTCAGCCTCCCTCTATGCCACACCCACCTACGAGGAGGCCTTTGCCTCCTTGGTTACAAGTAAATTTACGGGTATGGAGGCGGGGCAACGCAGCATGTGTGAGGAGGTCATCCTCAAAATACTAAATGAGGGGATGGCTGGGGAGATGACTCCCCTCACACATGTTTGCGAGAGTGACCTTGCTCCGCCTCCTCCTCCTCCTTCTGCCACCCCACCAGCACCAGCACCAGCACCACGGCGTGGTAGGAAGCGTACAAGGAAGACAAGAGAGTGACAACCTGGACTCAGTCTGGTCTGAGAGAAGATGGAGCCTCTCGTAGTACCAGAGCCTGGGGACCTAGATGGCATCTGCTGCAGTTCCGGATGTTTTGGACTTCAGGACCAGATTGCGCTCCCTTATTATTTAGATAGGTAGTCTTCATGCCCCCAATTGTTTAAGTCTGTAAAATGATGGTTGCCATGGGTGTCCAAGGCTTTGCAAATTCCCCAAGTTTCACCATGGCTGCGTTCCTCTTTGGTCTGTTGCTGAGACCTAAATAAAGGTTTTTTTGATTTGAAATAATCATTGACTATTGTGTTTTACTTTTCTACAATGACAGTTTTTCTTTGAGTAGGCAGGTACATTTCACTAATCCTAGAATTAACAAGGGGCACCAACAACCAACAAACTCCTAGTAAATGTAAGCAAGAAATACAAATGTTAATAATGTGGTTTTGCTAAGTTGAGACATACAAACCCCCTCCAAAAAAAAAAAAAATCTCCTTCAAATATGTATTCCCCCAAAAAAAAAAAATCTGGGTAAAAAAATAAGAAAGATTGTATTACGATCTGAGTAAAAATAAACATGTAGTGTATAAATGCTGCAAAGTAATAAAGAAGTAAGTTTGTGAGAAGTGCGGGTGAATAGGAGCAGCTAAAAGATGTCATTCTTGTTGCATTGTAAAGAAAAAGAGAATGCGCTGCATTAAAGACATTTTAACATTGCAGCGTGACGAATGTGCTGTGTCGATTAGGAAAGGTAGTTTTACCTGACCGAGCGCTTCCGTCACAGAATTTCTTCTGAGCATGCGTAGCACTTTGTCCGTCGGACAAGCGTACACACGCTCGGATTTGGTGTGATCGGACCGGGTTGACGGGAAATCTTTCCAGCAGGAGATAAGACTTTGTCCGACGGACACACCGACGAACACTGTCCGATGGTGCATACACACGGTCTGATTTTTCAACAACCTTGTCCGATCGGACCAAATTGATGAAAAAGTCCGACCGTGTGTATGGGGCTGTAGACATACACAAAAACCCCAAAAGAAGAGAATGGACTTTACAGCCACCAACACGGGACAAACTCATAAAATAAGAGATTTTATAGGCTGCAATACAGAGGGAGTCGTGTATGTACTACAATGCAGTTGCAATCTCCAATATGTGGGAAGAACAAAAAGGGCACTAAAAGTAAGAATAGAGGAACATGTGCGAAATATCAGACGCGGGTTCCCTAAACATAACGTGTCAAAACACTTTGCTTTAAAACACAATAAAGACCCATCTTCCCTGCAATTCTGGGGAATAGAGAAATATAACAAAGCATGGAGAGGCAGCCACAAAATACGAACAATCAGCCAAAAAGAATCGAGATGGATTCACACCATGCGTACTCTCACCCCTGGAGGACTCAATGTCGAGTTCGATCTGAACTGTTTTTTAAGCAACTTCTGAACAACTCTGGAACATGTACTCTGAAAGAAGGAGCTAGTATTCATATACCCACACTAATACATACAAGAAGTCAGTGGATGAAACAACATCTCAAAAATATGCCTCCACATAAACCTACTATAGCACTTATATTTTACCCATTTTATTGCACGATCCATCATAACATTTTATATATGCATATAGCCTATAGAGAGGCCGATCTGTTTTTGTTTCACTATATACATTGATCAAATATGATGGATTGTTTTTATATGAACTATATTTTTAATTGAAGGTACCTCAAGGCTTTCTCTCACTCTAACATCCTAGACCTTATATCTAGATATTATTCTACATATGTACTCAGGGTACATCTGGTAGAATACCACACATCTCTGATGGGACATTTTATGTACCATAGAATTTATTAACAATCTTAATTATTTATATATTTTTATTTTTATTGTACCATAATTTTGGCATTTGTAGTATCCATACTATGTCCGATGGCATGGCAATATTAGTATCCAAGTATTGGTTATAAAAAGACCCTTCATATACAGGATATTATCCAGTATTGAATTACCAACCCAATTTTAGGAATATCAGTATCTACATACTGGGACTAAATAGATCATTTACATATAGGATATTATCCATTTTAAAATTATTAATCTATTTATAGCAATTATTTTCCTTAAGGTCTATTTATGGCAATTTAATAAGCACACCACCACTAGGAGTAACTTATATGCATTTTAGATGTGTATTATTACATACATGGAACATATGTGGCCTTTATTAACATATATACTCTACCCAGGTGGGGACAGTATAATATGACCATGACACTATCAAGTCCCGGGACGCAATAATATTACACTACAACATTCCCGGTAGATAATTTCAACCACCAACTTATCTACAAGATAATGGCCGCTATAATGGTGGAACGCAGAGGTGGAACGCATTGTTGAAAACATACTCGTTTTAACAATCCACAAATCTACAGGATAATGGCTGCCATAACGGTGGAACGCAGAGGTGGAACGCACTGTTTAAAACATATCCGCCCTAATAACCAAACCACCGGTAAAATGGCCGCCGCCTAGTAGACACTTGACCACAACCAAGATGGCCGAATACCAACTTCCGGTTATACGTAATATAAACAAAGCCCAATTAGCCAATCCGGTTCCCCAGATGAAGACACGTGACGTGTCGTAACGCGTAGGGAGTGGCCGCAGGCAGAGGAGACGTGAGACGTGAGAAGGCGCTGAGAACGCCTAGGAGTTACTTACTTCTATATATGTCTATGCCGTTTTTTGCTTTTAAACCTTGATTTTAATGTAAGAGTCCACCCACTGTACTTTAATAAACTTGCCCATATTTAACCAAGATACTACACTAGTGGAGGCTTCCCTTTCTTGTTTCTTTGCCCTTTGTCTTGCTTTGACACTGAGCACTGCAGGAATCAAGATTTTAAACGCTCTTAAAGGAGAAGTTTTTTACTCTTACCAGTTTTATGCTGAACAACTTGTATCCACAATCCATGGGGCTATAGGATATGCCCGAAAAGCTACAATCTTTCAGATTTGAGGTGAGAGTTTTGAGAGACTAGTGATTGGATTGAATTTTATGAAAATCAGGACCAAGTACCCGCTGCAGAAAACATACAGGATTTAATATCTATATCATGCAGCTAATGCTGATAACCTGAATGAATGGAATATATAATTACTGCTTAATTAAAGCGAATACGGTACCTGACTAAATACACTATCAGGACCGGATGGATTAACTTGGACACTGCCCATTCATATATATTTTATCCAACCTGGGACTATATATATTTATTTATTTTTTATTTATTTATTTGTTTAATACTTTTTTCACTAGCATCTGATAACCATTCATCTGTCATTGATTACTCATCCATTATTTGACGTTTCATATTAATCATCTAATGGCACAGCACTTTAATTGCATAGCACTTGAATGCACTGTGATTGTCTGAATTTATTTGACTGTTTGAATTTATTTTTATTTGCATCCCACAGCACCTTATATGGTACCTTTAATGGTTTTGCACATATGCACCCGTCACTTTATTTACTACTTTATGTAGACATTGATGTTTATTAGTATTGTATTATTTATTATATCTCACCAGTAGTATTGATATTACTATTATATTTATACTATTGGATTATTCCTTATTGCACTTTGTTTTTAGCTATATATTGCGCGAAATTCTTTTTATATTTATAGTTATCAAGCAGTGTTGTGGCACTACCACCACCCCATGCCCAATTTTTCTGCCCCTGTTTAACATTGGTATCTGAGGGAGGATTTTTCAGTCAACAAATCCATCCCCAGTGACCCCCAATTGGTGTACTGGAGATCTCGTTCTTTGAACGACCCCCTAGTACACAGTGACATTTCTTGGAAATCTCCTCCATTCAAGACGTATAGGCATGGCACGCTGTGGTAGTTGTGATATCTGCCCCTATATGATTGAGGGTGATACCCTCAAACTTCCCACAGGTAGGGTCCTGAGTTGTAGACAGAGCGCTAGTTGTGACACTATTGGGGTAATTTATGTCATCACATGCTCCTGTAATTCTTTTTACATAAGTAAGACCATCCGACCTGTGCGTAAGCGTTTTCAGGAGCATTTATATGAAATTGAGACTTACCATCTAAAATCCCTGATCGCTAGACATGTATGCATACAACATGACAGAGATCCTCAATGCCTCAAATGCTGGGTCCTTGAAGATGTCCCTCAGGACACTAGAAGGGGTAACATTGATCAATTGGTACTCCAACATGAAACCCGATGGATATGGGAATTGAAGGCTACCAAGGCCCCCGGCCTGCATTAGCTTTGTACCATTTTTGAAATATTTGAACAGGTGGGAGGAGTTTTTCTTCCCCCCCCCTTTTTTTTCTCTCACGGCCCACTGTGCTTTATTTGTTTGATTCAGATATACTGTAATGTATATAGTAATAAATCAATAATAGATTTCGGTATTCTAGCCATTTGTTCCTTTCTCTGACACCTGCCCCCCTCTGCTGTTAATGTGTGTGGACACTCCAGTAATACATCATAAATGCTCCCTCGTGAGAGTAAATATGCTTGCAGTTTATCCGCCTAGATTATTCACCAACGTTGTGCCTATTTCCTGGCGTGCAGTGTGACACAGCCCCGTTAGCTATATATACACTTTCGTGTCTCACATACTATTCGGTTTGATGTAATTCATGACGTGCCTTGATGCCGACGCAGCACGCCGGAAGTTGTGACTTGCTCTGACATTGACACAGCACACTAGGGGACACGTTTGTATCACCATTTATAGGCTCAGGGTTTTCTCGTTCAGAGATAGGACCTCTGGCGCAGCCGGCGGTGACCGGGGAAACCAGTTAGGCTTTATCTCCTTGTCCACCCTGTCCCTGTGAACGGAGGATATGAACATTTGCTTACACGTGGCAGGCCCCACAAAGAAATGGCACCATCACTGGCACTGAGGGCTTTTCCTTCTACTATCATATGATAAGTACCTATTGACTTTATCTCAGCTTGGGACTTTATGCTTTGGTTCACATATGGTCTTTCAGGGTCCAGGACTATCAGCCTGTATGTACATTCTGGCTATCAATAAAGGCTTGCAACAGTGAGAGGGAGGCTTCAGGATATTGTTTTGACTTCAATCCTTTACTCCATGACGTTTCATGCCATACACACATTGTGATTGTACCCTTTAAACCTATATGCCTCCTCTAGATCGCTGTTGACCTAGTATGCCCCCCCTCGATACTTCAGCATCTCCCCCTCTGGATACACCAAGGAACTAATATTCATCACAGTTTGCCAGTGTGACTTTTTCCCAGGATCCAGGCTTGACCTTCCTAAGATTCATCTCATGTTGGGAGCCAACCTACAATCATATACAATCCATATGCATGCAATTTTCATCCTTCAATTTATTGTTGCTGCCCAGGATCAAGTTCATTGTGCATCCATACTTCTTTGCTACATATATTTGCTACATATTTATTTACTATTCCTTTACTGCCTCTCTCCCTCCACACTGAGCATCTGGAACTACCTACCAACCGACCGCACACACCATGATGACAGCACAGAGATCTACACACAGATTTGCACATTATCTATGTACATATTGGGATACTACACTTAGTTGGCGCATCCTTCTCTCTCTCCTATGCTGTCATTTGTGTTGCGTTTGTTAAAAATATGATTTTTTATATTAATCAGACATAACATATGAATGGGCACACATTACACAATAGTGGTTGCTCATAGAGATACTGGATTCAGGCATAAGCTGACACACATCATCATCATGCTGTAACATCAGAACAGACATCATCATGCTGTAACATCAGAAGCCAGTCATGATACAAGAAACAGAGCCTGATCCTCCAGAAGAATTGTTGCCAATGGAGATCACGAACATACAGTAACAGAAGATAAGTAACTTTTAGGTGTATTTGTACTGGTATAGACCATAGGCTGTTCTTTTTCTAGGCATTTGCTTGTTATAGATATCTGTCAGTCTTGTATTGTATTTTATTGCTAATGCCGCATACACACGATCGGACTTTCCGGCGGGATTGACTAGAGTACACCGCACAATCCGATCATGTGTGGGGTTCCGGCTGACCTTTTCTTCCCAAAAGTCTGGCGGACTAAGTTAGAAGTTTTGACTTAAAATTGTCTGCCAGACTCGGCAGTCCGGCGGACAATCCTAGTCAATCCTTAGTCTGTGTGCTAGTCCACGGGACTTTTGAAATGAACGGACTTGCCGATACACGTCGTAAAGTCCGTTCATTTTGAATGTGACTCCAGGTAGACGGGGCTAGTGAAGGAAATCAATGCCGCTGCCTCGATGGGCGAGATTGACACCTCGCTAGCCCCGTCACCTGGTATGGATTTAAAGGGGAATCCCTATGCCGAAAAAAAGGGGGGGGTGGTCCCCCCAAATCCATGTCAGACCCTTATCCGAGCACGCAGCCTGGCTGGTCAGGAAAGGGGGTGGGGACGAGCGAGTGCCCCCCCTCCTGAACCGTACCAGGCCGCGTGCCCTCAACATGGGGGTGCCCTGGGGAAAGGGGGGCCCTGCGGCCCCCCCACCCCAAAGCACCTTGTCCCCATGTTGATGAGGACAAGGGCCTCTTCCCGACAACCCTGGCCGTTGGTTGTCGGGGTCTGTGGGCCGGGGGCTTTTCAGAATCCGGAAGCCCCCTTTAATAAGGGGCCCCCAGATACCGGCCCCCCACCCTATGTGAATGAGTATGGGGTACGATGTACCCCTACCCATTCACCTAAGGGAAAAAAGTGTAAATAAAAAAACAAAATTTTTTAAAAATACTTTATTGCACAGCTCTGGGGGTCTTCTTCCGCCTTGGGGGTCTTCTCACCGGACTCCTCCGCTTTCTTCTTCGTCGCCGACTGGGGGTCTTGTTCCGACTTCGGGGGTCTTGTCCCGATCTTCTGTTCTTCTTGCCGGGCCTCCGCTATCTTCTTCCAGCTCTTTTACTAGCGGTTGCCCGGGCTTCTGTTGCCGTCGCTGTCGCATTCTGCTTCTGCTTCTTCTTTCTTCTTCCGATGTTGACTCGGCGCTGTCTCCTCTTCTAATGGCTTAGACATGTTGCGCTGCCAGTTATATAGGGGCGGGTCACCGACTCATGTCACATGGTGACCCCGCCCCCATATGATGTCACAGTCCCAGCATCCATAACATCATAAGGGGGCGGGGTCACCATGTGACATGAGCCGGTGACCCGCCCCTATATAACTGGCAGCGCAACACATCTGAGCCATTAGAAGAGGAGACAGCGCCGAGTCAACATCGGAAGAAGAAGAAGCAGAAGAAGAAGAAGCAGAAGGCGACAGCGACGGCGACAGAAGCCCGGGCCACCGCTAGTAAAAGAGCTGGAAGAAGATAGCGGAGGCCCGGCCAGAAGAACAGAAGAGCGGGACAAGACCCCCGAAGTCGGAACAAGACCCCCAGGCGGCGGCGAAAAAGACAGCTCGCTCGTCCCCACCCCCCTTTCCTGACTGGCCAGGCTGCGTGCTTGGATAAGGGACTGATATGGATTTGGGGGTGACCCCCACGCCGTTTTTTCGGCGTAGGGATTCCCCTTTAAATCCATACCAGGTGACGAGGCTAGCGAGGTGTCAATCTCGCCCATCGAGGCGGCGGCATTGATTTCCTTCGCTAGTCCCGTCTACCTGGAGTCACATTCAAAATGAACGGACTTTACGACATGTGTCAGCAAGTCCGTTCATTTCAAAAGTCCCGCGGACTTTCGCCAAAACTCTGGCGGTTTGTCCGCCGGAAAAGTCCGGACGTGTGTGGGCAAGTCCACACATTTGGAAAGTTCGGCGGACCTCCGCTGGAAAATCCGGCCGAAAAGTCCAATCGATAAGCATAAGATTGTAATAGTTTTGTATGTACAGCATCTTTGTATAGTAAAAGCATAGTAAAAGCACAATTACACACTGCAGACATTTACACACTCTCAGCTTCCTTGCTTATATCACAGAGTGATCTTGCTAGATAGACGCAAACAAACATTTGAGGGCTCGTGCCGCAACCTGTGCTATAGTTAAATTGAAGCAGACCTGTTTTTCTGTAGTGTGTTGTGTAGCTTGTGCTAAGTAAAATGCTGTGTAATCTGTTTAGGAAAAGCAAGGCTGCAGAGGATTCTGGTCACCAGAAGGAAGTGTGCCGCTTACCTATCTGGGCCAGAGACAACGAGTGGGAACCTCTTGCTAAAGAATTTGTGAAGTATGCTTCTCCCTTGAAGCTGACTTGGGGTGATAAAGTTTCAAATCATTTTGTAGAATTTAGCCTTAAGCGGTTGGATTTAAGTAAAAAAGAGAACAGTGTCCACAGTGGGCTGGTATTTTCTTCATGCTATTTACACCGAATCAAATAGAAGGGAGAAGGCAGAGGCAGAAGTTAAGGTATTAAAAGACCAGCTAGCAGTTGCTTCAGAGTGTGTATGTTTAACTGCTAGTCGGGCTGATGATTTGCAAGAGCGGTGTGCAGCCCTCATGACCAAATCAATTGATGCCTTAAGGAAAAGCAAGGGCTGTAAACCTGTTAGTAAAGCCAGGGTACTTGCCATTGTCACATCCCAAAATTGGGATTGTGAGGATGTGCTCTCCTCAAATGATAGTGAGGATGAGGAGATAGAGTTTGATATTTTGCATGATGATCTGCTAGTGAGAAAGAAAAAGTATGCCAGACCTCTCATTACTAAGCATAGGAAATGGCAACATGATAGACAGGATATGGCAGATAGGGAGGTGCATTATCGCAACCCCCAGAGATGTTGAATTTGAAGAAGTACAGGAGTTTACACAAACTGAACTCCATGAGCTGGCAAAACAGTACAAACAAAGGTCTAGGGAGCCCCTAGTGAGTTGGCTCCTACGCTTATGGGATGAAGGGGTGGACAGTGTTGTTTTGTCAGGTAAGGAAGCAGTGACTATGGGAGTGTTAACCCATGATCCACAATTGCATCAGGCAATGCAAAAAGCCAGAGAGTTTAGCGTGAATTTTTCACTGTTAGACCTCGTGAGAGATGGAATAGTCAGAGTATACACTAGTCCTACTGACCTGGAAAATACCTACTGCGGGAGATCAATAGCAGAGGGTATTTCCAGGTTAAGTGAGATGGGATTGTATAACCCGGATTAAATACATTTCCAGAATAGATGGGTGCAGATATGGAACCCTTTACGTCTGCTCTGCACTATAAGCTAATGAAGTCTGCACCCTTTAATCTCAGGGCTCCATTATTGTCCTTGTTGGGAGGCCTGGGATTAAACAGCAAGATTCATGAAGCCACAACACTTTTAAGCCAGTTGGGGGAGCTAGAGGAGACTAAAACAAAACCTGTCAGGGCAGTAGATAAGGTCGAGGCCAGACAGGAAGAATACAAGCAGAAAGGAACAGAGAAGAAAGGGAATGGGGTAGAGAAGACACGAGGTGAAGAGAAAACCAGGCTAGTTATTTCTAGGAAAGAAATGTGTGTTGACCTATTAAAGGCAGGAGTACCTAAAGATGAGAAACACTACTCCTAGTGAAGATAACAAGCGAAACAGAACAGACCCCTCTTGTTAGCCCCAAACCAATTCCCAAAACTGAACATGGATTACCATAACCCACCCAATTATAGAACCCCTATATACACCCATAATAGGTTCTCTCCTCTCAGGGGACAGGCACCTAGGGATGATTACAACTCCCAATACTCATATAATGAGAGGGAATATGGCCAATTCAACAGGTCACCATATAATTATAATCAACATTTGCCCAGACCTGCTAATTCACAGGGTTTTCCCAGAGAACTAGAAAACCACAACAGAAAACCAGAACAAAACGGGGCTGCAGAGGGGGGCGGCGCTCCAGGGAAAAGAAAACGAGTTTAACCAATAGCGGAATATTCAATTTAAGTAACGTAATACTTTCAGAGGCCGAACAAACAGTCCTTGATAAGGGCCTGAAATTTGTCCCTCCAAAAAAACTCAGTAAATTTCACACTTTTATTGATGTACAAAAATACGTGCGAAAATTGAATATACAACGCTATATACTTTCCAATCCCAGAAATAGTCTCGTTTCCAATTTCCCTTCAAACACCATACATTCAGGTTTAGCCAACCCCTCTCTTTTCAACCCTCCGTGCTCGGTTGCACCATCAATTAAAGTCTTTAGAGATTTAGTATTAAATGATTTAGAGAATCTTCCAAAGAAAAGAATACACGGTAACCCAGATATCAAAATAGGACTAAAGTCCTTATGTGAACGTAAGGATTTGGTTATCCGTCCGGCGGATAAGGGGGGGGGATCGTTGTACTCGACAGAATAGCGTACCACACTGAAATGATGCGTATTTTGAGTGACTCGACTACATACTCCCCTTTATCAAAAAACCCCACATCCGACTTCAAGAAAATTCTCATTGACCTGGTTGACACCGGGGCACAATTGGGGATTTTAGACAAAAAGGAAAAAAGTTACCTCGTACCCGTAGCGCCAAGAATACCCATTATGTACTATTTACCTAAGGTACACAAAAATGTCATTAACCCTCCTGGTAGGCCAATTGTGAGTGGCATCGATTCCATCACCTCCAGGATTGGAAAATACATCGATTTTTACCTACAGCCCCTAGTTAAGACCTTACCTTCATATTTGAAGGACACCAGAGATACCATCTCAAAGTTACAAGAGGTTACGTACAGCAGTGACCTTTTGATGGTTACTGCTGACGTCACTTCTTTATATACATGTATCCCTCATGATTTGGGGCTGAAAGCGGTTGACACTTTTCTTGGTCGCAACAAGTCCATCTCTCTTACACAAAAGAGATTCATAATGGACCTGTTGCACTATGCAACCAAACATAATTATTTTTGGTACGATGGCCATTATTATCTTCAAACTAAGGGAGTCGCTATGGGCGCTAAGTTCGCCCCTAGTCTTGCCAACATTTTTATGGGGAAATGGGAGGAGGATGTCGTCCACGTTCTGGACCCTCCACAACTCGTGTTTTGGTCCAGATACATCGACGACATCCTCCTCCTATGGAAGGGCTCTATGGATTCTCTCAAAGATTTCATGTCTGTGCTAAACGATAATAACATTGGCATTGAGCTTTCCTACGAGGCGAGTACCTCCACCATTCATTTTCTTGACCTGGAAATCAGTGCCAGCGAAGGTCATATTTCGACTAAAACTTTTTTTAAACCTACCGACCGGAATGGATACATTCCGGTCGATAGCTGTCACCATGCCTCATGGCTAAAGTCAGTGCCTCGTAGCCAACTTATGCGTATTAGGCGCAACTGCTCCTTTCTTCCTGACTTTTTCCATCAAGCGGATATTCTTAAACAGAGATTTCTCGATAGAGGTTATGTGGCAGCACAAATAGAGGACGAAATACATAAAATCTCTATGATTGATCGTGACACTTTACTAGTGGAGAACCCTCCAAAAAATAAAGAAAACAAACACAAGTGGTCTTTTGTGACCAATTTTTCAGTCCAACATAGACAAATTAAAGAAATCATGGCCAAACATTGGAAGATTCTCAAAAATGATCAGGTATTGGGGCCCTTACTGCCCGACAGAGCAGGTGTGATATATAGAGGTGCCACGTCTCTTAGGGCAAAGATTGCCCCTAACATCATTGATCCCCCTTGTCCACCTACATTTTTTCACAATATGAAGGGGTTTTACCCATGCCGTAAATGCAACGTGTGTGTTAACAACACATGTCGCAGGAAATGTGATTCCTTTAGGTCTAGTGTGACGGGTAAAACCTATGAAATGAATTGTTTCGCAACTTGCCACACTAAATACATTGTGTATCTCATCACTTGTCCGTGTGGGAAACAATACATAGGTCGCACTATCAGGACTTTTGCTATCAGAGTAAACGAACATCTGGCTGCTATTAGGGCAGGACGTACAAATCATAGTGTCCCAAAACATTATCTGTCCTGCCATAATAGGAACCCAGAGGGTTCAAAATTCCAAGTTATTGACAAGTTCACAGCCCACTGGAGAGGCGAATCCAAGATCAGAGGTGTATCAAAACTCGAAACGTTTTGGATACATCAGATCAAGTGTTATACCCCACACAGGATGAATGTAGAGTGGGATATTAATTCATTCATCAACCGTTCATAATGTATATTTTTTCTTCATCCCTTACTCCTATTCCTTTCTATTTTTACCATTTTTTCTTTTTTATTTTCATTCATATATTTTTATATATATATTTTGTGTTCTTTATTTGTACCAATAAGAACATTTTGTGATCCTATTATTGGATTATTGACCCATATACCTTATAGTTCATAAATGCGAATAATGAACTGCAGGTTAACACCAGTTAACATTCTGGTTGAGAAGTTTTTTCCTATTATAATCAGTTATAATTTTTATTAATTTTTATCAACTTTTCATTATGGCTCTTGTAATATTGATGTCATCATATGTTGTTATGATCTCGTCTATTTAATATTATATCATATTAATATTATGAGGAGTATTTTCATAAACATCTCCCTAGATATTATTACTATATGTGGTTACTGCCAGTGACATGTATATGCTAATTACCTGATGATACACATGTATGTTAAGTATTTGGCGATTTGGACTAGTCAGACTCCGTTTTTTTCTAATTCCAAAAGTATCTTTCTTGATTCCATATATTTCACAATTAGTTCGTCTTTTTTTAATGTGTCCGTATTATTATTATTTTTTGGACTTTTTTGTCTTTTAGCTAAGTATCGTCAGATGGTCGGTAAGCGTCTTATGGATGTGTGGCGGTTGTAATACATTCTGTAATACATTCTGGGATACATCACGCGTACCCGTCACGTGACCCCATTGTTTACCCTATTTGTCTCATGGGAGTTACACGCAACGTACATTGACTGTGTGGGCGCCACGTCTGTCGACGCTACTTGCTGACGCAGACGGGCGTGCTTCCAACTACAACGTGACCACCGATTGGCTGTGCGCCATCGTCGTCACTACGTGCGCGCCACCGTGTGATGCGCACGCGCTGTTCGCGATGTACGATGTGCGGTCTTAGATGGTTACGTAAGCCATCCCGACCTCCACGTGACTCTGTTTCCTTTACATGAGTGACGTACATCCCCCGTTTTTTCGCGCCCAAACCCGCACGTCTTTTTCGCGCCCAAACGAATGGACCGCTGAGGCATTCTCTTAGAAGGGGTGTGCATGATTGTCTGGCCCAATTAACCAACCATTATGTCTATATGCACACGGACTATCGGACAGTCCAATCCAACTTGTTTTTGGTCACATTGGACCCTCCCAGTCCGGTAAGTTGCCACCCTGTTTTTGTAATTCTAACCAATCCGTTGACTGTTCAATCTATGGGAGTGTACAACCGGAAGTGTGACTACTCCTATTGCACTCAGGTGTTGGTCCTTGTATGTTTTGTATAGTGGTATATATATAACGCAGAGGTGGTGTACTAGCCTATGCCCCTGTTGAAGTCTTGTAAGACGAAACGCGTAGGGCGGATACGCTATACCTACTACCACTGCGTTTTTATTTTGATACATTTCTTGATTTGTCTTTGTTTTTATCTTGAATATTTTTACTTGACAAACAAGATTTTTAAATAAATTTATTCCGTCACCGGATTTATTTACACTATGAGGAGGCTCTCCTTATCTCTTTTGTTCCTATGATCCTGACCTATTGAGGTGTCCCGGTTATAATAACCGCGTTCCAGTGCAACCTTCTAAAGCTTGGTCCCTACTCGGTGAACGGAGTTGTGGTGAGTATAGACTGTGGTGCCGGCCCAGTCTTACCTTCTCCATCTGGACTCACCACCCTGCAAACATCTTCCACCGGCATACCTAAGCCTGATTTGACCCCTTACCAAAGGTCAGTGGGTCCACCGTTGACGGTAAGCGTACCAGATCCCATTCTTATACTATAGAGTTCTAAACGCTGTCCAAATTACATGAGGATGTTACGTTGATGAACATTATACAGCATTTTTGGGAATACCAGTACACTATCACCCATAAGTCTTACCATCTGGGACTCTTGAATCTATATACGAAGCTAATCTAATATGTGTTTTTAAACAAAACACCTGTCACAATTTGTATTTGCTCCTATGAATGATACTTTTTGTTTATTTACATAGAGTATGATCACTATATGTTTTTTTGAACTGAGGTTCTGTTCACAGTGCTAATTAGTAATTGCATTACATTGCATGATATTGACTCTCTGAGTACTTAGATACCTTAGCGTTTTTATACACATTTTTTTCACCATTTTTTCTTTTATGTTAAGTTATAAGCAACATTAATGTCTTTCACATCTTATAGACAGTTCTGACGTGGACTGCTTATACTCACATTGTTTTCACCATTTTTATATGTATGGTGGTCAGTCACTAAAAATCTGGATGATAGCAGTGTAATAGGGATTTGATTCTCGTTTACAGCTACCTACCAGACACAAATCCTTTTAGCGCCACACTTTCTTAATTTTTATACTTTTCCCACAATCTGTCATATTGTTGTGTCGGCAGCTTTTCACTGGGGAAGCGCAGCTGTATCCACACATATATTTCTCCACCAGAGAAGCCAGTCTCTCTCAAGCAGTGCAGACTTCCTGGAGGCCACAAAGAAATTGGGGAGACTATTCAAGAACTGTTGAGAGTAGGGATACTTAGACCTGCTGTAAGTCTATTCTCGTCTCAGGTGTTTCCAGTAAAGAAACCTGATGGAACATATAGAATGACTGTGGATTACAGAGGTCTAAACAAATTGGGACCTCCCTTGAAGTCAGCTGTACCAGATATGATCTCAATTGTTGAGAAAATTGCTAAAGATGCAGGAGAATATCATGCTTTGATAGACCTGGCTAATGCTTTCTTTTTGATTTTAATAGACCCAGAGTGTCAAGACCAGTTTGCTATGGTGTGGGACGGCCGCCAGTACACTTTCACTGTCCATCCGCAAGACTATCTTTATTCTCTAACGATTTGTCATGGACTGATTGCCCGACATTTAAGTACCCTGAATTTGAAAGTCGCTGTGTTTCACTACATTGATGACATCATGATCTCTGGAACAAAAGAAAATGTAACTGAAGCACTGCACCTGCTGATACATCACATGGAGAACAGAGGGTGGGCTATCAACAGAGGCAAAGTCCAAGGACCTACCACAGAGGGGAAATTCATAGGAATGATGTGGACTGGGCAACAGAGGAAAATTCCAGAGGCAGTTGTGCAAACTATCCAGGCGCTGTTGCCCCCTACTACCAAAAAGGAGGCACAGAAGTTCATTGGAGTTGTGGGGTTCTGGAGATCGTTCATCCCACATCTTGGACTGATTCTGAGGCCTATATATAATGTCACCAGAAAAAAGACTGAGTTCTCATGGGGTTCAGAGCAGCGGACTGCATTTCTGGCTGCTAAAGAAGTTATTTTGCAGCATCAGGGATTAGGACCCGTGAGACAAGGAGTACCATTTCAGCTGGATGTAGTGGAGCAGACTGGTACCATATCTTGGAGTCTGTGGCAGCCAAATGAAAAGAAAGGACTGAGAGCAATACCCATTGGATTTTGGTCCAAACAACTGACAGGGGAACAGAAGAGAGACACACCCCTAGAGAAGTACCTGTTTGGGGAGTACACAGCATTTAAACATGTAGAGACCATTACAGGAAAGGACACAGTCACCATCCATACTGCATTGCCAATAGCAGGATGGGTGAGAGATAATGGACTGACCACTAGGGCAGCTGTAGCCCAGAACCAGACACTGATGAAATGGAAGTAGTACCTTCAAGAAAAAGGGGGTAATGCAGCTGGGGATGTTAGAGACATTTCAAAACAGTTGGCAGGGCTTGTTACTTTAACCGCACCTGGCCAGAAGAAGAAATTCCTGTGCTGCAGTCATCCTCCATTTAAGAGACTCCACCCTTTGAGTTTTTGTCAGAAGACATGAAGCAGTCAGCATGGTTCACTGATGGTTCAGCCATAGTCACCTCGTCTGGACGTAAATGGACAGCAGCAGCCTACATCCCAAGTACAGACACAGTCTTGTAGGAGACCGGAATTGGAGGGTCCAGTCAGTATGCAGAGTTGAAAGCTGATGACTCTTCAGGAGGATACTTCTTCCCATATCCCTATCTACACTGACAGCTGGGCGGTTTTAAATGACTGATAACTTGGATGCCCACGTGGAAGTCCAATGAATGGATGATTTATGGAAGGGTGGTGTGGGGAGGCAAGGAAGCCTGGGACTACATCTGGAAGGAAGCTCACCATAAAAGTGGGGCATGTTGATGCAAATGTGCCCCTAGTTCAGAGTTGCAGATGAAATCGCAAAAGTGAAGGCAGTTGTGCCAATTGATACTGTCTTGATGAACTTGGCCAACTGGGCCCACAAGCAATCTGGACATTTGGGGCAGAAAGCAACATATGAATGGGCACAGCAGAGAGGATTGCCTATATCCATGGACATGATAAAGACTGTAATAGGGAACTGTACAGTGTGTGGAGAAGGTCGACAATGGCCTTTGCAAAAGTACTCCACCGGGTCAATTAAGAGGGGTGAGAGGCCTGCAGAGATCTGGCAGATTGACTTAATTGGTCCCCTGCCCTGGGGAAACAATGGACTCAGATATTGTTGCACTGCAGCGCACACCTATTCAGGACTTATGCTTGTTCATCCTTGTAAACATGCAGATCAAGCCACAACGCTTCAACTGCTCCAGAAACTTGTCATCTTATGGTTGTCCCAAACAAGTCCAAAGTGATAACGGCTCACACTTCACCGAAACAACAGTGCAGCAGTGGGACAAATATTCTGGAGTGTACTGGTTGTGCCACACCCCATACCATCCACAGGCAGCTGGTTTGATTAAAAGATACAACGGGCTATTGAAGGACCAGATACGCAAACTTACACCCACACTAACACTAAGGGGGTGGGATCGGGTCCTCACACAGGCAGTCATGTTGTTAAATTCTAGGCCAATAGCCAAAAGCACACCATATGAGAGGATGGTAGGGGTTGGGTCACAGATTCCACAGCTGGAGTGCAGAGTTCAGTATTTATGTAAGGTTCCTGAAAGAACAGGGCTTAACAGATACCATGTTACTGCTTCCCATGACATAGAAACCAAGAGTGACATATCTGAAGCTGAAGCCTATCTAGGAATGAGAGGGAATCTGGCAGGAAGGTTTGAAGTTATATTTGCATTGGCAGATGAGCTTGAAGACAGTGACTGGGACTCTGACTGGTTAGTGGATACTTCTCAGCAAAAGTGGAAAGTGAGGCTACATAGCACGAAACCTTCCAAAATAAACAGCAGTGATCTTCTGGGAAATATCAGTATATTTCCTCTCCTCCCTATTGATGTTCTTTACGAGGGTCAGAAGTGGGTACAGGCAGGGGGCAAAGTGTTAGTCAGATATCCAGGCAAGAAGCCGTTTAGAGGAGAGATTGTAGCTGAAGGGCTTGGATCTACTGTTTATGTATTATTAGAAGGAACAGATCCGCTTTGTTTTCCACTCAACAGGCTGTCTCCGATTTGATCCATAGGACATGATAGAAAGAATGACAGAAGATCGCTAAAGAGCTGTGGAGAGCAAGGCCTTTGATGTATTACAAGCCTGGACTTGTTTCTAAAGAAATTTAGAATGGACTTTCTAATAAACTTTTAGTTAAAGACTGAAACACCTTCTCAATTACAGAAATATGGCAGGTGTTGCATTCAAGGAAAATTAATGTTTAAAATGAGTATTCATAGTAATGAAGTGATTTTCTGTATTCTGTAAATCTAGGGCGGAATGTGTTGCGTTTGTTAAAAATATTATTTTTTATATTAATCAGACATAACATATGAATGGGCACACATTACACAATAGTGGTTGCTCATAGAGATACTGTCAGTTTTTTTGGATTGAGTAGATTTCTCAAACAAATGCTGCTACAAACAATGGGTACGTAGATACCATTTGTTGTATTACAGTTTGAATAGGCTATTGTCTCTATAGCTACAGTAAACAAGTAACACATTACTTGTTTGAGATTCTTTCAGCTCCCAAACTGAAAGAATGACCGTTAGATTACTGGCAGGTTTGGTTTGAGTAGACAATGGGCAGTTTTTGTATTCAACTGACAGTTTTCAACATTGCTTCTACAGCTACAGTAAACAGGTATGTTTTCTGTTGTTTGATAACTATGGTAAACAGCCTGACACATAAAAGGGGGATTCAGGCATAAGCTGACACACATCATCATCATGCTGTAACATCAGAACAGACATCATCATACTGTAACATCAGAAGCCAGTCATGATACAAGAAACAGCCTGATCCTCCAGAAGAATCGTTGCCAATGGAGATCACGAACATACAGTAACAGAAGATAAGTAACTTTTAGCTGTATTTGTACTGGTATAGACCATAGGCTGTTCTTTTTCTAGGCATTTTGCTTGTTAGAGATATCTCTCAGTCATGTATTGTATTCCTAAGATTGTAATAGTTTTGTATGTACAGTATCTATCAGAAATTCAGAATATAAATGCATACACAGCAAAAAAAAAATCTGTCCTATGTCAAAGACATACTGAAGTAACCTTCAGAAACTAACATTATTACATTATAACAAATATATATATTTTATATATATTTCAGAAACTTTTATCACTTAAAAAAAAAATTAACTAAAGGGCGTGTTTAGGGGTGGGATTAGGGGAGGGGCATCATAAGGGTTGGGTGGAGCAACTGGTGGCGAGTATTGTTTATATTTGTGTATTAAGGATGAGCCGAACACCCCCCCGTTCGGCTCGCACCAGAACCCGCGAACGGACCTAAAGTCCGTGCGAGCTTTAGAACCCTATTAGTTATAATGGATGCGAACGTTCGAAATTAAAAGTGCTCATTTTAAAGGCTAATATGCATGTTAATGTCATAAAAAGTGTTTGGGGACCTGGGTCCTGCCCCAGGGGACATGTATCAATGCAAAATTTTTTTTTAAAAACGGCCGTTTTTTCAGGAGCAGTGATTTTAATAATGCTTAAATTGAAACAATAAAAGTGTAATATTCCTTTAAATTTCGTACCTGGGGGGTGTCTATAGTATGCCTGTAAAGGGGCGCATGTTTCCCGTGTTTAGAACTGTCTCTGCGCAAAGTGTCATTTTTGAAAGTAAAAAAGCTATTTAAAATCACTCGCGGCTAATGTTAATTCACGGCTCCCGTAACACAGAGAACAGTGATTCATTGAAACTCATTCATAAAAAAAAGTCATTGATAAAAAAAAAAAAAAAATGAAAAAAAAAAAGCGTAGGGGTCCCCCCAAATTCAATAACCAGGCCCTTCAGGTCTGGGATGGATATTAAGGGGGATCCCAGCCAAAAAAAAAAAAAAAAAAATGGCGTAGGGTCCCCCTCAAAATCCATACCAGACCCTTGAGGTCTGGTATGGATTTTAAGGGGAACCCTAGCCAAAAAAAATGGCGTGGGGTCCCCCTCAAAATCCATACCAGACCCTTATCCGAGCACGCAACCTGGCAGGCCGCAGGAAAAGAGGGGGGGACGAGAGCGGCCCCCCCTCTCGCCTGAACCGTACCAGGCCACATGCCCTCAACATTGGGAGGATGCTTTGGGGGTCTAAGACCCCAAAAGCACCTTGTCCCCATGTTGATTAGGACAAGGGCCTCTTCCCCACAACCCTGGCCGGTGGTTGTGGGGGTCTGCGGGCGGGGGGCTTATCGGAATCTGGAAGCCCCCTTTAACAAGGGGACCCCCAGATCCCGGCCCCCCCCCTGTGTGAAATGGTAAGGGGGTACAAAAGTACCCCTACCATTTCACCAAAAAAGTGGCAAAAATGGTAAAAAGGACAGGAGACAGTCTTTGACAATTCCTTTATTAAAATCTTCTTTCTTCTTTCTTCATCCTTCGGATTCTTCATCTTCTCCTTCCTTCATCTTCTTCCATCTTCTTCTTCCATTTTCTTCTTCCTCCGATCCGCTTCTTCTTGCGCTGGTCTTCTCGTCCTTCTCGTCCGGCATCTTCTTCCGTCGGCGTCGGCGTCGGTGTCGGTGTCTTCTTGGGCCGCTCCGCGCAATGGGAGGCTCCCGCTGTGTGAGGCTCCGCTCCATCTGACAGGTCTTTTAAAACGGAGGGCACCTGGTGACCCCGCCCCCCTCTGACATCATGGGGAAAGCCATCATGGAATTCCCCATGACGTCCCTGTGCGTCAGAGGGGGCGGGGTCACCAGGTGCCCTCCATTATAAAAGACCTGTCAGACGGAGCGGAGCCTCACACAGCGGGAGCCTCCCATTGCGCGGAGCGGCCCAAGAAGAGACAGAGACACCGACGCCGACGCCGACGGAAGAAGATGCCGGACGAGAAGGACGAGAAGACCAGCGCAAGAAGAAGCGGATCGGAGGAAGAAGAAAATGGAAGAAGAAGATGGAAGAAGATGAAGGAAGGAGAAGATGAAGAAACCGAAGGATGAAGAAAGAAGAAAGAAGATTTTAATAAAGGAATTGTCAAAGACTGTCTCCTGTCCTTTTTACCATTTTTGCCACTTTTTTGGTGAAATGGTAGGGGTACTTTTGTACCCCCTTACCATTTCACACAGGGGGGGGGCCGGGATCTGGGGGTCCCCTTGTTAAAGGGGGCTTCCAGATTCCGATAAGCCCCCCGCCCGCAGACCCCCACAACCACCGGCCAGGGTTGTGGGGAAGAGGCCCTTGTCCTAATCAACATGGGGACAAGGTGCTTTTGGGGTCTTAGACCCCCAAAGCATCCTCCCAATGTTGAGGGCATGTGGCCTGGTACGGTTCAGGCGAGAGGGGGGGCCGCTCTCGTCCCCCCCTCTTTTCCTGCGGCCTGCCAGGTTGCGTGCTCGGATAAGGGTCTGGTATGGATTTTGAGGGGGACCCCACGCCATTTTTTTTGGCTAGGGTTCCCCTTAAAATCCATACCAGACCTCAAGGGTCTGGTATGGATTTTGAGGGGGACCCTACGCCATTTTTTTTTTTTTTTTTTGGCTGGGATCCCCCTTAATATCCATCCCAGACCTGAAGGGCCTGGTTATTGAATTTGGGGGGACCCCTACGCTTTTTTTTTTGTTTTTTATTAATGAATGACAGCTCTCTGTGTTACAGGAGCCATCAATTCATTAGCCGCGAGTGATTTAAATAGCTTTCTTCCTGCAAAAATGACACTTTTTTGCAGGGAAAGTTCTAAGCACAGGAAACCTGCCCTCCTTCACAGGCTACCTATAGACACCCCCCAGATGTGATACTGCAATGCTGTTCTAACAGCATGCACACACATATCCCCAGAAATAAAGAACATATTGTTGTCAGCAGTCAGCAGCACACTGACACGCTGACACTGTGAGTGAAACATAATATGCGAGGCCGCCGCAGCGGCGGCCTCTTATACCGTGGGGCGTGTATTAAAGCCCCTGAGCTATAATTGGCTACAGGCATCCTGCCTGTAGCCAATTATGGCTCTCCTCGCTGCCGGCGCTGTGATTGGCCAAGCATGCGGGGTCACAGTGCATGCTTGGCCAATCATCAGCCAGCATTGCACTGCGCGGGCCGCAATGCATTGCGGGGCCGCTCGCATCACACGAATTTGATGCGAGCGGTCCCAATAGTTCTGGGCTCGCCGAGCGAGCGAACACCCGGTGCTCGATTCGAACATGGGTTCGAATCGAACACCGGGCTCATCCTTATTGTGTATTTGTAAGTCCTGTAAAATATTGATCATGTTATCTTTACTCCTGTTATAGAGAAATGCAATTTTAACCCTTAAGGCTCCCGAAGAAGCGTAATTTAACGCAAAACACATTGAGCAAGCAGAACCACTAGCAGGACATCCTCACCTCTCTGAATAGCCACCGTTGGTTAATTGGAATTAAGAAACCTTTTATGTGTTTACATTTTCCATGTTATCATATTTGGCGGCTCCCAACCTACTTATGGGGGATGATGGTGATACCAACAACCTATATCTTGGTCCATTTAGAAATTGTGTTGTGATACCCTTATAATGCAATACATTTTTTAGGACTTTTTTGTTAGCAGGCGGATGACAGTACTGCTCTTCTCTATGAGAAAATCAGATGAAAACAGACCGGCTGTCCGTTTTCATCTGATCAGCCAGACAAATGGAAAATAGGACCATTCATCTGGATTTGGCAGAACGGATCAGATTGGATAGCAGATTGGATTTCCGCCTGGAAAACTGACAGGCAGACCTGATCCTACAGCCTGTGTGAAAGGGCCCTTACAGTCAAACTCCATGAGGTACGTAAATGGCCTGCACCTGTAGCAAGGGCATTATTCAGCTTTGGTCAAACCTGCACAGTTTGTTTTTATATACAGACATTCTTTATCTGCATAGACATTTTTTTTGCTAAAGGTGAACTATGCCTTTAAGTATCTAACAGTGGCCATACATGACATACATTAATTTAAAAACATAATCAGAAGATCAATGTGGCACCAGCGCACTACTTAAAATCGTTCGATACAATTGGACCAGAAGGTAAAACAAATCTTAAAGGGTTTGTGAACCCCTTTCTAAAAGTCTATGCCAGCCCCTCTATTAGAACTTAACACTGTTTTAAAGTGGAGCTCCGTCCTGGGGGAAAAAATTTTTTTTTTTTTAAAAGTCAGCAGCTACAAATACTGCAGCTGCTGACTTTTAAAAATCGGACACTTACCTGTCCAGGGGGCCCGCGATGCGGGGGAACGAGACCCCCCCTCGTTCCACGAGCCGCTCGCGGCGCCGGCATTTCTAATGTGGGAAGCCGGCTGTGGCTTCACAGCCGGGCACCCACTGCGCATGCGCGAGCGGCACCGTGCGCCGTGATTTGACGCTCAGTCATCTGGGACACGTGACAGGTCCCAGATGACTGTGCGGTGCCGAGGGGGAAGTGACGTTTAGCCCGGGCACTGAAGGTGGCAGACTACGAGGGACCCCATAGCAACAGGCATTTGGAGGTGAGTAAAAAAAATTTTTTTTTCCAATTATTTATTTTTGATTTTTTTTAGGATTTTTAAGCCCCTTTTTTTTTTTGACTGGAACCCCACTTTAAGCATTTTTTTAAAATGAGTGTTGTAAATACAGATTTTTAGCTGTCTTCAGGCCGGTCACATGACTCATGGCCGCTTTCCAACTCCGACGAATGGCTTGACCGGCCTGAAGACAGCTAAAAATCGGTATTTACAACACTCGTTTTTAAAAAAATGCTTAACACAGTGTGCATTTTACAAATGGGTTCACAAACCCTTTAAGATTTGTTTTACCTTCTGGTAAATTAAAGGGGGGCTGGCAGTGACAATTATAGGTTTACAGGTTTATTTATTTTTTATAATAGCGGCGGGGCACGGGGCTGAGCAGAGACAGACAGAGAGGGCACTGACAGGGAGGAAGGAGGGGGTGAGGGAGAGAGGAGAGCAGAGGGGACAGCAGCCTATCACTGAGGGAGGCACTTTGATCACAGTGATCAGGGCCCCCTCAGTTTAAAGGGAGCAGATTACATAGCACAAGCACTGTGCTATGTAATCTGCTTTAAGGGACCTGGATTAAAAAAAATGTTGGGGTTAACAAACGCTTTAAAGCCTGAGGGGGTCATTTACTATAGCGCCGGTGCGCTAATTACGCAACTTAGAACTAATTAGCGCTAATCGCGGTAATTAGTGCTATTAGCACTAAAACGATATTTACTATAGCGCTGGTAAAAAAAATACTCCCAAAATCGAATTTACTATAGTTCCCTGAAACCAAATAGCGCCCAAACCCTTACTGGAGATTTGCACATGGAAATATTGTTTAGAACTTGATATAATTGCCTAAATGGTACTGAAATATGCAGTGTATTATTTAAAGATAATCTGCTTTTAAACTGTGTGAAAAAGTGATTTCTACACTGAAATATCTTTAAAAGTTTGAGAAGAGATAAATTCCCCGTTTTTGTACAACTAGGTACCAACACAACTGAGCATGCTCAGACCTGCAAATAGCTCTCATTTTAGCTCAAGTGTCTTTTTTTACAGGGGGCTATAGTAAATACCAAAATGAGCGCTGTGTTAACCACTTCCCGACCGGCGCATGATGATGTACGTCAGCAGAATGGCACGGACAGGCAAAAGGGCGTAAAGGTACGTCCCTTTGACATTGCCGCTGTGCCATCGCGTGTGCGCTGCTGGCGGCGCGCACGCCGGCCTGGACCCCCGCGAGTCCGGTCATGGGTCCCGCGGACTCAATCACCACAGGGATACCTGCAATCCTCTCACGAGAAGGCTGAACAGGGAGATACGGAAGTAAACAGCATCCCCCCATTCTGCCTAGCAACTAGTGACACTGATCTCTGCGCCCTGTGATTGGAGCGGAGATCAGTGTTCACTAAAACACAGCCACGCCCCCCACAGTTAGTAACTAGGAACCCTTAACCCCTACACTGCCACCCCCTGGTTAACCCCTTCACTGCCAGTGTCATTTACACAGGAATCAGTGCATTTAAATAGCACTGATTGCTGTATAAATGACAATGGTCCCAAAAATGTGTCAAAAATGTCTGATGTGTCCGCCATAATGTCACAGTCAAAAAAAAAATTTACTATTAAAAAAAAAAAATATTAATAAAAATGCTATAAAACTATCCCCTATTTTGTAAACGCTATAACTTTTGTGCAAACCAATCAATAATCGCTTATTGCAATTTTTTTTTACCAAAAATATGTAGAAGAATACGTATCGGCCTAAACTGAGGAAAAAAACGTTTTTTTATATATATTTTTGGGGGATATTTATTATAGCAAAAAGTAAAAAATAATGCGTTTTTTTCAAAATTGTCATTTTTTTGGTTTATAGCGCAAAAAATAAAAACCGCAGGGGCGATCAAATACCACCAAAAGAAAGCTCTATTTGTGGGAAAATAGGACGTCAATTTTGTTTGAGTACAGCGGCACAGGACCGTGCAATTGTCAGTTAAAGCGACGCAGTGCCGAATCGCAAAAAGTGCTCTGGTCAGGAAGGGGGTAAAATCTTCCGGGCTGAAGTGATTAATATCCAGTTATATATATCAATTTTGTTTGGGAGCCACGTCGCAGGACCGCGCAATTGTCAGATAAAGCGACGCAGTGCCGAATCGCAAATGCCAGCAAAGAGCATTTTTTGGAAGAGAAAATGCGGAGTTCCAACTGTTAACATTTTTTTTTTGATGAATATCTTTTTTTAAAAATCTCACTGACGTTTCTCTGATATAAGATGTGAAAGCATGGGCAGTATGGATCATAGTTAATTTTTTTTACATTAAAAAAATATAAATAAATGCCATGATAATGACATGTCTAAACAAAGGGAAATAAAAAAATATTTAATAGTAATTGATAGATATAAAAAAATATATATAATTTAAAGACTTTAAAAGCAGACTTAAAAGCACATATATTAAATTGTTTTATCTATTACCATTACATAATTTATAATTTATATATATATATATATATATATATATTTGTATGTGTGTGTGTGTGTGTATATATATATATATATATATATATATATATATATAAAATGTATAATATATAATATGTGTGTGTGTGTGTGTGTTTTTATACACACTTATGTCACATACACACGATCAGACTTTTCGGCCGGACAATCTGCCGGACTTTCCAGCGGAGGTCCACCGGACTTTCCGAATGTACGGACATGCCCACACACGCCCAGACTGTTCCCGCGGACAATCCGCTGGAGTTTTGGCGGAGGTCCGCCGGACTTTTACACGGGACTAGCGAAGGAAGTCAATGCCGCCGCCTCGATCGGCGAGATTGTCATCTCGCTAGCCCCGCCACCTGGTATGGATTTAAAGGGGAATCCCTACACCGAAAAAATGGTGTGGGGGTCCCCCCAAATCCATATAAGACCCTTATCCCAGCATGCAGCCTGGTTGGTCAGGAAAGGGGTGGGGAGGAGCGAGCGCCCCCTCCTGAGCCATACCAGGCCGTGTGCCCTCAACATGGGGGGTGCCTTGGGGAAAGGGGGGCCCTGCATGTTGATAAGGACAAGGGCCTCTTCCCGACAACCCTGGCCGTTGGTTGCCAGGGTCTGCAGGCGGGGGGCTTATCGGAATCCGGGAGCCCCTTCAATAAGGGGGCCCCCAGATTCCGGCCCCCACCCTATGTGAATGAGTATGGGGTATGATGTACCCCTACCCATTCACCTGGTGAAAAAAGTGTAAATAAAAACACAACACAAATTTTTTAAATACTTTATTACACAGCTCCTGGGGTCTTCTTCCGTCTTGGGGGGTCTTCTCGCCGGACTCCTCCACTATCTTCTGCTAGCTCTTTTACTAGCGGAGGAACCCGGCTTTCTCCTTCGTTGCCGCTGCCGTCTGGGGGGTCTTATTCCGACTTCAGGGGTCACAGATTGCCGGATTGCCGGATTTAATGAAGCGCCACAAGAGCAAGGTGGTGAAGGTGTGGTATTGCAGTCTGCTATGGTTAAAAATGTAGTGCCAACATTTTATTTGAACCAAAGTGATATGTGCAATGTGTCTGTTGCTGAACCACTCTGTCCCTCTGGGTCTCCTTGTGTAGTAGGAGCGGTACTGCTGGGTACCTCTGGGAGCACAGAGATAACAGACTGGGACAGGTGGGCAAAAGGCCTGTTGGCTTTATTGGAAAAGGCCTTTGTTGGTAAAAGTGGAGCAGACATGATTTCTGCAGTGCCAGATGAAGGACCTGCAGAGCAACGTGTATGCAATGGTGCACTTGCTACTGCAGATGATGGTGCTCATGAGATAGAAACGCCAAGTAAGGGCGAACGCACAGAAGAGGTCATGTCTTTGATTCACAAAGGGCCCAATGATGTGGTAATGGATAATGCTGTGCCAAATGAGCTGGTGTTGGTGGAAGTGCCAGATGGCACAGCAATAAATGAAGTGATTGTAGCCACAGGTCCAAATATTTTATGTGATGATGGTCAGGAGTCAGGACAGTTGTTGGCAGAGGATCTCATGCCAGTGGAGTTGGTGTACAGTGAAGCTGCCATAGACAACCACTCCGCTGGGTGAAGTTCCTCTCCAGACACTACCCTGCCGAACATGAGTGAAATTAAATATGACAAATGCATTGATATTTCTGACCGTGATGAAAAATGCAGCGCATTGTCAATTTTTGATGGTTTGGTTACCATGGGTGACAACAAAAATAATGGTAGACCTGAAGATCTTGGTCAAGTTGATCTGGTTGTAGCAAACCCTGAAAATTGTAATGAGATAGGGAATGGTATGATTGACACAGAAGAGGTAAAAGATACAGCAGAATTAGGCCCCCTACAGGTTCAGGAGGGTATTTCTGGGGAAGATTTCCTGAGGTTTGAGAAATTTCTAAGGTCTGAGAAGGATTCTGATAAACAATGGCCGTAGGAAAATGGCCCAAAGCTCAGAAAGGTGTCGCATGACTTTAAAACCTTAAAGTCGCAAGACAGTCAGTATGTCCTTCAGAGGGAGACTAGGATGAGGCTGCAGTCATATGAGGATGTTAGTGATGAAACTGACAAAAATAAGCATGCAGTGTACATGAGGAAACAAGTGACACTAAGTCTGGACAGTAAGAGGGTGCCCGTACTTGGAGTACAGAGAGGGACCAGTGTCACCCTAATAAAACAGCCCCCACTTATCATTAAACCAGTGTTTAAAAATGTGGTTCCTTCTAAATTAAGTAAAGAGAAAAGGGGTGGTCTAGAGGAAATTGAGGGAGAACTTTATAACCTTAATGGTATTGGACCCGTAAAATTCAGAATTCAGAAATATCTGACGATTCATCTGGACAGTCTCCCGTTTGTGGATGCCAATAACAACAGGTAATTATAGCTATATAGCAATTATATACAGTATTATAATAATCATATTTTTATTAAATTAATAATTTAAATATATTTTTACTAGCATATTGATATATTTTATTAAATGTTTGACTTTTAAATTTAATTACAAAAATTTAAATAATATATATATTTTTTATTTCCAGGAGATTACGTAAAACTGCGTATAGGACTTTTATTTTGTGGATTTATGGTATCTTAGGAAAGGGAAACAGACGGGTGATACTTTCTTGTGCTGTCAATGCAGTGGGACAAGTGTTTCCTGATCCCAATGGTTCATATGTTGGTTTTCTTTATTCTAATGATTACGATGCTTCTAAAATGGCATTTCATTAAAAATATCATTTAAATTTGTTACGTTTTCTTTCATTTTGTTTTTTTTAAATAAAAATGTAATTAAATGTTATTACGGATAAAAGTTGTTATCAATTTATTTCATCTTAATTTGAATATTCTTAATGTTTGAAATGTTTTAATTACAAATAAACAAAAAAAAAAATTGACATTATTGTAATAAAGGTAAATGAAAACAATATCCATATTTGAAAAAACATTATATTGTATTTATTTAGAAAAGTACAACAAGAAATATTAAAAAAGATATATAGTTAAAAATATTGATTTATATAATACAAAGTGCATACATTAAAAACATTAATCATTTTTTTTACAGAAAATGAACTTTTAGTAGTATAGTGAAAAATTTTTTTTTTTAGAAAAATAATTATGACATATGACATGACATAACCAAAAAAATAACGAAATGTTATTTTTTTTATTTATACAAGTGGAAAACGAGTTCTGTGTTTTAAGATAGCAGCATTGGTTATATTGTTATAGATAACATTATTTTTGCATGGTCATTTGACATTTTTTCATAAACATTATGGACAATCCATCCATCCTTCCTCTAGGAAATTCCAAGTTCTTCCGTTCTACTTCTGCAGCAGAATATCACTCCCAGGGCTAGTGCTAGGCTATTTTGCACCCTAGGCAAGACCAGCTACATGCACCCCCCCCCCCCAAAAAAAAAAAAAAACATTTAAAACACAGGTCACTGCAGTATGGGTGAGCAGGGACTTAGGTAGAAATGCACCTGCATCCTTGGTGTCATTGAAAGAAACAAATTGTCCCTGCGTCCATCATAGGTGATGTGCACCAGTAAATTTAAGGGGGTGGGGTGGTAAGAAGCTGACAGGGGGGTGATGACAGGGGGATGCACGTGACAGGGAATACAGGGGGTGATGACAGGGCAATGCATATGACAGGGGGTACAGGGGGATGCATATGACAGGGGGTGATGACAGGGGGAGGCATAGGGGGTACAGGGGGATGCATATGACAGGGGGTACGGGAGGGATGATGACAGGGGGATGCATATGATAGGGGGTACAGGGGGGATGATGACAGGGTGATGCATATGACAGGGGGTACAGGGGGGATGATGACAGGGTGATGCATATGACAGGGGGTACGGGGGTATGATGACAGGGGGATGCATATGACAGGGGGTACAGGGGGGATGATGACAGGGTGATGCATATGACAGGGGTACAGGGGGGTGATGACAGGGTGATGCATATGACAGGGGGTACGGGGGTATGATGACAGGGGGATGCATATGACAGGGGGTACAGGGGGATGATGATGACAGGGTGATGCATATGGCAGGGGGTACAGGGAGGATAATTATGACAGGGTGATGCATATGACAGGGGGGATGATGACAGGGGGATGCATATGGCAGGGGGTACAGGGAGGATAATTATGACAGGGTGATGCATATGACAGGGGGGATGATGACAGGGGGATGCATATGGCAGGGGGTGGGGATGAAAGGGGGTACCGGGGTAATTTGAAAGGGTGATGCATATGACAGGGGGTACAGGTGGGGATGATGACAGGGGGATGCATATGACAGGGAGTACAGGGGAGATGATGACAGGGGGATGATGATGACAGGGTGATGCATATGACAGGGGGTACAGGGGGGATTATGACAGGGGGATGCATATTATAGGGGGTACAGGGAGGATGATGATGACAGGGTGATGCATATGACAGGGGGTACAGGGAGGATGAAGACAGGGTGATTTATATGACAGGGGGTATATGGATGATGACAGGGTGATGCATATGACAGGGGGTACCGGCGGGGATGATGACAGGGGGATGCATATGACAGGGGGTAGTACAGGGGGGATGATGACAGGGGGATGCATATGGCAGGGGGTACAGGGAGGATGATGATGACAGGGTGATGCATATGACAGGGGGTACAGGGGGGATGATGACAGGGGGGTGCATATGGCAGGGGGTACAGGGTGATGATGGCAGGGGGTACAGGGGGATGACAGGGGGATGCATATGGCAGGGGGTACAGAGGGGATGATGATAAAAAAGTTTGATGACAGGAATCGGGGGTAGTTTGGTGGGATGCCAGGAACAGGGAAATTATGAGGGGCATGATGATGACAGGGGACAGTAGATGGCATCATATCATTAGTGTGTGTGTCACTGTGTGTGTGAGGTGACAGGCGGCTGATAGCAGGGATGTTCGGGGCTCTCTCGGTCAGGGAATGACATCACATGATGTGTCAGTGTTGGGCAGCAGGACATGCAGCAGGACATGCTGTACCTTGAGAGTCCGGTAGACTGGCTACCCGCTGATCGTGATGCCTGCTCTGGCATCCCAGAGATGAGGTCAGGGAACTGCTCAGCCACGGCGGCCATTATCCGCGTTCTGCACATGTTAGGAGAACCGCAGAGTGCTGGAGAAGGGGAGCACATCCATGAATCCACTCACTGACCCAACACCTGGTGGACAGAGGTTGTGACAAGCTCCCAGTGCCTCCTCCTCTTTCTTCACAGGACTGCATGCCGACGCCACCCTGAAAGGACTACTAAATGCTGCTGCCGCTGCTGCTGTGCATTCTTTCTGCACCCGCTTAGACACTCTGGGCTATTTAGACAACATTCGGGGCTCCAGCCTCAATAGCCCATCCTTAACGATGCCTATGGTAGCAGGTAACATTGATAAAGACAGACCTCTGACCTATGCAACCATGACTGACATTGCAGCAGACATTAAAAGATCGTTCACCTCTGCCATCACTGATATTAAAACAGAACTGTTAAGACACACCCAGCATCTGATCGAAATGAATAGACACTTAGAGGACTTGGACAATCGAGGAAGAAGGCACAATATCAGGGTCAGAGGCGTCCCAGAGTCTGTCCCACCTGATCAAATGAAACCAGCATTAACTTCCATCTTCAATAGCCTATTGAACAGACCTGATCATTCCCCCATAGATTTTGACAGAGCTCACAGAGCACTCAGACCCAGAGCTCCAGAGGATAACCCACCCAGAGACATTATATGTTGCCTTCCTAACATCGGCCTTAAGGAGGAAGTTCTACAAAAAGCAAGATCTAATGATAAAATTCTGTTTAATGAGGCTACAGTTCAGCTATTCCAAAATGTATCCCCCATTACTTTAAAGAACAGAAGGGCACTGAAGCCTCTTTTGGAAGTACTGAAAAAAAAGGCATAAATTACAGGTGGAAGTTCCCTTTTGCCCTGCAAGCCTCTTTCATGAGTAAACAATACATACTCAAAGTCCCTGAAGAGCTAAAAAGATTCTGCGAAAATCTCCAAATCACACCAGTGGATCTTCCAGACTGGTATGCTGAGTTTCTGCTGCCTCCTGAGATTAATAACCCGCAATTCGGATCTGGATCATCACCCACTCACTCACCCTTTCAACAGGGGAAAACACGCAGAAATACCAATAGAAATAACTATGACTCACCCTCATCCTCTAAAAGTGCTAAAAGCCAGAGACTAAAATAAACAAGATGTGTCTGAGCCTTATATAAATCTAAAACATCAGTCCATCTCTAGTTATCAGCTGCGGCAAGTTAATGTTTTTCCTTGGATAACTTTGTTTCTGTCTTTCCACAATTTTTGCCTTCTGTTTAAGCCTATAGGATCCGCAGAGATAGTGAAAAATAAGAAAGACACAATACACCTCCCATGACCCACCACTAGAGGGTGTAAGTACACAAGTTTTAACTATATCACAAAACTATCTTTGGGAACTTAACCCTGGAAATGAACATATCTTCTAACCAGCAGACTTTTTCCCCTTTGGTCTGGACACTACAAGAGATCCACATGCTCTCCTAAAAGAGATGACATTTAAGCGATTATACCCTGTTGGTATATTTATATTGATATACATATTGAAGCCTAACACATGAAACCTTTTAAATATCAAGGATCAATATTCCAGGACAGTTCCTTCTTAAATAGAATCCAGGCTTTCAATTTGAGATTATAACTATTGTTTTTCTAACCAGAATTGATATCTGATCCTGGTAAACGAAGGGACTGATTTAATCTGCCAAGATATAGTTGTGAATTGCCCACTAACTTGCTTTTTTTTTTCTTTTGTTTATTTTTCTTTCTTTTTCCTTTTATTTTTCCTTTTTGATGTTTGCCTTCTCCTGTTATCCATAAAGGTTTGTCCTTACTGAGGACTGAGAATAGCACAAATAGATGTATTTCCATACTCTGTCCTTTCTCACTCTCCAGACATAGGATGTTGGATCTAATTATTACCTCCTTAACAGAAATCCTTGTAACAAATCCAACTGAACAGTGAGTACATTGAATGATCATCATATTTCTGTTCAGTGACAAAAAAATACTAAATGCATGAATAGGATTTATTTATATCTATTAAGTGGGAAATATCCTCTCTAATAAGAGACAAATATTACACAGAGCTGCCTTTCCTTCTATTCCCACTAGATAGAGCCCTAATTTAGGTTCTATGTGCAACAGCATTACTTTCCTTGAAGTGCAGAATACATCTCTCTACATGCTATGAAAATAGAAATAGCTATGTAATGATTACAGCCTTCTGAAAATTAGAGGACTATAGCAGTTATCCTGAACCATACAAAATACTGTTTCAGACCTAATTCTTAAATCATATACATAAGGAGAATTAGAACAAACAACCAACATCTAACGCTATGTTTTGCCTCAAACCCCGAGGGAATCCACTACTATGATATGAAACCTGGTTTATAGTGTTACAGTGTTATATTGTTCACAGTTTTCAGTAATGTTTTCTTTGTTCCGCCTCCCTGTCTATCTCATGCAGAGAACACAAAGTAAGTGTACTAGATGAGATGAATAGGCTGTTTCTCGTATGGTTAAAGACAATTGCTCTACCTTAAAGTGGATGTAAACCCATTTTTTTTTTTTTTATGTCATAATGTACAGATTTGAGCCCAGTCTTGCCACACAGATTTACTCGAGGCCTGAGAAATCCCTTTTCATTGTTTAGTTAGAGAATTCTTGACAAAGTCTTGAAAACTTTGTCAAAAACGCCCCCTTGCTGTGAGTGACAGGTGATTTACATATCACATGCTGTGTAAAAAGTTCACAATTCACATCCCCCCCCCCCCCCTCCCCTCCAGCTCTCCTAGGATTGGCCGTTACTGTGTTTTGACTGGATATTTCTCATCATGGGATGCAGTGAACAGTCAGCAGACTATAGACAGACAAGGGATTTAGGGGACATGTATGTAGTCAGAGCTGGGCAGAGTAGAACATCCAGTGATCTGATGATTTTTATAGTGCAGTGTGTGTCTGAGGTCACCTGATCACAGATAACATTCCTTTCCATCACCAGGAATTGTTATGTGGGGGGAGGGGTGGATTTCTCACTTTTTATAATTACACCAAGTAAGGCTGAATGATCTTAGGGCCAGTTCACACCAGTGTGCTGTGGGATATTGCATGTGATTCCCACCGCACTGCAGTGCTAATCACATGCGATGTCCGTGCAGTGCGATTTAAGCCATACAGATAGAATGGCTGATATCGCACCGCATTCGGACAAAAATAGCACAGGACCCTTTTTTTTGGTCCGCACCAGAATCGCATGGTTGTTCACACCTATGCGATCTGATTCATGTCCTAACTGTCAGTTCGCAGTGCGATATGCGAGCTAAAATGGGGGGTGTCATTAACATTGTAATACATTCCCCAGCAATTTGCATATGGCAGTGTGAACTGCCGTGCGAGTCGGATGCTATGTGGGAACTCGCAGTGGATTCGCAGGGTTCCCACATCGCACCAGTGTGAGCCGAGCCTCCAAGCATACAGCCTACAAATGTCACCTAACTGCTCGCACCAAGGCTGCGATTTGGGAACCCTGCGAATCCACTGCGGGTTCCCACATTGCATCCGACTCGCACGGCAGTTCACAGTGCCATATGCGAACTGCTGGGGAGTGTCATACAACGTTAATGACACCCCCATTTCAGCTCGCATACCGCACTGTGAACTGACAGGACATGAATCGGATCGCATAGGTGTGAACACCCCTGCCATTCTGGTGCGGACCAAAAAAAGGGTCCTGTGAGAGTTTGGTCCGAATGTGATGCGATTTCAGCCATACAGTTTGTATGGCTGAAATCGCATTGCACAGACATCGCATGTGATCTGAACAGCAATGCAGTGCGAATCACAGGAATGCGGAGTGTACAGTGGTGGGTAGTACATGCAGGATGGTGGACAGTGTCAGATTATTTTTTTATTTTACAATTACATTTTTTTTTTCAAAAGGTTTTTTTGGGACCAGTGGATTTTTTTTATTTTTATACATTTTTACAATTAAATTTTTTACATTTTTTTTTTTATATTTATTTTTGTACTACAATGATGGAAGGGTGGGGTTTTATTTTTGAAATATATTTTTTCACAGTGCTTTGGGGAAAGGGGGTGGTCGGTGTCAGTGGAGCAGTGGATGGAGTCAGTGGGGTAGATGTTGGTGGCAGTGGTCGGTGTCAGTAGAGCAGTGGACGGTGGCAGTGGGGCAGTGGACGGTGTCAGTGGGGCAGTGGTCGGTGTCAGTGGGGCAGTGGACGGTGTCAGTGGGGCAGTGGACGGTGTCAGTGGGGCAGTGGACGGTGTCAGTGGGGCAGTGGACAGTGTCAGTGGGGCAGTGGACAGTGTCAGTGGACGGTGTCAGTGGGGCAGTGGACGGTGTCAGTGGGGCAGTGAACGGTTGTTTTTTTGTTTTTTTACAATTACATTTTTTTTTTTATTTAACATGAGTGCGCTCTGCTTCTTCACAGAGCGCGCTCTGTCACTCCTGCACATCCACAGTCAACAGGAGCAAGGCTCGTCCTGGCTGTCCTGGGTGTATAGCGTAGTGTAGCGGTGGGCGGAGGCATCCTCTGACGTCACGACTCCGCCCACTGAGCGCACTGAGCGCAGAGAAATAAAACGCCCACATAATACAGCAGTTTGCGGGGCTCCTAGCAGGTCAGGGGGTCACTATATATATATATATATATATATATATATATATATATATATATATATATATATATATATAAGGATACATGCAGGAGGCATGTAAAGCCTTATATATATTAACTATGTTAACACTTTGAAAATTATGCCAGTGGGTTTACATCCACTTTAACTGGTCCGACACAAGTCGGTCCGACTTTGAAAATGCTCCCTGTACTACTTTGGTCCGACTTTGATCCTACTTCAGCCCATTGACTATCATTGAAGTAGGATCAAAGTCGGATCCTTGTCCTAACCATCCGATTTTGGCATCCGACATTGTGTTATATCCTGCCTCCTGCTGTAGCCCCTCCTATTGTGTGTTAGTTTTGATTGGTCAAAGGACAAGTCGTACTATCTAGTATCAGCCTGGGTTCAGACTAGTGCGTTGCGATTTCAAGGCCCTGCGTGACTGCGCAGTGAAACGCCGGCTGTTCTGCGGATTGTGCGCGTTTTCGGTGCGAAGCCTATGCGATCCGATTCATGTCCTGTCAGTTCGCAGTGCGGTATGCGAGCTGAAATGGGGGTGTCATTAACATTGTATGACACTCCCCAGCAGTTCGCATATGGCAGTGTGAACTGCCGTGCGAGTCGGATGCGATGTGGGAACCCGCAGTGGATTCGCAGGGTTCCCGAATCGAAGCCTTGGTGCGAGCAGTCAGGTGACATTTGTAGGCTGTATGCTTGGAGGCTCGGCTCACACTGGTGCGATGTGGGAACCCTGCGAATCCACTGCGAGTTCCCACATAGCATCCGACTCGCACGGCAGTTCACACTGCCATATGCAAATTGCTGGGGAGTGTATTACAATGTTAATGACACCCCCCATTTCAGCTCGCATATCGCACTGCGAACTGACAGTTAGGACATGAATCAGATCGCATAGGTGTGAACAACCATGCGATTCTGGTGCGGACCAAAAAAAGGGTCCTGTGCTATTTTTGTCCGAATGCGGTGCGATGTCAGCCATTCTATCTGTATGGCTTAAATCGCACTGCTGAAAGATTATTGATCACATTAAGGTAATTATCATCACTCATGTCATTTGTCATGCGTTAGATTGACCATGTTTTTTGTATTTTTTATGTTTTTTGAGTTTGGGGGGGGGGGCCCTAATTGAAGGAAGTGGGGATGGGATGGGATAGGGAAGGTTACTGGGTGGCCCTTCATATCTGGAGATTGGCCTGTCATAACTTGAGGGATATGATGGTGGATTATAGGGGTAAGGATGGTGTTGCTGCTCAGGGTAGTGCGGGTATCTTGGGTAGTGATGGGGAGGTCTTGGTTGGGGCACATTTGGGTATTTAAATGCAGCTTCCTCCTGTGGCTGGGAGAAGGAGTGCAGCATTTTTTCTATAGTTTTTCGCATTTCATAGTACCGCTCTGGGGGTATATTTTTAATTAGGGGTACAAAACTGAGCGCCAGGATTGTATCGGGACATAAAAATGCATCCACCTTTCCCGTCATGTTTTTTAACATGTCTAATAAGCGCTCACTTGGGTCTGGTTGGGATATTGCTGGGCGCCTCCGTGGCACTCTGCCAGGCTGATCAATTTGTGCAGGAGCAGAGGATGGCCCAGGAACAGCCTCCTCTGCCCCTGAACATTGTTCTTCTGGCTGAGTTTCCCAGAGACTGGAAGATGTTTGGATTAGTGCTAAATCCTCTGTGTCTTTTGGAATATCAATGGGTGCTTCCTCCTCTGTTTGTTGTTCTTGTTCTTCCTCCAAAACATCTTGCTCCTCCCAACTAGATTCTGTCCTGTTTTATATTGTAAAAATGTTAAAAATTAACTCGGCATATTGATGATTACCAGATTGTGCGTTACATAGATGATGTAAATGAAAACTTACTCCCTCATCTCTACAATGGGTTGCAGAAAATCCAAGTCCCTGGCATACATATAGGGTACCCTAGGCGCTGCCCCCGAGCCACTCCTTGTTTCTCTGAGGTGCCTCATGTATTTTCTGTAAGCATCACGTATGCTACGCCATCTTGTCTGTAAGTAGCGCACTGAAAAATAAAGAACAACATAATGATTTGTTTTATTTTTTGTCATTTTAGGTACTTAGCAACAGGGAATTCCTTTGGAAGTTTGCACTATGAATTCAAGGTTGGAAAATCAACGATTAGTGGCATTGTTCATGCTACCTGCCTAGTCATATGGGAAGAACTGAAGGACATTGTTATGAAGAAGCCCAAACCAAAAGAATGGCTGATGATAGCGGACCTATTCTGTGAGAGATGCAACTTCCCCAACTGTCTTGGAGCCATTGATGGCCAACATGTACGCATCCTCAAGCCTCCAGCTAGTTGGAGCCAATTTTTTAATTATAAAAAATATTTTTGGTTGGTATTAATGGCAGTGGCAGACGCAAATTATACATTTATTTATGTGGATGTAGGTTCTTATGGCAGCAGCTCAGATTCTAGTGTATGCTCACATTCCTCATTTGGTCGCATGCTGCGTGACAATACACTAGACTTGCCCAATAATTCTGCCCTGCCAGGGACTACAGAGCCTCTCCTCCCACATGTGTTTGTGGGAGATGAAGCGTTCGCACTGTCCCAGAACATGCTCGGGCCTTATTCAAGTCGCTCTCTGACAACTGAAAAAAGAGTGTTCAATTATAGGCTGACTAGGGCACGCAGAGTAGTAGAATGTACATTTGGAATTCTTTGCAATAAGTGGAGATTCCTGCATACCTCTATTAACCTCAGCATAGATCATGCGATCAGTGCAATTAAAGCTGCCTGTGCGTGAAAGAGATGGGTTTCTTTTTGAAGATTCCCTGACCCATAACATGGAGGCAGCACATTGCAATATTCCTAGGGGCAGCACTACTGGTACACTTATTAGAGAAGAATTTAAGAATTTTTTTTTGTCACCAGCTGGGGAGGTGCCTTGGCAGATGAATTCTATTGACTAAAAATAAATATCTATTTTTTTGCTGGATGTAAATGCATGATAATATAATGCTAAGTGTGCTGTATGAAAAATGTTGTATTTCATTTTGGCTATGAAAAATAAAACTTTTTTATCTCACATTTGTGGTGTATGTCATATTACTAACCTTAGAAATTATAATAATATGCATTTATTTAGGGACTCAACCATCCCTAGATAAACCTGTTATGTGCACAATGTTTACAGCATGTGGCCTGGTACAGATTTGGGGGTGAGCACATGCTGTTTGTTAAAATATAATAAATTACATTAATGTACACCATCTAAAAAATACAGAACAGCATATACAGGTAGTAAAAGGTAATAAAAAAACTTACATTTGTCAGCCTGAACTTGGGAAGAGCACCTATTCCACTCTGGCAAGAGGTCTCTGCCAATGTCCTGCCATGCACGTTTTTTGGCAACGTTGTCCTTATATTTAGGATGCCGGGTGTCATAAATCGTGGGTTTCTCCCTCACAAGTCTGATCAACTCCTCACAATCCACAGATTCTTTCTCCTTTGTTGATGATGCTTTTCGGCCTCTTTTGGACATGCTGGTTCCATTCCGGATTTCAAAACACACAGGGGAGGAACAGGAAGAAGGGGAGGTGTTGGAGTGGCGCGAATTTCTGTTCAGGACGCAAGCCACATGTGAATCAGATGCGTGCCCATAGAAGATAATGGGCCTGAATTCGCACCTGATCCGTCCCGCAACGCACCAAAGACGGTTGCGTCTTTTCGTCAATTCGCATTGCATGCACCGGACATGTGTGAACGTGCCCCCTTGAAAACAATGGGTTTTCAAATGTCATGCGAATTCGCAGTATTTTGCCCCGCTGCGAATTCGCTATAGTGTGAACCCAGGCTCAAAGTAGTATCCTGTTCATTAAATTTGGATGGATGTAGGACCAATGTAGGATTGATGTCGCAGAGCAAAGTAGGATGAAAGTCGTACTACTGTCTTGTAGTATAGTGTGAACCCAGCCTTTAACCTCAGCTTGTTCAATTAAGCTTTGGCAATAAAACCTGGAAGCCGGTTTTAATGAAAAAATGTGACTGATTTTGCACTCTCCAGCTTTAGTAAATAAACCCCTATGAGGGTTGTGACAACGTTCCTGTTATGGATATTTGATGGAAAGTGAGAGAAAACCTCATCAAATTGAGCTGAAATTCAAAATGTGACAGTTGCCACTGAAAATGGGGATTCTCTCACCTTGAATTTCAGTGACACCTGTCACATTTTTTTATGGAATATGATTGAGGCAATTGTGTTATGCCAATGCTCCCTTATGTTGCAGTATGCATGTAGATATAAATGTAGATACTTTAACTTTTTCCTTGTGTGGGGTCAGTCATTTTAAAGCATAAAGTGGTCGCATTTCATTTTAGCCAAGTTATATTTATGTAACCATGAATTTAAATCCTGGAACATGATTTTGCAAAGGCATTTGATACAGTTACCCACAAACATTTACTTAATAAACTGAGGTCTGTTGGTATGGGCCATAAGGGTTTGTACCTGGATTAAAAACTGGCTACAGGGGCGGGTCCAAAGGGTGGTGATAAATAGCGAATACTCATAATGGTCTGGTGTGGTAAGTGGGGTCCCCCAAGGATCTGTCCTGGGACCAATTCTGTTTAATTTATTCATAAAAGATATAGAAGATGGTATCTCAATATTTGTGGACGATACAAAGCTAAGCAGGCAATAACTTCTGCGCAGGATGAGAAAATCTTAAAAGAAGACCTAAATAAAATAATGGGTTAGGCAACTGCATGGCAAATTAGGTTTAATGTTGAAACATGTAAAGTAATGCATTTGGGTGCTAAAAATACTAACGCAAGTTACTCGCTAGGGGAGAACCTCTGGGGGAGTAGATGACAGGCTCAGCAATGGAATGCAATGCCAAGCTGCTGCACGCAAAGCCAACAGAATATCAGCATGCATTAAAAAGGGAATTTACTGCAAACATAAAACAATAAGGCTGCTTTCACACTGGGGCATTGGGGGTGGGGGTCGGTGGTAAAGTCATTATTTTTAGCGGTGCTTTACCGTCGTTTTAGCTGCGCTATTCGGCCGCTAGCGGTGAGCTTTTAACCCCCGCTAGCGACCGAAAAGGGTTAAAACCACTGCTACAGCGGTGGTTTGTCGACACTGCCTATTGATTTCAATGGGCAGGGGTGCTTTAGGAGCAGTGTGTACACCGCTCCTACAGCACTGCAAAAATGCTGCTTGCAGGCCTTTTTTTTTACTGTCCTGCAAGTGCACCGCTCCAGTGTGAAAGCACTCGGGCTTTCACACTGGAGTGAGAGGAGAGGCTCTTTACAGGCGCTATGCAGGCGCTATTTTTAGCGCTATAGCGCCTGTAAAGCACCTCACTGTGAAAGCAGTCTAATTCTCAGACTCTATGAGATTCTGGTGTGGCCGCATCTGGAGGATTCCGTCCAGTTCTGGGCACCAGTCCTCAAGAAGGATGTGCTGGACCTGGAAAGAATATTCCAAAGAAAAAAAAATATTAAAGGGACTAGAGGATCTCAGCTATGGAGAAAGACTACAAGCATTGAACCTACTTTCTCTGGAGAAGAGACGCTTGAGATGGGATATGATAGCGATATACAAATATGTATGGTGACCCTAGCATTGGGAAAAAACTTTTCAGTGAAAGGGAGTTACACGTGGCTATTCACAGAAATTGGAAGAGAAGTGGTTTAATTGTAATCTGCGTAGAGGATTCTTTACTGTCAGAGCGGTAAAGGTGTGGAATTCTCTCCTTCAAGTAGTGGTATCAGCAGAGAGTGTCGATAGTTTCAAAAAAATATTAGATGGCCATCTTAACGATCACAACATACAGGGATATATGATGTACTATTGACATAAACACACACACACACCACAGGTTGAACTGGTGTATTTTTTCAACCTTACTGACTATGTAACTATGTTCTGTAGAATTATTTTCATAAACATGTTTTGTAATGTCATTCAAATTCCTGAACAAATTTCATATGACATAAAAAATTGCAATTCACACGTTAACAGAGCAAAATGACTTGGCACATAAACACCAACGTAACATCTTTAATTTATTTTAAACCTCCTTATCACCCTGCCTGACCTACCAGTAAAGCATGCACTTCACATGGATATCTGTATTCCCTGGCTGCTGTACATCTTTTTAGCTGACAGTTGTGGAATGTAACTTTGTTCCTGAGTGTTTATTACTCACCTGGTTCTCTATGGCCTCACCCTAAGGCGTAGTCTTGGCATCTGCAACAATGACATGTATTGTAGCAACTGAGATTCTGACCTTCTCTCCTCCTCCCCACCCTGGCTCCGCAAACACAACAGGAATTTCAATGATCCTCATCAAAACTGGGAAAATAAAGGATCAGTCCCACCTTTCTATGCACAATTTTAACTTGTGTAACTTGTGCAAGGCTATAAGACATACAATCACACATTAAATGTGTGTGTAGATTAGTCTGAAAAGGTAAAAAAAATCTAATTTTTAATAATGAATTTTGAGGTCTTTAATTAGACAGATAATTTAAAGAATTTGTTGACAGATAAGATTGCAAGGCATTTTAGCTTTTTTAACAGTGGTATAACAGCTGAGATGGATTTTTATAAAGATACCTCTGCTTTCCTATCTATGAGGCACATTATCCTTTAAAGTCCTATTTAATTATTCTGCCTTCTGCAAATGACTATACCTGCTATGCTCAGTTTTATGTAATAACCACTATGCAGGGAGTTGTCCAGTAACATTTTGCCTACTATCATGAAGTCATTGTAAAGCCTCATACACACGATCAGACTTTGTACAAACTTTCCTGTGGATTTTTGTACAAAGGGCGTTGGCCGCAAGTTTGTATTGCATACACACGATCTGACTTTTTAGGCAACAAACACGTTTCAACGTACTGACAACACTTCAAAAGAGGACATTCAATTACTCCAGCGCCACCTTTGGTCAACTTCTGTATTGTTGTCTGATCTTTTGCATTGGTTCTGAGCATGCGTGTTTGTACTTTGTAAAAAAGTCTGACTGTTTTGTGTACACACGATCGGACTTTGCTCCATCGGACTTTTGTTGCCAGAAAGTTTGTCCATTTGCACAGCCAACAAAAGTCCGATAAAAAACGAAAAAGTTTGTCCGATGGAGCGTACACCTGGTCAGATGTTGTCACAAAACATCTAATTTGCATGTGTGAGTGTTTGTTCTACTCTGAACTGAACACATCCATACTTACTAGACATGTGCAAAATTAAAAAAAAAATTTGTTTTGATTTGTTATTTAACTAATATCGTTTAGTTAGATTCGTTAAAGGTTAACTCCACTTTGTGGGGGAACAAATAGCAAATAAAGAAAAAATAAAATAGCGTGTACAATTGGGATGCAAGTCATATTGTAATTGAATGTTATTAAAAATTACCTTTCCTTTTCAATCTGCAGGCGCTGTTATTTTCTATAAATGCAATGCAATATGGCTACATGTAGTTGTTCTGTACACAGAATGTGTACTGACCACTCCCCAGAAACATAATTTCCTGCTTGTGTGATTGGCTCACCAATTTTCCCAGAAGTCTGCCTAAGATACAAGTCAGATTTTAGGCACCCCCTGCAACAAAAATGCAATTTTTGGTGAGATATTTCTCTTTTCAATATTTGTTATTCATTTTATATCGTATAAAGATACATGGTAATAACAAATTCTGGTGAGGCAGTACAATTGATAGAACAGAGTATACATACGTGTACAGTAACAGAAACAACTAAGGCTGACCGCTAGTTAAGGCTAGTGTAAAGTAACCCTGCCCGAGGAAGGTAAAGTGCGGGAATAAAACGAGACCAGGACTTCCGGATCCGGCGCTGCATGGAGTAGCCGAGTCTCCTCTCAGCTTCCGCAATCACGATCCTTAAATCGGCCTATAAATACCTGCCCGACCCCCTCCTGCCGCCTGCAGCACATTCGGGTGTCCCCCGACCCCCCTACAAACCGATCGGCTCCTTAGAACTCCTGCAAGGGCACCTGTACGGCCGCAACGCTTCACCCGGCCTGACCGCTAAATTAAGGCCCCGGTCTCGGCCTACACGGAACTCGCCATCCGATTCAGGGCCAGAAAACGTTGGCTAAAACCCCCCCTCCGCCTGCTGTCCCATCGGGTGTCCCCCCCACCCTCACCCGGACCTATCTGCGCCACAGAACCGGCATTTTCCCGCGAACGCCCGAACCGGCAATAGCCGCTAATCAAGGCCCCGGCTTCGGCCTTCACGGACTGTTTCTACTCATTTAGGGCCTTGGAAATACCTACCGGACCCCCTCCTGCCGCCAGCCACCTCACCGGGTGCCCCCCCAGCCTCACGAGTACCCTCCAGGGCCTTATTAATGGTGCCTACCAGCAAACGGCCACACAGCCGCAAATTGAGGCCCTGGTCTCGGCCTTCACTTCCAGCCAGGTACTAAAAAAAATAAAAAAATTAAAAAAGTACCGGCCTGACCCCTCTCAGCACTCTCTGGCCTCCTCCTTGGGGGAATCCCACTTGCATATGGACCGCTTTGTGGAGAAGACCGGCACACGCTCTCACGCGGCCGCACCGACTCACCCGACCCAGTCTCAAATTGAGGCCCCGGTCTCGGCCTCTCCGGACGACACGGCAGACGAACCAGCTATGGAGGTGAGCTCCCACACTCAATCTCCCTCCTCACTTCAGTCCACCCTCTCCCCGCATGCCACTTCCTCATCATCTAACCTGGGGGACAGCAATACTGATCGTATTGCCCAGGCTGTAGCTGCTCTCCTGTCTCCTATGATAACCGCCTCAGTGGAAAAGGCGGTGGATGCGGGGATGAGGCAAATCAAAGCGCAATTAGGGGAACATTCTACTAGAATCGATGAGGTTGAACACCGCCTTTCAAGTCTGGAGGAAGAAGTTTATCAGGCTCAAACCACCGAACAAGCACAGGACAAAACGAATCAATATATATTCCAAAAACTGGACGATTTGGAAAACAGATCCAGGAGGAGCAATTTGAGATTTGTGGGGATACCAGAATCATTACAATCGTCAGACCTCATGGAATTCTGTGCCAGACGCATCCCAGAGGCGATGGGCCTTCCTGGCCCATGCAAGGTTGAAAGGGCTCACCGCATGGGAACCTTTGCCCCTGACCGCAAATCTCCCCGCCCGATCATCGCAAAGTACCTCAATTACAATGACAAGTTCACTATCCTGCAAAAGTTCAGGAACACCAGATCTCTCCAAATTGACGGTATCAAGGTCTTGATCTTTGCAGACTATTCTTTGGAGGTTTCAAAAAAGAGGAAGGCATTCCAACAAGTCTGTACGGAATTGTACCAGCGACAGATAAAATTTACATTGGCATTCCCCGCGACTCTCCGCCTCAAAGCCCCCAACGGGGATCAACTGTCCTTCCAGGACTCATCAGAAGCGGAAGCTTTCCTGCGCTCACTGCGATCCGACGCATACACTGACCCCCTGCACAAAGCCTCTCCAAACAACTGCCTTCTGGATCCGCGAAGCCCGAGGAAAGACTCCCCGAAACGCTTCAGGTCGTCTGGACCTGTCCACCGCAACTCCCCACGCTAACATGACGTCTACTCGCCCGTCTTGCTTCCCTTATGATCCCAAGCTACTGCTTGATACATAATACCTATGCTTACTTCGATAGTCAACTCAGGTATTTGGCTCATTTACAAGTGACTGTTTTTTTATTTACTACTGCTTATGTTATTGGTATTATCTCGCTTCTCCTCTGTCTCTTATTATTTCTGCTATACCTCCTATAGCCTCACTGTGTTTGCGCTCCTCCTGATCCCTTGCCTACGTGCGGCCCGCCACCGCGGCTTCAGTCAGACACTGAGTTACCAAGGGCATGCACGCGTCACAGCACCTGGATCGTTAGGGAGAGCTGGTTTACACAGGGACTCTATGCGGAAAAAAGAGAAGTTCTTTCATTGTTTGGTTATGTTTTTGTTAATTGCTCCTGCCTTCCCCTTCCCCCCCTCTTTTATCCCTTCTTCTCAACTACACCCTTCGTTCAGCAGACACTCAGGCAACACCTCTTTCCCACGACCAGTTCATCCTGGTGCTCACGGTCAATTCCACCCTTCTCCTCAGGTCTCCACATGCTATGTATAGTAAACCCTCTCACAACACACACTCAACCTTTCCCACATGAGAGTCACCTCCTGGAACGTTAAAGGGCTTCGGTCTCCCTTCAAGAGACTTAAAATACTTTGACACCTGAAGAGACTAAAAACTGATATTGCCCTACTCCAGGAGACCCACCTAACTACCAGACATGGGAGTAAGTCACACATGTGCAAGTCATAAGCAAGTCTCAAGTCGTAACCTTCAAGTCATAAGCAAGTCCCAAGTTACTGTGGCGAAAAGCAAGCAAGTCAAGTCGAGTCCCTGCTAGAAGTCAAGCAAGTCAAGTCAAGTCATTTGTTTTGGTCAAGTCACAAATCAAGTCAAAATACTGATTTACCACCTTTAAATGAGTTAAAAGTCAGTGTTGTTCAGGAAAGGTTTTATTTTAAAAATAATATTTTCAACATTAAACTTCAAAATAATAAAGTATATCTAGACACTTGAATGGTGATGAGCCACTTACAAATAGTTTTTTTTGCTGTTTGTGAAATTTTTTGCAAATGCAATGCATTGTAAAGCTGGCCATACACCTATAGATTATCTGCAGATTTTCTATGGTTAGATGGAAAAAGGGCAACAGATTTCTCTATGTTCGCTAAACTGTGTGGATGGAGGAATCTCCACTTTTTCCATCTAACCATAGAACATCTGCAGATAATCTATAGGTGTATGGCCATTGGCCAGCTTAAGTTACAATGCATGAAACATTAAACTTCAAACTAATAAAATATATGTAGACACTTGAATGGTGATGAGCCACTTACTTACAAATTGTTTTTTTTTTTTTGCTGTTTGTTTAATTTTTTTCAAATGCAAAGCATTGTAAAGCTTGCCATACACCTATAGATTATCTGCAGATTTTCTATGGTTAGATGGAAAAAGGGCAACAGATGAGATTTCTCTATGTTCGCTAAACTGTGTGGATGGAGGAATCTCCCACTTTTTCCATCTAACCATAGAACATCTGCAGATAATCTATAGGTGCATGGGCAGCTAAAGTTACAATGCATTGCATTTGCAAAAAATTTAATTTGATAGTACTTTCTCGCTCAGTTGTGAGCGATGGGGTCGCATTATCACCCCACCATGGCTGAACACACGTTCAACAGGTGCGCTTGATGCAGGGACTGACATAACTCTTACCGCTACCCTGAACAAAGAGGGGAACATGTGCCTGTTCATGGCCCAAAACTGAAGGCAACTCTGTCCATCACAAATGTCTAAATACTGGTTCAGCTGAATTTGGGGAGTAGAACATGAATCTTTCTTTTGTTTTTTGTGGTATGCTGAGAACAGCCCAGACTGACTCTCTGGCTCTGCCACTGGCATTTGCTCGTCTTCATCGGTGGTTGGTGGGGTGGGCTTGCAGTCCTCTTCTTTGAGAATCAAGTCTGAAGAACACAAGCATAAATGGTCACAACACAACTGAAATATCAAAAGCAACCAGATCATGACAATCTAGTGCATAGGTCTTCAACCCTCTCCTTGGGGTCCCCCAAACAGGCCATATTTTAGTTTTTCCTCATGAAATAACACACCTGATTTGATTAATCAAAGGCTTAATGTGTAGTAGTTGACTAATTGAAACAGGTGTGTTATTTTAGGGTGAAAACAAAAACACGGCCTGTCTGGGGATCCCTGAGGAGAGGGTTGAAGACCTCTGAGTAGAGTATATCAACATACTGACATTCTTTTATAGCCTACAATCTGGCATTACATTGGATTATTACAAAAACATAACATACTTTTTATCATCGCAGACACAGCCTCCTTGATATTTTCGGGAGCCAAAACATCATGGGTCAACCACATGGTGCCAAATGAAGGATCCAGCAGAGCAGCTTTTAGGTATAGAGGGTCAGAGAAGGGTAAGGTTGCTACATCATTGTGTTCATCTGCCATCCTCACATTGACAAAGATCCCTCCGAATCGTCTTTTGAGTGATTCTTGCAGGCTACGGATCAAGCCACCAAGGTAGCGCACGCTCTCTTTATGATTTTCCAAGTGGTGATTCAGAGAAAGGATACAGGGTACAACAGCACTTATTGTCACAATTTTTTCTCCCTGTGAGAGGTCTGTGGCTTCTCCAAAAGGTTGAAGGACATCCACGAGTTCCTTAATCTGATTCCACTCTCTAGCTGTGAATACAGTCTCTCTGTGTCCCCCATCTTCAAGAATTCTAGTCAGTTTCACCTGGTCACAGCTGACCACTGATTTCAATTGCCTCACTGTGGAATTCCAGCGTGTGGTAACTGCGGCAGGGATTCCATGCTGTCCAAACTCCTCTTCAAATTTTTCCTTGAAAGAGGTGCTTGTATGTAACAAGGAGCTCAACCTGGAAGCTTTGGCGAGAGCTGCATTGACTAATTTAGTCTCCTTAAGTCCATCACCTATTACCAATTGAAGCGTGTGTGCAAAACATTGAAGTCTAGTCTGGGTTTTTGGACTCAAATAATTGTCAAGCATCTCCTGTTCTTCCATTGACAAGTCATTCCAAATGTCCGAATCATCAAGGTCATCGTCTTCTTCTCCCTGTCCTGGAAAACATGTAGTGAATGCTTTTTTCATGTTTGCAGCGTTGTCACAGATGATGTGGTCTACCTTTTTTTTAATCTTGTACTCTTCACATACACGCTCAAATTCCTCACAAATTCTTTCCCCTGTATGGGGACCTTTGAAGCGGTTGCACGCAAGCAACTGTGATTTCAACTGAAGACGGTCTTCCTCAATGTTGATCCAGTGCACTGTGACTCCAAGAAAGCCTCTCATCCTGCGGTCTGACCATATATCTACAGTCACTGACAGATGATCTACTGCTGTGAGTTCATTTTTCAGCTTCATTTGCCTATCTGCCACCAGATTGTCAAGCTTGCCAGTAATTGTTCTTCTACTTACTGGAGAGTACTTGTTGTCTACTATTGACAAAAAGCGACGAAAGCTTTGATGTTCAATGATGGATAGTGGCATGTTGCAGTTTATAATGAGGTCTGACAGGATTGAGTTTGTAATTGCCTTCTGCTGCTGGTGGTTGCAGTGGTATAGCTGCACAGTCCCCTGTGCGATGAATTGTGAGATTTGAGGCTGGCTAGCATCAAAAGTCCCTTTGGTATGGATGTACTCTTCATATCTATAGAGTAAACAGAAGAGAGATGGAAAATAAAGTTAGCTATGTGATTTATTGATTTTAACAACAATACACTCTGCTCCCACCCATACACGTTACTGTACCTACCTTTCTTTGTGGGTTTTGTAGTGACGGATGAAGTTGGATGTTGTGGTTGACGTGTCTCTTATTTTTGAGCTGCAGACCTTGCACATCGCCGTTCTCTTCTTTTCGCCAACATCTAAAACATAATCCTTAAATCCAAATTTAATTATTTTTGGAATCGCTCCCTCCATTATAGCTGTCTTGTGCGTTGGTCTCTCAGGGGCGGATCCAGAGTATACTGTGTCGGGAGGGGCACTGCCAGAAAATAAGGTGTTGCTTACTTACAAAACTATTTATTGGCACCAGTGACACCAATCCAATACAGTGACTAGTGCTAAAGAAAATGCACTGTTACTGTATAAATGACACTGGCAGGGGAGGGGTTAACACTAGGGGTGATCAAGGGGTTAGGTATGCTCCTAGGGAGTGCTTTCTAACTGTGGCAGGGATGGATGTGTTAGAAGAAAAGAGAGATCTGCGTTTCAGCTTAGACACAAGATCTCTCCTTCCTCTGTGGCAGAACAGCCACACGTGACACCCAAAATGTACTGGGCTGGCACAGGCAAGTTTTTACTGGCATTTCCAAAAATTAAAAAAAAAAAAACAGTTGTAAGTGTAAATTTTAGTATTTAGGCAACAAACAAGTAACATGTTCAATTATTAATGAACTCACCATTCAGTTGCTAGGGGTTGCTATACATTACTGCCCACCATTTGGTTGTCTAGGGTTTGCTATACATTACCGTTCTTATAGTACACTCTCAGCACCAGCCTCTGCCAGCTACTCTCTCACCGAGCCCTGCCTGGCATGCAGATCACGCCTGCAGTCAGACAGGCAAATACTTCAGTCTCCTGTGCCAGTTTTGCCCCGGCTGTCTGTGACTCTCTGGAGGGGGGCACACCGGACCCTGCCACTGTCATTGTTCCCCCAGCTGCTGCTGATCAGTAATGGCAAAGCAGCTGGGCAGACAAAGGGGTGGCACAGGCCGGCAAAAAAAAGACTGGTGGGAATGGAAGCACAATGGGCCGTTCTGAGAAGCTGCCATTTAAATAGGGCAAGGGTGGCCAGTTTACCACTGCTGTTTTAAGAATGGGCCAGGGGTCCTCGTGATCAGTTTAAAACCAGCTATGGGGTGTGTGCAATTAATCAGTTGGGAGGTGTGCAATGGATCCGTGTATAACCAAGTATGGGGGTGTGCAATGGACCAATTTTTTATAATCCGCTATGGGGGTGTGCAATTGATCAATTTATAATCCGCTATGGGGGTGTGCAATTGATCAGTTTGACCTGGGAGGTGTGCAATTGACTAGTTTATAACAAGCTATGGGGCTGTGCAATGCCAGTTAATAATAACCAGTGGATCCATTGCACACCTCCCAAGTCAAACTGTCTGATTAATTGCACACACCCCATAGCTGGTTTTAAACTGATCAATTGCATACCTCCCAAGTCAAAATTAATATTTGCACAACCCTATATCTGGTTATAAATGAATTGCACACCCCCATAGCTTATTATTATAAGCAAATTAATTGCATGCCCCCACAGCTTGTTATAAACTGGTTAATAATTGCGCACCTCCATATAAACTTAAACTGATCTATCGGACAGCTTCCAACTCATTAATTGCACAACCCCATAGCTGGTTATAAGCAAATTGCACACCTACAGCAACTGGTCATAAATATAGTACTACTAAACATTAGGACCTCACATAGGATCAATGTAAATCAATGAATGAACTGACAATCATAGGAAATAGTCATATTGGAGACAATAGGGGCAATTATTCACAATGGCCCCTATTGTCTCCAATATGTGTATTTCTTTCCTACGATTGTCAGTTCATTAGTGCCAATGTTTTTTTTTTTTTATATGAGTCAGACCCCTTGGACTTAATGCTGTAAAAAAATAAAATGAATAATTTGCACAACACCGACCGTATACTGTCAGCGCCGGTGTACCTGGTCGGCGGCGTCCCATCAGCGTCCCGGCGGCCATTCCACGTGTCCACTTTCCAGACCCCAGTATTGCAAAATCGCGCCTCTTCATCGTCTGTGATAGGCGGAACACTCAATTTAATTCCCAGCATTCAGTGTTCCGCCTATCACGGCTATCCGCTCATCCTCATAACACAGACGAGGATGAGAGGATGTCCGTGATAGGCGGAACACTGCCTGCTGTGAAATTGAGTGTTCCGCCTATCACAGACAAGGAGGCGCGGTTCCGCCTATCACAGACAAGGAGGCGCGGCTTTTACACTGCAATGGTTAGTGGTAGTAATGACTTGCCAAGTCATAGGGCCCAAGTCAAAGTCAAGTCACAAGTCATTAGTGTCAAGTCAAAGTCAAGTCGAGTCATTTGTTTAATTTTGTCAAGCAAGTCGCAAGTCCTCAAATAGCCGACTCGAGTCTGACTCGAGTCAAGTCATGCGACTCGAGTCCCCCACCTCTGACATACCTCCTCAGAGTGCGGGAACAGAGCGGGATGTCTCAAAATGGCGCCCAGAAGACTCAGGCGCGGACGCCGCCGCAGGCCACAGCCTCATCCCCGACGCACTCAACGGCTGACAGTGAGTATTCACTACACCTGACTAAGTCCGACCTGGACGAAAGCCTCACCATAATGTACGACAAGCTTGCCCAAAAATTCCAGACCGAGCTGCACAAGTCCACCAATACCCCCTCTCTGGAGATTGCGGCCTTGGGTAGCAGGACAGACCTACTAGAGACCAAGCATGATGAACTTTCGCTTGTCTGCTCAGACTTAGGAAAAGAACATGAGGCCCTATCTGAAACAGTTGCCCAGCTTCAGGCCCATATCGAAGATTTGGACAATAGGAATAGGCGGAACAACTTAAGGGTGAGGGGGATCCCAGAAACGGTCACGGAACTCATACCGGCCATACAGAGACTGTTTCAGTCCCTGCTACCAGAGACCGCAGTCGAGGCCTTTGCATGCGATAGGATACACAGGGCGCTGCGTCCCCCCCCTCCCCCAGACAAACCACCGCGGGACATTGTTCTTTGCCTAAAAGACTTCCTGGTCAAAGAAGATATCCTCAGGGCTTCCAGAACCACCCAAAACCTGAGGCTGGATAACGTACAAGTCCAGATCTATCCCGACATCTCCCCCACTACCCTGGATAAGAGACGGAGGATGAAGGAGGTCACCACAGTCTTACAGTCCGCCAGAATACGTTATCGATGGGGATTCCCCTTTAAACTACAAGTTCCTCACAACGGCACAACTTATACGGTCACCACACTGCAGGAAGGCAAAGATCTATTAGTCAAACTAGGACTTCTGGAAGCTGCTTTGCACCCGAGAATGCCATCTACTCCACGCCACTCTGTTATATGGGCGACTCCCCCCCCAAGAAGAGACCACCGATGAGGCAGCTATGGAACTCTAATTGACCTTCACTCAGGACCAAGACGTCAGATGAGAGGACAGTCCTTGCCCCCCTTTGTCTTTCCCTCTTACCTCCCCCCCCCCCTCTTTTTCCCCCCTTGTGGTTTTTTTTTGTTTTGGTGCTTGTGTTTCTCCACCAGCAGGCCTGCTCCTCTCGGCTCCCAAGTCATGACACAGAGGGAACTCCATTGCGGGCCACAGATGGCGCCGGCAGATCGTCACCGGCATGCTCCAAACTTTCTTCAGTCTCCAGCTCCAGAGCCACACAGAAGGTTGTAGCGCTGACATGCCCCCCTGCTCCCTTCCCCTGGAGTTCCACCGGATCTACAGTCCCCTCTCACTGGAAGGGCTGGATAGCCCTAAGAAGGTACCACCCGGCACTACATATGTCACACAGGGTGCTGGGATCCGCTGTTGGACTCTGGAGATTGGAGCTTTGGACCTTTTGGTCCAGTTTCAATTTTTTCTTAGGGTACTGGGGAGCCTCTCTCCCTGTACCCCCCAAGACTTTGCCAAACAGTTCTTTGATGAAGCTAGTAACCGTTTGTTACTGCTCTATGGTTTCTATTTTCTGACCCTTTTTTTCTCTCCCACATTTTTGATTTTTTTTTTGCTTGACAACCCTATTACTCCCGAAGCTACTCCCCTGAACAGCTCTCAAATGAATGTATTTTTTGTCCACAAATGCCTTGCTCTCAGGTTGATGCTTAACACACGCATAAGTTACTGTATATGGTATAATGTACTGCATGCCTATGGTCCCCCCTCTCGCCCTGGACTCCCAACAAACGAAATGCAATTCACCCCCACTAAAACATGGGGATTAAGGTTCTGATGCACAATGTCAAGGGGTTTAACTCCCCTCAGAAAAGAAGGAAAGCAATGAGGGCCTACAAGTCCTTGGGAGCGGATGTTCTCCTCCTACAGGAGACACACTTCGCAACCAACAACCACCCCTCCTTCTTTGACAAAACATTTAAGCAGTGTTTTTACACAACCTTTGAGTCCAGGTCCAGAGGGGCGGCCATATTCATCAAAAACTCGGTCCCTTTACAGGTTCAGAGGACTTTTGTCGACCCACAAAGCAGATATGTAATTGTACAAGGCACACTACAAAACAAATCCCTGACATTGGCCTCGGTGTATGCCCCGAATGCATCTCAAGCAAATTTTTTCAGAGAGTTCTTCCTAACACTTGAAAAGTTTCACTCCCCCCACATGATAGTCGGGGGTGATTTTAACATGGTGGCACACTCGACATTAGACAGGTCCCGTGGCGGTCAGTCCTCCAGTGCTTTCCCTAAAACCCTGCAGCACTCCCTCCGCACCCACCAATTGGTAGACGTCTGGAGGGCTCATAACACTGGATCCAAAGAATATACATTTTACTCCCACCCCCACGACAGTTACTCCCGCCTGGACTATATTTATTGCACTCCCACCCTTCTGGCCAACTCGACAACCTCTACAATTCATGTTTGCCCCTGGTCGGACCATCATATGGTCTCTAGCCAGATTTCTTGCATAGGTCTCCCCTTGGCGAATAGAACATGGTGCATTAACGACTCTCTTCTCACCGACCCTGTTATCCTCACACAATTGACAGACCGCCTCACGGAATACTTTAGATTAAACGACGTGGACAATATCTCCCCTACGACCCTATGGATGGCCCATAAGGCTGTGATCAGGGGTCACCTTATAGAGGTGGCCACAACCAGGAAAAGACAAAAAGCTCAGGAGGCACGAAAGCTTACCCTAGACCTAGGAGACCTCTACCACAAACACCACCAGACTCCGTCGCCCGACCTACTGGCACGGATCACTGAAAAAAGGATGGCGCTGGACACCATTCTATCTGGACACACAGAAAAGGCCCTTAGATGGGCCAACGCTAGGTTTCTTCTACACAGCAACTCGGCCTCTACCATGTTCGCACGGAAACTTAAACAACAGACCCACCCGACCCATGTATATAAGCTTAAAAATACTCAGGGACAACTTACCTCCCACCCTAAAGAAGTGCTAGATATCTTTTCCTCCTTCTACCGTTCCCTTTACTCGGCCCCAAAAAACTCACCTCCTGACCCCCCGCACTCTTGGCTAAACCTTGTACCTCTCCCAAGCCTTTCAGAAGAACAGACCTTAACCCTTAATGCTCCTTGTACGGCAGAAGAGGTAGCCTCCATTATCTCTTCTCTCAAACTCTCCAAGACCCCTGGCCCAGACGGCTTCTCAGCCTCTTATTATAAAAAATGTGCGGACATTCTAATCCCAAAGCTAACCAAACTATTTAATTTTATACTAGAGGGCAACCACTTTCCAGATGAGATGCTATGGGCTAACCTCTCTCTGATCCCCAAGCCAGGCAAGGACCACTCCCACCCTCAAAACTTTAGACCCATTTCGGTCATTAATAACGACCTAAAAATATTTGGCCGCATCCTGGCTGACCGTCTGGCCACAATTGTCACCACTCTGATCTCCCCCGAACAAACGGGCTTTATACCCTCCAGGCAAATCACAGATAACATCCGTCTAGCCGCCAACATCATACAGGATGCTGATGCTAACAAAAAAAAGGTTTTGCTACTGAGCCTCGATATCAACAAGGCATTTGATAGCGTGCTCTGGCCCTACCTAGAATCAGTTTTAGCCAAATTTGGGTTTGGGGGGGCATTTGTCCACGGCTTCAGAGCCCTATACCATCGCCCACGCACTAGCATCTAGACAGGGATGCCCTCTTTCCCCCCTCCTGTTCGCCCTCGCCATGGAGCCCCTCACGAAATCTATACTAGACAACCCCAATATAAAGGGCTATTACAAGGGCGACCAGGAATTTAAGTTGAGCCTTTATGCGGATGATGTTCTATTATTTCTTTCTGACCCACTGATCTCCCTCCCTAACCTCTTTTTTTTTTTTTAAGTCTTTATTTTAAATTTTTTTTACAAGTACAGGGTATACAGTTCTATAACTTCATAATCAAAATTTTCCACTTAAACTCTTCTCTTTGAGGTACAGATTAAACTACAAACAATAATATTCCTTTCTATGCTCTTCTCCCTTTCCCCTTTTTATTTCCCACTACACAACAGGACAAAAACGCAAAAAAAAAAAAAAAAAAAAAAAAAAAAACCCGGGGGAAAAAAAAAAAAAAAAAAAAAAAAAAAAAAAAATTTCGCTTCCTTTTTCCTTCCTCCTCCCTTCTCCCTCCTCACTGAAGTCCTCCCGGACCGGTCAGCGACCGCCCCCTCTTTTCATCCGTCCTCCTCCCCGCCTCGGGCCCCCCCTCTTTGTTTTACATGTGCTTTTCTCCCCCACGAGGCTACTGGCGGTTTTGATCCCTATATAACCTATAGGGTGTCCATATCTCCCGGTATCTCTCTTCTTGTTCTCTTATCTTCATAGTGAATTTTTCCATTAATTAGATTTCTGAAATTTTTTCTAACCATTGTGTTTTCGTCGGGGCTATAGTTTTTTTCCATAGACTCGGAATGCATGCTTTTGCGGCATTCAGCAGGTGACCCGCTAATGAGTTTTTATATTCCCCTATGGCTATCGGGGTGTCATGTAGCAGGTATACTGCTGGGTTTTCCCCCAGTGGTACTTCAGTGATTTCTTCCACTGTTTCCCTTACCATCTTCCAAAAATCTTTCACTCCGGAGCATTCCCAAAATATGTGTACCATAGTCCCCTCCTCCCTTTGACATCTCCAGCAGGTGTTTTCTAGTTGTGGGTATATCCGCTTCAGTGCTGATGGTGTTCTATACCACCTTGTCAATGTCTTATATCCACCTTCTTGGTATTTCGTTGCCCTTGATGTCTTGTGTGTAAGGTGGCATATTTTAGATTTCTGGGTATCCGTGAACCTTATCCCCAGGTCTCTTTCCCATGCCTGAAAGAATGTTAACTCTTGTGGAGCCTTAAGTTCTACCAGTAAAGAATGCATAGTTGATAGCCCGTGTTTCTCGGGATCCTCTCTCAGGCATAACTGCTCAAATTTAGTTATTGTCCTTATTTCCGATACTTGCGTTTTTATTACTCTGAGATATGCCTTGAGCTGTAGTCTCCTGAAAAAATTAATTTCTCCTGAAAATTCTGAGTCTACCTCCTCCCCTGTCATCACTCTGTTCTCTCTCATGAAATCTTTGAGCCTACTTACCCCTCTTCTCCTTAAGTTCCTAAACTCTACCTCTACTAGACCTGGCTCGAAGCTCGGTGTGCCCAAGATTGGGGTCATCGGACTAGGGGAGATTGATATTTCCGTTTTCTTGAATATCGTTTTGGTCACCTGCATTGTCGTCCCAATTGTGGGGTGTTTTTTTACCTGCTGAGGAATTTCTGACTCCCTTATCCATGCTATCCCTTCTAGGGGTATGCCCGTTATCGCTTGTTCCATACCTAACCAGGGTTTGTCTTTTTTCACTGTACACCATTCCATTACTCTTGCTAAATGTACCGCTTCGTAGTAGTTCACTGGGTCTGGGAATCCCACTCCTCCTCTATCTTTGGGTTGAACTAAAATATCCCTCCGAATTCTTGCCGGTTTTCCTACCCATATAAAATTTGCGAATCGCGTTCTCAACTCTTTCAAGAATCCTGCTGGGATCTTAATTGGTAGTGCCTGGAATAGGTAGATCAATCTCGGCATAATATTCATTTTTATGATGTTGATTCTCCCAAACCATGAGAATGTTTCCTTGTCCCACCGCTGTAGGTCTGCTTTTATTTGTCGCATTAGGGGTAGGAAATTCAATTCAAATATTTTCTCTAGTTTCTTTGTTATTTTCGTCCCCAAGTAATTTATATGGGACTCCGTCCATTTAAAAGTAAAGTGTTTAGTTAATTGTTTTTGGAGTGCCTTATTTATTCCTATTCCCAGTGCCTCAGATTTACCATAATTTATCTTAAAATTAGAGACCTCTCCATATTTCCGTATCTCCGCTAGCAAAGAGGGAAGAGATGTTATTGGGGAGGTAACAAAAAATAACAGATCGTCTGCGTAGGCAGCCAGTTTCTGTTCTTCTTTTTGAGTTGGTATCCCTTTAATATCTGCCCTGGCTCGTATAGTTCTCAGGAAGGGTTCTAGTGTCAGGATAAATATGATGGGCGAGAGTGGACATCCCTGCCTTGTTCCATTGTACATAGGGAAGGTTTCTGATGTTATATCATTTATTTTAACCCGTGCTCTTGGATTGGAGTACAGGCTTTTGATCCATTTTAACATCCCATTTCCCAGACCTATATGTTGCAATGTCATTTCCAGGAATGTCCAGTCCACCCGATCAAAAGCTTTTTCTGCGTCTGCAGAAATCATTACCGTAGGTCTTTCCTGACATTGCACTAAGTATATTGCACTTAAGACTCTTTGCGTGTTTTCTCTGCCCTCCCTTTCCGGAGTGAATCCCACTTGATCTGGGTGTATTATGTCTGGGATATATGCTTTTAATCTGGTTGCCAATATTTTTGTTAAGATCTTTAGGTCCACATTTAGTAGGGAGATTGGGCGGTAACTTGCACATTGTGCTGGATCTTTCCCTTCTTTTGGAATTACTGTAATATTTGCCATTAATGTCTCTACCGGCATCCTTGCCCCTTCCCTAATTGAGTTAAATGCTGTAATAAATTCTGGTGCTAGTTTTTCTGCAAATGTCCTATAATAGAGCAGGGTGTATCCATCGGGACCTGGTGCCTTACCTGTATTCATTGATTTTAGGGCTTCTGTAAATTCTTCTAATGTAATTGGACCATCTATCTCCTCTGCTTCCTCCTCTCCTATCTTGGGCATCCCTGCTGCTTCTATATACTCCTCCGCCCTATCCCTTCTTTTTTTTAATCTTTCTTCTGTTACATTACTCTCAATTTGGTACAATTTAGTGTAAAAATCTCTGAACTCTTTCGCTATGGCTTGTGACGAGTTAACCAATACATCCCCTGCAGTTTTTATGCACTCAATGTGATTCCGAGCCTTTGTCTCTCTGAGCGCGTTTGCCAGCATTCTACTAGGTTTGTTTCCGTATTCATAAAATACTCGTCTGCCATGTGCTATCTTTACTTTTGCTTTATCCATTAGTAGCAAGTTTAATTCATCACGAAGATTTGTCAATTTTTCTTCCGTTTGTATCGCTACAGTTTTTTTGTGAGCCTTTTCCAGCACCCGTATCTCTTCTAGCAGAAGATCCAGCTTGGCGCTCAGAGAACGTTTTCTATGTGCTCCCAGGGATATTAAGACGCCTCTAATAACACATTTATGTGTTTCCCATACACCCATAGGTGCTATTTCATCTGTTTTGTTCTCTTGGAAATATAGTTCTATCTCATGGGCGATTTTTTCCTCGTATGTTGATTCTTTTAATAGTGTTTCATTGATTTTCCAATGCCATTCTCGTAGCACTTTCTCTCCAAGTTCAATTACGCAGTGAGTTGGTGCATGGTCTGAGAGTGAAAAGGAGCCTATTGAGGCATCTAGTACGCTCTGAAGGGCATTCTGGGATATAAAGACATAATCGATTCTGGTGTATGTCTTATGTCTTGTTGAAAAGAATGTGTAGTCCCTCTCGTGTGTATTCCTAATTCTCCAGCTATCCACTAATTGTAAATCTTGTAACATCTCTTTTGCTTTTCGAAGTTTTGTATAGGATATGTGTGAGGAGCCCTTTGATGAATCTATCATGGGCTCTAATGCCATATTTAAATCTCCTCCCATTATCAGGATTCCTTCTTTATTTTGGTCTACTATGTTTAGGTATTTCTCCAATACTCCTATTTGATCCGTATTTGGTAGGTATATACTCACCAAAGTTACCTTTTGTTCCCCTATTTCTCCTATCACAATAAGTAGGCGCCCGTCATCATCTGTAATTATTTTTACCCCTTTCCATGGTATCTGTTTTGCTATGATGATAGACACCCCACTTGCTTTCGATGTCTGTGAGGGACTATGATACACTATGGGAAATTTCCGGTTGCCCATCTTTGGAATTTAATTTTTTTTAAAATGTGTTTCCTGTAAGAAAATGATCTGTGATTTAAATCTCCCCAATTCCGCCAGTAGTCTCATGCGTTTTTCTGCACTATTTAAACCCTTTATATTATATGAAGTCAAAGTTATTTTAGTCATGATTTGGTGTGGGGATAGGAGGAAGAGGGGGCCGTCTCCCCCAGTCCGCGGAAGACCAGTGAGGAGGAAGAATAATAAAAAAAAAAAAAAAAAAAAAAAAAAAAAAAAAAAAAAAAAAACAAAAAAAAAATAAAAATTATAAGGGTCCCCCCCCAAAAATGACCGTCCAAAAAAAAAAAAAAAAAAAAAAAAAAAAAAAAAAAAAAAAAAAAAAAAAAATTGGTGAAGCTCCTCGGATTTACCTCCTCTTGGAGGCGAGGTGCTTCAAATGGGGGCTGTGATCAGTCAGGGCAGAGCGTCAGAGACCCTGCGTCTTTTCTCCCGCACGTGCACTCTGTCTACTATGCCATTGTTTACCTATATACGAGGCCCACTGTGATTCTAGTCTATATTCTTGTCAAACCATATCATTTTTCTCCTTTTTTTTATTTTTTTATTTTTTTTTTTTTTTACATATCGATCGACCTCTTTTTCCCTTTCTTTTTCTTCTCTTTCCCCTTTCCCCCCCCTATTACTATCCCCTTATTACATATAAACGAGTCCCTCTCTAATTGTATTCTGAATTCTTGTCCTTCCTTTGTATTACTGTCCCTTATTCCCCTCCATGTCAATATTTCTATTTTCTTCTGTTCTCATCTATTTCCCAGCCTGGGAGGGTCCTTATTCCCCTATTTCACTATGAGAGGGAGGGGGGGAAAGGACCCAAACAAAGAAAAACAAAAACACAAAAAAAAATCAAAATATCTCTATACATATATACATATATATACCTATATTCCTACATACACACATACATATACACATGGACCTATACCTGAAAAAAAAGAAAAAAAAAAAAGGAAATATGTATATGTACATCTACGCGCGCGTACATGTACACGCCCATACCAAAAAAAATAGGAACCCATTTGTCATGTTAACTTTCCGTCCCCTTCTCTCTCCTCCCCTACTTGTGTTGTGTTAGTCTCTATAAGAGAGGCTAATCAAAAAGAAAAAAAAAAAAAAAAAACCCAAACAACCCTCACCCCTTCTTTTTTATTCATCTATTCATCCCATATCATCCCGTGTAATCGGTGCAACTACTTAGTCAGTCAATTCTTCCCTAATTTCTTAATGTGTGCCAGACAAACAAAAAAAAAAAAAAAACCAAAGAAAAAGAAAAGGGGAGGGGCCTATTCTATTTACGCCCTATTTCCTCCCTGGTATGTCAGTGTAGTTATGTGTGACCCTAATAGGTCCTTGTAAGTTGTGTCAAAATTACTTATATATTGATTCCTATTCACTTCCCTCCACCTCCTATCTATCTTAGTGTTCCACTTCCCCCCACCCCCTCTCGAGGGGACCTCTACTTAACATCTCTTCCAATTATATCCAACATGTCAAAAAACCATAATACCCCAAAAAAAAAAAAAAAAAAAAAAAAAAAAAAAAAACCCCAAACCCTAGGCCATATACGAAAAATAATAAACAATACACATCAATACCCCACAAATAAAAAAAAAAAAAAAAGAAAAAAAAAAAATAAAACAAACAAACAACACCAAAAAAAAAAAAAAAAAAAAAAAAAAATTTCCCCCCTCCCTCTCCTCCCTAACCTCTTCACCACCCTGACCCACTTCCAACAAATCTCTGGACTAGGAGTCAACCCGACCAAATGCACGGCCTTGCCCATACATCTTCCTGACACAGTCCTGACCACCCTTAGAGATTCCTTCAGGTTTTCCTGGAACCCCTCCTCTATGCAATACCTGGGGATCAAACTCGCCCCAACTCTTAAACAACTGTATAACCAAAATTACCCACAGGCCTTTGCCTCGATTAGAAACCTGCTCCTCCAATGGTCCACTTACAAAATTTCCTTCCTAGGCCGCATCCAAGCTGTCAAAATGACCATATTACCCAAACTGCTCTTTTTTTTTCGCTCATTACCACTATATATCCCTAGGACCACTCTTGATAGACTCCAGTCGGAACTCCTCTCCTTTATTTGGCAAGGAAAAAAACCCAGGCTTGGGCGGCAGGTGATGTACGGGGCCCGCTCGGGGGGTGGTCTGGGATGTCCGAACCTGTGGAAATATTTCCTTGCGGCCCGCTTAGTACAAACAGCCCAATGGCATGCTGATTCATCCTCAATCCCATGGATACGTTTTGAAATTGTCTCGGTCGCCCCATACCTCCTCCCGGGTCTTTTATGGTCCTGCTCCATCACCCATAGAGAGATCGCTCCACTTAATGCTATTGTGGGACAGGCCCTCTATCTTTGGTCTCTCTACGAGAAGAAATTTAACTTAAAGTCGAGAGCCCCACCTCTGGCCACATACCTTGGCGAACCCCATTTTCCCCCGGCTTTTCGCAAATACTCCACTTTCGCTGAATGGACAGATAGAGGCCTTACTACATTGAAATCTTTCATGGGTGACTCCTCCTTCTGCTCATTCACGCACTTGCAACAGAAATATGCTATTGACCGGAGTGTATTTTACCAGTTCCTCCAGATTAGGCACTTTTACACTAGCAACTTCCAAGGACTCACTAGAACCACGGGCACCCCATTCAAGAATATATGCGGAGGGGCCTCCAGGGATAGGGGCACTATATCCAGTTTATACGGGTACCTGAACGATCACGGCTCAGCCCCCAAAACGGCGGCAATGCTGGGATGGGAGGTGGAGTTGGGGCAAGAATTTGAGGTGGAGGACTGGCGAGACATGGTAGACAACATGCACAAATGTACACGCTCCATCTCGGTGAAAGAAACGGTCCTCAAATTGCACACCAGATGGTACTACACCCCAGATCGTCTGCACAGGATGTTTCCTCTGTTTCCCGACACATGCTTTAGAGGATGTCGGGCCAGGGGCACACTGCTGCACACGTTCTGGGCATGTGATGCCCTGGCACACATTTGGGCCAAAGCCACCGCCTTGATCCCCGAGATCACGGATGTCTCCGTGACCCTAAATTTCCAATTGTGCATCCTGTATGCCGATATACCCGGGGCTATCCCCCCCCAACAAAAACTGATCCACACTCTTTTTAGTGCCATTCAATGGGCAATAGCACTGAACTGGAAGAACCCCTCAGTGCCATGGCCACAGGTTATGACCCGAATGGAGTCTATCAGGTTGATGGAAAGGATCCATCACACCCTCATGGACACCATACACATCTTTGATGGTAAATGGAATAAATGGTTTGCTTTTCAACTAAGTAGGGCTTCTCAGGACCAATAAGGTACCGAATACCGAGGATAACTTTCCCCCTCGGCTACAATTTGAAGCGGTATACGCTATGTAAGTCAAGCAGTGTTACCCATTATTTTGATTTGTGTTTTTTTTTCTTTTCCCCCATCTCTCCCCTCCTTGGTTTTTCCTTTTATTTTTTTTTATTTTTTTTTCTCAAGGTTGAACTAGTTCAGGTCTGTCTATAGGCCTAGTTACTTTGTTGCTGAATTGGACGCATCATCCATGCTCATGTTCAATTCTTCATAATTTGAGTGGTACTTATATCCGCGGATGTTAAATACAAGCATGTATGAATCTCTCTTGTACAAGATCTGTAACTTACCTGTACACTCTGTTTTTGCATTGTTCTCTTGTTTGTTTTCTTAAACCAATAAAAACGTTTGTAAACAGAAATTACTGTCCAAAAAAGGCAAAGACCCCCAAGAACCAGGTTCTTATCGACCCATTTCTCTCCTCAACTTAGACGTAAAGCTACTTTCAAAAATAATAGCTTCCAGATTAGCCACCATTGTCCCCTCTCTGATTCACCCAGCTCAATCTGGCTTTGTGAAAGGAAGAACGGCCACTATAAACATCAGGAAAGTTATGACAGCCCTGGAACATGCTAAAAACAACCCGGGGGGGGGGGGGACCCAGCCATCATCACCCTGGACGCGGAGAAAGCTTTTGACAATGTCAGCTTTGATTGGTTATCATTGGCCCTATCGAAAATGGGCTTCACAGGCCCTTTCCAACACCTCGTACAAGCCATGTATGCTTCTCCCGCGGCCAGGCTGGTGGTGGCTGGCCTCCTCTCGGAAGAACTCCGTCTCTATAAAGGCACCAGACAAGGCTGCCCCCTTTCCCCTCTTCTTTTCAACATTGCGTTAGAACCCCTCTCTCGATACCTCATTCAACAGGCCCCACTACACGGAATTAAAATTGGCTCCAGAGTTCTCCGCACATCACTTTTCGCAGACGATATCCTTATTTTTTCAACAAACCCCTCCTCTGACATGTTCACTATTAAAACAATATTTGATGAATTTTGTCTTTGCTCGGGCCTTCGCATAAACTACAGCAAGAGCGAAATCCTCCCCATAGGTACTTTATCTGTCGCTTCCTGGGCTCGCCTCTCACCCTTCTCGGTGGCCAAATCCCACATAACATATCTAGGTATTAAGATAAGGAAATTACCCTCTTCTATCTACCACCTAAACTATCCCCCTTTGATAACAAAAATTACTCGGGAATTGGGTAACTGGATGGATCTACCTCTTTCGCTCCTGGGAAGATGTCACATGGTAAAGATGGTCAGTTTTGCTCGATTATTATATCCTCTCCAAACAATCCCATTGCTTCTGAAACACAAAGATACTTCAATCCTAAACAAAGCCATCTCCAAATTTCTATGGCACAACAAACGACCACGTATAGCCTTTGCAAAGCTTTTTCTTCCCAGGCACGAAGGAGGGATTAGTCTCCCGAATATTAGAGCCTATAACCTTTCTTGCCTTTTAAGGATAAGTCTGGATTGGATATCGCAACGCTCACACTACTCAAATTACTCCCTGGAATCTTCAATGACCCACCCTTACTCTTTGGCTGCCCTACTCCACTGCAGGTGGAAATCTATACCCCCTCCCCTACAACACAATCTTCTTCTCAGAGACACAGCCATAGCTTGGAGGGAAATAAGAAAAACACTAAAGTTATCGCCTTTTTTGTCCAGACATCTCCCGATTCAAGGAAACCCTAGCTTCCCACTGGGACTGGAATACAAACAATTCTCTGTATGGCGACAAAACGGTCTGTCAAACTTTTCTACCCTGTGTAAACAGGTCGCCCCCTTCATTTCTCTGCCATCGCAGAATCCTTTTCCCTCCCTCAATCCCATGCGCTACATTACGCGCAATGCGTCAGCTTCCTGAGGGACTCCTGCAGAGAAGAACGCAAAACATTTCGAACATCCTTCACGGATCTGCTACTACAAGGTGACTCTTATACAATCTCTGACATATACAAGCCGTTCTTGTTGGAGTCTACTCCCTCCATTGCTTCATCATCGGTAGCGAACTGGGGTAAAGATTTTCCGGACTCAAACCTAGTGGGTAAGATTATGCAAGGTTACAAAAAAACACTTCAGCTGATCCCCAATGAGGTTTGGAGAGAAACCCAATTGAAGATATTACATCGGGCTTACATACCCTTTCTCTCAGATAAGAAGGATTTAGACGCTGCCAGCTGCCCCTTGTGCCGCCAACCTAAACCATCCCTCTCCCACCGATTTTGGTCATGCCCCTCTATATCCACCTTCTGGACCCAGGTCATCTCCTTTATATTTGACATAACGCTGCTGAAACTGCCTAAAGACCCCCTTCTACTCATTTTCGGCTACTGGGACGATCAACTGTTACCGTGGTCCCCTAGCACCCACTCTATCCACAAAGACTGGGTCTTGATTGGTCTCTTATTAGCCAGAAGATTGATTCTGAAAAACTGGACCTCTTCCCACTGCCCACAAATCTCGCAACTTATAAAGGAGCTTCTGAATCTACTTCACAAAGACAAACTTAACACCAACTTCAAACAAGTAAAATCTAACGTACGTTTCTACTCCAAATGGTGGGCTTTCATGCATGCAACCCTATCAAGTGAGGAATTACAAAATTTTGAAAATTTCTCTTTCTCTTACTATGGACCCCACACTATCACTCCTGCAGGAGCTGACTCTTTTGTCATCAACCCTTCACATGTGGCTCCAGTTGATTCAGACATTATCCACCCTACTCGTCCTATGTCACCTTCGTCTACTTCAACCAAATCTATTGTGCACGTGAGCACACATCCCGTGCCTGACTCCTACTCCTAGCCCAAGAGGCTTTTCGTCTTGGACTTCATCTCTTTATTTCTTATGATCAACGCAATGGTGTTGTTGCCTCCCCCCCCCCCAAATCTCCCCTCCTCCTCTCCTTTTGTTTGTTCCACCAGTAGCTTTATAGGGACCCTCAATACTGATCCATCCAGTTGCTACGACATGGTTCTCTTTTAGTGTTTTGAACCACTTGTTACTTCTGCCCTAGTTACTTGTCTACATCCATGTTTGTAAGTGCCTTGACTACTGGCTTATATATATTACTTTGAGAAAATGTTATATACCATCTATTGTGATTCCATGTATTGCCTTCTCTTTCAATAAAATCTATTTAAAAAAAAAAAAAAAACGAGACCAGGAAGACAAGTACATCTAGTATAGATGAGGTTGGCACAGGTCCATCGACCCATATTGTAACCTGTGATAAACTTGAGAGATAGATTGCTTGTGTCCAGCCGCTTCTCCACCCCAAGGGGAACACTGTGGAGAAGACGGACCAGGACAATCCCTCCCTGAAAATTACGTGGCCGGTCGAAAGGAAGAAGTATGATTATACTGGTCTGCCATTAATGTTACTTTGTTAGTGATACGTTGAATATAGTGGTCAGGGGCTCAAGCATACAGGGCTGTATGTTATTATGTAGCTGAACCTGAATGCCTTACTTTATGGCCTAAACTGTACCAGGTAAGAGGATAGATTAATGTTAACGGCTGAGATCCGCTTGTAAGGGAATCAGACTAGAGAGATGTTTTGTCTCCATATGAAGAAAGAAAAGGAAGGAGGGAGCAGCGGGAATAGAAGATCTAGTAAAGCTGGTGAAAGAGGTGTCAGCAGGAAAGAAAAGGGACGAGAAGAAAAGAGGGGAAGAGAAGGTAATCGGGGTCGACTACACTCCTGGAATTATTGGAATACCTATGTAGTTCGCCCAGGGTTCCCAAATTAAGTTGAATTTGTGGGTTTTGTCAAGTAGCTTGCTGACAATCTTCTCCTGGGCCATGATCCAGGAGATTTTGCGTTTCATTACAGCTAGTGGAACTGTGTGGCCTTTCCAGTTCTTGGCAATAGTGATTCTGGCTCCTAAGAGCATATAGAAGCTCAAAGGTTGGGTGTGTTTGGAAATTTTCTCTACTTGGACAATGAGAAGTGCCATTTCCGGAACCTGTGGAACTGCTATGTCAGTAATCTTCTGCAATAAGTGAAAAAAGCTGTTCCAAAAGTTCTTAAGCCGAGGGCACGTCCACCATATATGGAGTAGAGAGCCAATGTGGCCACATCCCCTGAAGCACTGAGGGGAGGAATCTGGGAAAATTTTTGCCAGGGTGGCAGGGACACAATACCAATGAGTTAAAGTCCCGCTCATCTGCCAGGTCTTGTTCCCAAAGTCAGGCATAAAATGGTTTGATTGTGGTTCTGGCTAGAGAATTATAGATAACGGAGATACCCCCTTCTGATCCTTTATGTTGGAGCACCACGTTTTGTAAGCAGACAGTGCTGGAGGTTCTGGATTGTCAGACCATTTAGAACGTAGGAAGTGAGTGATTTGAAATAGTCTGTATCTTTCAGAAGTGGGCATTTCCAACTTACTCACACAGTATCCGATAGTAAGGGGCCCCCTGGTATTTAGGAATTGTCCAATCCTGTATAGGCCTTTGTCTAACCACCATGTTTGTTTTGACTGGTGGAAATTCTTGTGGAATAAGTGTGCCAGTGGGCGAATGGGGGAGGTTAGGGCTGAGTGTTTTTGAAGTCTGTCCCATAATGACATTGAGTGAGAAAGGGTTTGGGCTAGTATTGCTGGTCTGAGTCACGGGAGAGCCCAGAATAAGTAGTCTATTGTGTGTCGCGGTGTTGCTTGTCTCTCCATCAGTAGCCAGTCTGGTTTAAGGCCCCTAGAATAGGCTACAGAGATCTGAGCTAATTGCGCTGATTGGTAATACCACCAAATATTAGGGAGGGCCAGTTTGAGTCTATAAAGTGTTTCTTTGGAGCATCGCCTGCCTTTGGATCCCCAGATAAATTTCAGGATGGAGGATTGGAACCGTCGGAGTTGCGCTTTTTTAATTGGGATAGGAAGGGATCGGAAGAGGTACAGGAGGCGGGGAAGGAGGGTCATTTTAATGGAATTAACCCTGCCCAGCCAGGATAGATCATGTTTGGACCATGTGGACATGTCAGCTTCAAGTTTTTTGAATGTAGGGGGGTAGTTGTTGGCGAATAACATGTCAAATCTAGGGTTAAGGTTTATGCCTAAATAAGGAATAGAAGTTGAGCTCCAGGTGAAAGGGAAATGTGATTGCAGGCGCTTAAGAAGGTTCGGCGAGATCGATATATATTCAGAGCTGCGGATTTGGAACCGTTGACTCGGAGACCTGAGGCTACCCCAAACTGTTCAAGGAGCTTGATTATGTTAGGGGTGGAAATGAGGGCGATGTGAAGAAAAGTTTTTTTTTTTCCATAAAGATTTTATTGAGAAAACGGTTTGCAGTTACAAGTCACAGGTAAGGGGGGGTCACATAGACAATGCTATACAGAACAACTACTGGTTTAAGTGCAAAACATAGAATACCATACATGAGGCAACAAAACAAGAGTCAGCCAAGTACTATGTGTACCCTGCAGGGCATGGAGAAAGGAATAGAATGGTGGGCAGCAGCCCACAGACATCACAATGCACTTTAGGGAGGTGCGGCAAGTCGGGTGAGGCAGGTGTATACCAGAGGACACCTGCAACCCCGAAGGTACTCAGAGAGTGATGAGAAACAAGAAGGGGAAGGAGGGGGGGAGGAGGAGCAAGGGGGTGAGGGGGAAAGGGGAAAAGCAGGGGAGCAAGATGGGGGGGGGACAGAAGAGGAGGGGAGGACGGGGAGGGGATAGGAGGGGATATAAGAAGGGAGGGGGAGGGGGGGGTGGGGTGACCCTCGCCCACATTCCACACAGACGGAGTGAGGGGGGCCTCAAGGATAATCAAGCTTTCCTAGGGGGAGGGGATGTGGCGTTTGTAGTCTGGGGTGGTCATAAAGTGAATCCAGCAAGCCCAAGTGAGCGTGAACTTCTCCATCCTCTCCTGGGCTATATGGATCAATTCTTCCATGTCTCTGATCTTAGATATGCCACCTAACCACTCTCGGATAGTCGGAGGGAGGTTCGAGCGCCAATGCCTAGGGATGCATAGTCTAGCTGCGTTTACCATGTGCATGGCAAGAGATTTATAGTATGTTTTCCTGGAGAGGGAGGTATGGTGCAGCAGGTATTGCGCAGGTGTAAAGTCTAGCGTGTAGGTGGTGACCGAGGAGATTAAGGTATGAACATCCCTCCAGAAGGGTTGGATGTTGGGACATTCCCACCAAATATGAATCATTGTTCCCACTGCGGAGTTACACCTCCAGCAAACATTGGGGATGGTGGGGGAAAATTTGTGCAGGCGGGAGGGGGTTCTGTACCACCTTGTGAGTATTTTATAACCGTTCTCCTGGATGGCGACGTTCACCGACCCTCCATGGACATACTCATGCACCCTAGTCCAGTCAGTAGGTGTCAGGGAAGTTTGCAAGTCTTTGTTCCAGGAAGCTTGTGAGGGAGTGGGGGTCAAGTCAGGGGAGTCCTGTAGTAGGGCATAAAAGAATGAGATTAAATGCTGTTGAGGGGTCTTGCGGCTGCAGAGGGTTTCAAAGGGAGTGAGTGGCTTAGACCAGTGAGCCTGGGTGCTGTAGGTGGCCAGAAAGTTACAGATTTGTCTGTATGTCCAGAAGGAAAAGGCGGGATTGTTGGTAAGACTTCGTAAGTCACTTAGGGAGATCAACTTCCCTCCTGGGAAGAATTGGAATGCAAGGACGTCATCAAACGGCCATTCGCGTTTGAGGAAGTTGGTCGAATCCCCTGGGGGGAAGTCAGGGTTGCATCTTAGAGGCGTTAATGGGCCTGGGGTCGAGGTAAGGGGTATGTCGGGGGAAGTCTTCTTAAATGCCTGTAAAGAAGTTTGGATAAGGGGGTGTGAAGACAGCCTCTGCGGCCAGCATTTCGGAGGGAGCCACGGGAGAAGTCGCAGGGGAATGGAAGAGAAGGTGTTCTCGAGATCAACCCAGACTTTTTGCGGGGCATGTATGTTCCAGTCTGCGATCCTTGTGAGATGGCAGGCCCAAAAATACTTCCGTAGGTCTGGGAGAGCAATGCCCCCATTGGGCTTGGACATGGTGAGGCGGGTGTACTTGATCCTGGGGGGGGTATCTTTCCAAATAAATGAGGAGCAGATTTTCCTATAGGTTGAGAAGAATCCCGGGGGCAGGGCAATAGGGACAGTTTGGATCAGGTACAGGAGACGGGGTAAGATAATCATCTTAATTAGGGCAGCCCGGCCAAACCACGAGATGTTGAGAGACATCCATTCCTTAAGGTAGGTTTGGGCTTTAAGCAGTGCTGCGTGAAAGTTAGCAGAGTATAGGTCTGAAAGGAGAGGTGTGATCCGTACACCTAAGTACGTGATCGCTGACCTTTCCCAGTGAAATGGGAAGGCCTCTTGGCAGTGGGCGACTTCTCGCATGGGGAGCGTAACGTTTAAGGCTTGCGATTTTGAATGGTTAATTTTTAGATTCGAGAGCTCACCAAAAGAGTGTAGGTCTTTAAGAAGAGACGGCAGGGAAGTGCGTGGGGACGTCAGGGACAACAGGATGTCGTCTGCAAAGGCAGAGACCTTAAAGGTCCTACCCTGCACTGTAAGGCCTCGAATGTCCTGGTTACTCCTAAGTTTGTTCAGGAGAGGTTCCAGAGTGAGGATGTAGATAAGAGGGGACAGGGGGCATCCCTGACGTGTGCCGTTAGTGATGGGGAAGGCGTTTGACAGGTGGCCGTTGACACGGACCGCCGCAGAGGGACCCGAGTAAAGCGCCATTACAGCGGTCATCATGTTCTCTCGTAAGCCTAGGGCCCCCAGGGCTGCCCGCATGTAGTCCCAGGCCACTCTGTCAAACGCCTTCTCTGCATCGAGAGAGAGAAAAAAGCCTTGAGAATTGGATGTAGAGAGCCAGTGGTGAAGGTTTAGGGTGCGTATGGTATTGTCCCTGGCTTCTCGACCCGGGACAAAGCCTACTTGGTCTGGGCAGATAAGGTCAGGTATAAGGGGTATCAGCCTATTGGCCAGGATCTTTGCATATAGCTTAATGTCCACATTCAAGAGGGAAATTGGCCTATAGTTGGCTACTAAAAGGGGGTCTTTGTTATCCTTGGGGATCACAGATATATGGGCGGACAACATTCTACTTGGGTCAGCTCGGGGATTCAGTAAGGCATTGAAAGTGCGAATTAAGTGCGGGGATAGGACCTCAGAAAAAGATTTATAGTATTGAAGTGAGTAACCATCTGGACCTGGACTTTTGCCCACTTTCATTTGTTTTAAGGCCAGCTCCAATTCTGCTAGAGAAAATCGTTCTTCTAAAAGAGATGCTTGTTGCTGGGAGATGGGTGTAGGGCTGTATTGAGCTAAAAAATCTGCAATAGCCGCCTGTCGGGCCTTATCGGAGGCCTGGGAGGAACGGTCTGGGTAAAGGTTATAGAGTTTGGAGTAGAAGCTTTCAAACTCTTTGGCTATATCCTCATTCTTGGTTAATAGAGAACCTTCAGAGTTGCGAATGCTATGAACCGTAGAGGAGAGTTTGGCTGATTGGACTGACCGTGCGAGGATGCGGCCACATTTGTTGCCGTGTTCGTAGAAGACCCTTTGGCCAAGAATGTAGCGTCTTTTGGTGCGTTTACCCAACTCCTCCGCTAGGAGAGAGCGGGCTTGAATGAGTTCTTGGAGAGTGAGTTGGGCCTGATCTTGTTTGTGGGCTTTTTCAAGCCTACTGATTTGGTCCAGTAGAGCCTTAATCTGCTGTTGATGGATTTTCTTAGCTTGTGCATTTAGGGTCAGCAATTCCCCTCTGATGACGCACTTGTGAGCTTCCCAAATAGAGATGGGGGACATGTCAGGGTCGCAATTTTCTTGAAAGTATAGCCGGATGCGGGTGTGGATGCGCTCCAGGGCCATTGGATCTTTAATCAGGGAGGGGTTAAAGCGCCAGATCTTTGTTTTGGCAAGTGTTTCGGGGAAAGTCAGAGTAACCGAGATGGGGTGATGGTCCGACAAGTACATTGGCTCAATGGTAGACTGTCTCAGAAGGGAAAGGTCCGTTTGCGTCAAGAAGAAGAAGTCAATTCGGGAATATTTTTGGTGGGGGGCGGAGAAGAAGGTGTAGTCCTTAGTCGAAGGGAATAGAGTGCGCCATGCGTCATGGAGGGTCAGGTCTTGGAGTTGTGCTTTAATTTGGCGCAAAGCCCTGTAGGGCAGGGAGGACGTCCCTGTGGAAGTGTCCAGTAGGGGGTTCAGAGGGACGTTAAAGTCGCCACCCAGGAGAACCAGTCCCTCACGGAATGTAGATAGGAGTGAGCACGTTTTGCGAAAAAATGAGACTTGGTGTGCATTGGGGCAGTAGATATTTGCCACAGTTATTGGCTTGGAGGCATATAGGCCTTTGAGGAAGACGAACCTCCCCTCCGGATCTATGAGGGAGTCTGTTAATTGAAAGTCAGTGTGCTTCGAAATCAAGATGGAGACCCCTTTTGTCTTGGCAGCAGGGTTAGTGGCATGGAAGGCGGAGCGGTAGAAGTGGTTGGAGAGTTTTGGGACAGAGTCGGATCTGAAGTGGGTTTCTTGCAGGAAAAGGAAATGTGCCCTGAGTTTAGTCAGGGAGGCCAGGACCTGTGATCTTTTTTCTGGTACGTTGAGACCTTTCACATTTAGTGAAACACATTTCAACGTCAAGGGGGTCTTAGTTGAGGGCTCACTTGGCATAGTTGCAGAGGGTACTATGTCAGGGGTAGAGGTTTAAGAAGAGTACTGTGGCCATGCAAGGATGTATAGGGGCGAGGGACACCCCAGGGGGATAAGGAGAAAAAAAAAAAAGGGGGGGTATAGGAGGGGTAGAGGGAGAGATGCGAGGGAAGAGGTGGTTGGGGTAAGAATAGAGACTACAGGTAGAAGAGGAGGGGTCGTGAGGGGGGGTGCAGAAGGGGAGGGTATAGGGGGGGCCGTAGACCAGAGGTGAGGGGGACAAAAAGGAGAGAGCCTGGTAGGTCAGCGTGGTCTCACAGAGACTGCTGTGTGGGGGAAGTGTGAGGAACAGAAACCACAGAGTGGCTGCAATCCGGGGAACTGCAGGGAGAAGGAAGCGAGAGGGGGGTCCCACCAACGTTGGGATCACCCCCAGAGGAGCAGGGAGCCTACCATGGGGCAGTAATGGATCCTAATGGAGTCAAGAGTTATTACATCGTGAATTGAGAGATACATGCAGTGAGCAATACGGACTTGAAAAAGCAAGGAAGGAAGGACAAAAAAAACAAAACTTGGCATATCAGAGTCATTAACATTAGACAACATGAACATTTTCCTCAGTTTGCATAGAGAGATACATCTCGTGAGTAACCACCAAGGGGCACAGGAAATAAAAGGATAACACCATTCCCACTGGGGATAGGGGGTACCGGGTGTCCCCTGGGCACGAGGACAGTTTGAAGTGGGGGGGGGAGGGGGGAATGAGGAGGAGGGGAGAAGGGGAGGGAGAAGGGAAGTAGGGGGGGATGGGGAGGGGGGGAGGGGGGGGGGGGGGGAATGGGGGGGGGTAGGGGGAAAAGGGGGGGGAGAGAGGAAAGAAAGGAGGGGGGAGGGGGAAAAAAGGGGGGGGAGGGAAGAGGGGAAGGAAGGGGAGGGAGTACCCGGTGGGGGGGAGGGGTCCTGGCCATTAGGGGTACTAGGTTGGGGTGCGGATGCTGGCACTAAAAGGAACGGTAAATAACAAGAAGTCCCCTCAAAAAAAGTAAGAAAAATAATTAGATAAGTACCTGCAAGGAGCGGACAGGATATGGATACCTTCAACCCCAGGTGCGGGAGTTTAACACTTGCAAGGAAAAAAAAACAAAAAAAAAAAAAACAAATGTGGGGAGAGAGAGAAACAAACGAATTAACGGGCAATGCGGTTCAATTAAATATACATGTGGACGTTACCCATATGACGCCCAGAAGGCTACTCAGGGCCGAATAGGATACAGCAAAGTCAGGTGGCATATGTTGAGGCAGGAAGTCTAGGGGGTAGTAAATCCGGTAGTCCGGACGGTAGTCTCAGGGAGGGGAGCCCCTGGGTGGACAAGGACTGGGCCCCTCAAGTCCCATTGCGGCTGGCGAGAGGTAGGTGCGGATGGTCGAATCCTCGAGCAGTAGTGGGGTCTCCATGTGAGGCTGGTTGGCAGGAGTGGCTGTAAGTCAGCTTCAGGAGGTGGGTGGGCGATATTCCTGTTCTAGGTAAACGTCTCGAGCACTTCCACATGGATGTACCCCGTCGGTGCACAGGGCAGCCAGATCAGGAAAGTCCCGGAGTCAGTGGAAACTGTGGAGAAGGCCGGGTAACGTCTTTATACCAGAACGGAACGGGTAGAGGATAGTTTGCAGCCCGGGCAGCGTTTCGCAAGGGGATCTGGCTGCAGCGTGGGGCAATACAGGGGGTGGCAGCCCAACCCAACAATGGATCTTGTATGAGTGCTGCTGGGGTCGTGGGAGTATCCGTGGGCAGCTCATGGCCAGGACCAGCCAGGGTGATGTGAGAACAGGGGCTAAAGGTAGGTACCGGAGTCTCGTACTGGGTGGGGAGTGGTGAATCAGGAAGGGGTTAGAGGGTAGTTTACTCACGAGCTGCAGGCAGGTGCTGGAGGAGGGTGGACTCAGTCTTCCATCGCATCTCTTCTAGTCAGAGGAGGTGAGAATTCCGGGTTCCCGTGGTGCAGGTCTCTGCGGGAGGAGCGAGCGTCCGGCGACATGGGACCAGGTCTGCGTCTGCGGGACCTCTGTCGGGCGGCCTTTGGAGACGGGTTGAGGGAGACAGGGAGCCATGGTTCTGAGGGGAAGTACATGGCATACCACTCCGGAAGCTCAATGTTGGGTAGGTCGAGCTGGGCACAGAAGTCACGAAGGTCCTCAGGGGTGCGGAGGAGAGCCGAGCGCCCTCTAGTGGAGGCGGATAGGCCAAATGGAAACTTCCACCTGTATTGGATGTTTCTGGCGCGAAGCGTGTCAAGGAGCGGTTTCAGGGCTCTCCTGTTTTGGAGGGTAATTTGGGAGAGGTCCTGAAACAGTTTTACTTCTGTCCCATTAAAGATAATGCGGCCTCTAGCTCTCGCCTTCCTTAGAATTTCCTCCTTCAGGGGGAAGCTGACGATACAGCAGATAACGTCTCTGGGCGGTTCGTTGTCTCGGGGTGGGGGCGAAGGGCACGATGAGCCCGCTCCATGTCAATGGGGGAGTCGGCTGGGCGCTCAATCAAGTCATTGAAAATGGCGCAGAGCGTCTGCTGTACTGCGCCCGGGTCAATGGTTTCAGGGATCCCCCGTACCCTGATGTTGTGCCTTCTCCCCCTGTTATCCAAGTCCTCCACATGGCGATGAAGTTCAAAAACTTGTGAGAGTTGTGCGTCATAAGCAGATTGAACTTGGCGGATGGCCGCCGCGTGGGTCTGAGTGGTTTGCTCCACGCCGTCGATGCGATGGGCCACCGCCTGGAGGTCGGACTTCAGGTCAGCTATAGCCGCTGTGACAGTGCTTTTAATGTCCATGGCGACCTTTTCCAGGTCGAAGAGGCTGGGTGGCGCAGTCCCGCTGTGGGAAGGTGGTGCGAGGCCAGGCATCTCCGCGTTTGGGGGTCCGTCAGGAAAGGCCATGTATTGGCTTTTAGGGACAGAGCCGAGCCAGGAGGGGTGATGGCAACTCCCCTTGGGGATGTAGGAATTCCTGTCCGTGGGCTTAAAGAAGGTAGAAGTGACAAACCGGCTGTCTTTATTTTCTATCTTCAAGTCTATGGCGAATCTGTTCATGGCCCAATGGGAGGAGGACGTCATCTATTCCCAATCTAGACTAGAGATCGTCCTTTGGGCACGCTATATAGATGACGTCCTCCTCCTGTGGCAAGGTACCAAGTCATCCCTGGAGATTTTTATGGCTGAGCTTAACAATAACGACAGGGGCATACATCTGTCGTTTGAGGCGAGCCAGGAAGCGATCCATTTTTTAGACTTGAAGATAGAAAATAAAGACAGCCGGTTTGTCACTTCTACCTTCTTTAAGCCCACGGACAGGAATTCCTACATCCCCAAGGGGAGTTGCCATCACCCCTCCTGGCTCGGCTCTGTCCCTAAAAGCCAATACATGCGCCTAAGGCGGAACTGTACTGATCACAATCAATTTTTAGTACAGGCTAAAACCCTCACTTCCAAATTCATTGATAAGGGTTATGACCCTGTATCGCTTCAGGATACCCTCCACCAGGTTTCCTTGATGGATAGGTCATCCCTGTTGGAAGTGAAAGCACCAACCAATGGTGTGAGGGATACGGCAGGGGTCCCTTTCATTACCAACTACTCCAATCAATATCATAACATTAGCCGCATCATACAAAAACACTGGCACATCTTGGGGAATGACGCACTTCTGAATACCATTCTCCCTGATAGGCCACGGGTGGTGTTCAGAGGTGCTCCATCACTTAAAGATAAAATAGCACCCAATATTCTGAACCCTCCAATAGGAGCTCCCCACTTCTTTGGAGAGCTGATCGGTTATTACAAATGTAACCGATGTCAAGTATGCTCCATTAATAGCTGTAGGACCAGGAGAACTATCAACTTTTCTTCAACTATAACATCTAAAAGCTATAAAATCGAGTCTTTTATTACATGCACTACTGAGGGACTTGTCTACTTGCTGCAGTGCCCGTGTGGCCTGCAGTATGTGGGCAGGACTAAACGCCCCCTGAGAGTCCGACTTAACGAGCACATAAATAATATCCGAAGAGGTTACACTAAACACTCCGTCTCTAAGCATTATCTGACCGTACACAACAGGGACCCCTCCAACACTCTATTTTTGGGAATAGAGAAGTTTAATCCACACTGGAGAGGAAGTAACCTGGTCAGAAGCATTTCTAGGTCAGAGATGTCGTGGGTGCATAGACTAAAAACGCACATCCCCCAAGGGTTAAACATCGATGTGGATGTGAACGCGTTCATTGACAATGCCTAGACTACATAATGTTTTTGGTCATTTTTAAACATATAACTGCATTGAGATGATCTGATATTGTGAACTCGATCTGGGTTGGGGATATCAAACATAGATACTTGCTCCCATTACGGGGAACCAAGACATACCAAGTGGACATTTCTACTCGGGAGTGTTATAGATTAATTTAGATGTGTTATGGTTCATACATAACAATCATATACCCCCCTAAATATTTTACTTTAGGATTTTACTAACCACCTTCTTCCAGTATAACCCATCCAGTGGATGTGTATCCCTTTAAGCGTTTCTTATTTAGAGACGTGATGGCATATCTGTCCATTCTTGTTATTTTTAATAAGTCCAGTTAGGCTGGCCTATTTCCCTTGCTAACATTATAATTTTCACTTATTGGAGTTCGTCAATCAGTACTAGCACTTTAATGTGCTAGTATTGGTAGATGATAATGTTGACCTTCAGGTTGCTGCCCCGGATTTTTTACCCCTGAGTGGCAGAATGTCTCTTTTAGCCACCCTGGCTTTGACTCCATACACCATCCCGCTCCCCTGGTCGACCTGCGGTGTTATTGCACCAGGACGACAAGAGGATGCTGACTAAGTCAGTCCCTTCGTTTTTCATAGTCTTATTGTTGTCCACTCACCCTGATGAAATTCAGGAGGTACATAATGGACCAATATCAACATTTTTATACGTATATTTCCACCTTCTGGGGACGATTAATTAGTTCTGTGGGGGCTCCTTTTAAGATGTACCACAGATGTCTCTTTGCCAACTTAGAATCTCTCCCGCGGTTTATTTAGATTTTTTTATTATTACTAGTATTCACCTACTATTCCGTTTACTATCTACCCGTCTGTCTGACACGGGATTGGACGGTGAATACCGTCCTAGTGTCTTACTCCAATCCTCACCTGGTTCCGCCCACCTCCCTCTGGAGGACGTGAGGCGTATCTTGGTGACGCCACGTAGCATGATGGGTAATGTAGTTTTTTACATCCATTACTCGCATACGTTGTAACTTACTCAAGGATCCTTTGTTTATCTACAATTTTTAAGGAAATTTTCAATAACCCACCACGTAGGACAATGCTAGATGTATGCTTTAGAACATATAACCAATTTATTAAGCCCTGTCCAGTCAGGTTAGTCTGCCCTCGGTTTGCCAGCTTCCAAGATGGAGACCACATGTTTGCTATCCTTCCATCCAGATCGAGGCTGTCTGTTATGTATTTAAGCGGTGCGTCAGTACGCCGCCCGTGTCCCATGATTACGTCACTCTCTGACGAAACGCGTAGGGAGGAGCGACGTGCTGACGTCACCGCGTTCTACGTCCTAGCACGGGCGTGTATTGCAGCCGGCCGGCCGCGAAATTTTAAATCCCCTTTTTTACTTGTTTTATACTTGCGCTCTATGGCGCTTTGGATTAAATAAACCCGTTGGATCCTGCCCATGGTGTGTTTCTTCTCTTTTTCCCGTCCCTTCGTTCGGGTGAACCGTACTTGAGACCATAGAGACACTCCCCCACTGCTGGAGATCCCCCGATCCATCACCATCTGAGGCACATCACCATCCATTCCTGAGACAGAGGTGGAACCACGACACCCCAGAGGAAAAGGCCTGGGCTGGGCTATAGCCATATGCGTTTGTTCCATCTTGTTCTGGTAAGCCTGCATTTCACCTGGTGGTGGGAACACTGAGCACTGGTCACCTTATCTGTTGGATACCACTTTGGAAAGTCACCATTTTCACGGTTGAAGTCAGACGCAGTCGCCTCTGGACTGGACCTTTCTGTCATTTGGACAATTTGATTTTTTGTTTTATGTTTGATTATTTAGCCTACACCATTTTTGTCACTTGGACTTTATTTGTGTGTTTTATTTTGTACATCAAGCCTATCACATTTGATACATATTATACACATTGAGTCTTCGCTGGCTCACTACCAAGCCTGTTGTGACCAATAGATTTACACTAAACCTTTTGGTTGTTACTACGAATATATGGTTTGATGTTCACATTAGGGCTGCTTTGTCCACCATCAGTAGCAATACCTTGGTTGATTCACTCATCACTAATTTTTAGCTAGCATAATTCCTTTATATCCACTTGTTTTTTGTCATTATTTGCACGTTCTTTTTATTTTTATTTTTAACATTTAGCGCAACCCTTCCCGGTTCAACTTTTCTATTTGCTTATCACAATTTGGTTGCTGCTTTTTTGTAGGTATTTTTTGTCCAGCGCGATTTTCTTTTTGTATTACACTTAAAAATGTACCTGTTCAAAATTACAAACAGATTCTACTTAAGAACAAACCTACAGTCCCTGTCTTGTTTGCACCGCCTGTATACTGCTGTTCAGAGTATATAGGGTTGTAGGTATAGGGTTTTATTTTGGGTGAGGGGTTCCCCTTAATATCCATACAAGACCCAAAGGGGCTGGTAATGTGCTGGGGTGGGGGGTGATGGGGTAGCCATGCCACTTTTATCAAAGATTTTCATCCATTATGCCAGGACAAGACATGACATTAAAGCCGCAAGCAGTTTTAAATGGCTTCTTTTTTTCCTTTACAAATGTCATTTTGTGCAGGGACAGTTCTAAACACTGGAAACACATGCCACTTCACAGGCATACTTTAGACACCCCCCAGGTACCATATTTAAAGGCATATTTCACTTTTTTTTTCACTTTAGGCATCATTAAAATGACTGCTCCAGAAAAAACGTACGTTTTTAAAACTTATTTTTGCATTGATACATGTCCCCTGGGGCAGGACCCGGGTCCCCAAACCTTTTTTATGACAATAACATGCATATTGGCCGTTATAATTAGCACTTTAGATTTCGAACGTTCGCGTCCATTGTAACTAATAGGGTTCTAACGTTCGTGCAAATTTTCGGTCCGTTCGCAGGTTCTGGTGCGAACCGAACCTGGGGGTGTTCGGCTCATCCCTAGTGTACAGTCTATAGGGGTGTAATACACTTATAATATACTTTCAAATATAGAAAGCATATTATAGTTCACTGCAGTGCTGAGCGATTCTGCAGCTGTCTTTTCTCAGTGTAGGGAGAGTTTGCTGTTTGGAGCAGGGACAGTCTGTAATTCACTAGCTAGCTACTATTAGGTCCACAAAAGTCATTTTAAGGACTAGTAAAGGTGTACAGTATATAGGGGTGTAATACACTTATAATATACTTTCAAATATAGAAAGCATATTATAGTGCATTTCTACTGTGCAGCATTGCGACTGAGCAGTTCTGCAGCTCTTTTGTCAGTGTAGGGAGAGGTTGCTGTGTCGCAGGGACAGACTGTAGCGACACAAATCGCTAACGAATATAGGTCCAGAAAGGTCCTTTTAAGGACTGGTATAGGTGTACTATTTGGTGTGCAGTATATAGGGGTGTAATACACGTATAAAATACTTTCAAATATAGAAAGCATAGTATAGTGCATTACTACTGTGCAGCATTGTGACTGCTGAGCGGTTCTGCAGTGATACTACAAAGAGTGACAAACGCAATTCGAAAAAAGTATTATGACTGGTGTGATAGACCAGTGGCCCCCCAAAACGACAGATTGAAGCGGGCTGTTATATACCTTCTTCCACATATACTGCACTTCTCTAGAGACTTTTGTCACAGGGTCATTTAAAAAATGACAGGCAGAGGAAGAGGCAGGCCCTTCCGCAGGGGTGGTAGGGGTAGGGCAGGAGCACCAGGCTTGAGCCAAAGTGGGAAGTTGCAAAAGGTGCGTTTGATTATGTGAAAGGATGCAGCAGACTTGGTTGAGTGGCTCACTCAGCTTTACTCTTCTGCACCCTCCTCATCCTCTCTATCTGCACCCTCTTCACTCCCTGCTGTGTGCACCCCCAAAGACACTACCACCAACACCACCACCACCATATACCCTCCGCTTAAATCACAGGAATTATTTTCCGATCCATCATCACAAGACATTTCCGATGCGCAGCCATTCTTGGCAAGAGGAGGTAGCAACAACCGCCACTCAGAAGTTTGACGACAGTACCCAGATCAGCCCAAGGAGGTTGGTCCCCGCTGTTGCTGCCTACTCTGAGATCTCTCTATTATAGTGGTGGGGAAGGTGACGTTGATGACATGTCTAGGGACATCACGTGGGTGCCCACAAGAGAGGAAGAGGAGGGGAGTTCAGAGGGAGAGATGGACCAGCAGATAGGGAGGAGAAGCAGGTGGAACTTACATTGCACAGGAGGGACAAACCAGACTGCTAATGTATTAGGAGCGAGCCATCAACCATGTACGGTCACATCTGGCGCTCCCAGGACGCCGGCACATGGCTCTGCAGTGTGGGCTTTTTTTAACGTGTCTGCTACTGACAATAGTGTTGCCATCTGCAGCCTTTGCAGTCAACGCATAAGTCGCAGTAAGCCCAACACTCACCTAGGGACGACCGCCTTAAGAAGGCACACAAGCTGCCATCACCGAGCCCAGTGGGAGCAACGCCATCAGAACCCACAAAGCCACACTCCAGGCTCTCACCGTCCAGCCTCTTCTACTTCTCCTCTCTCCTCAGAATTGTCCTCCACTCCACCTTCCATCATGCCGTCCTCTCGTTTTTCTGGAAAAAGGCAGGCTTCCGTGGGCCAAATGTTCGAGCATAAAAAAATGATGACGCCGGATAACCCTCTTGCCCAACGGTTGACCGCTGGCTTGTCGGAACTGATAGCCCGCCAACTACTGCCATATAAACTGGTGGACCCGGATGCCTTTCGAAAATTTGTGGCCATTGGAACACCACAATGGAAGGTCCCAGGAAGGAAGTATTTCTCACAGAAGGGCATCCCAGAGCAATATGGACATGTTCAGTGGCAAGTGAATGTATCTCTGGCACACAGTGTCCGTGCCAAGATACATCTGACCACAGACACGTGGTCTAGCAAACATGGGCAGGGAATGTATATAACTTTTACTGCCCACTGGGTGAACCTTCTGACGGCCGTCAAGCATGTAACCCGTGGCACCCGTGTAGATTTTATTTTACTGCCACGGATTGCATGCAGGCCTGCCTCTTCATCTCCTCCTCCTACTCCATCCTCCCTCTCCTCCTCGGCTGACTCCTCCTTTTCTGCTGCTACCGTCTCTTCCACTGCGCCACCCAAGATCCCCAGAACCTATTCGACATTCTGTGTGAGACTTTGCCATGCTGTGCTGCATCTGTTGTGCCTGGAAGCCAAGAGCCACACTGGCCCTGCACTCCTTTCAGCTTTGCGTTCACAGGCAGATCAGTGGCTAACACCGCTCAATTTGACAGTTGGTAAAGTGGTGTGGGACAACGGTGCCAATCTGCTGCGCGTGCTGAAACAAGGCACACGTCTTAAACTTGGTCGTGCAGCGATTTGTTGTCCCTGGGGTCCAGGACATCTTGCGGCAGGCCCATTTCAGAAGATCTTACACGGCCATGGCTCGCCTTGCTGACATTCAGCGGCGACACAATCTGCCAGTCAGACATCTTATTTGTGATTGCCCGACGCGATGGAACTCAACCTTGTATATGCTTGATAGGCTGCTCCAGCAGAAACATGCAGTTAACGACTACCTGTACGAACTCTGCGGCAGAACAGGTTCTGGGGAGCTTGTTTTTTTTTCACCGCGCCAGTGGCTGCTCATGCGCGACGCATGCAGACTTCTGCGGCCATTTGATGAGATCACCAAACTGGTCAGTCGCAGCCATGGCGCCATCAGTGACATCGTACCTTACGCCTTCCTTATGGAGCGTGCATTGCGTTGTGTCATTGATCAAGCCGTGGAGGAGCAGGAAGATGAGGAAGTCGCAATGCTGGATGAATTCCCTGGGGGGGCTACTCTATCTGAGACAAGTCAACAACAGGAGTCTGAAGAGGAGTCAGAGGAGGATGGTGCCGGGGCGGATGAGGAGGAGCAAGAAGAACATGCTTTAAACCTTTCTGGGATCCCTGTTGTTGTCTGTGGATGGGGGAGGAGAACGAGGAGGACCACATTATCCTGGATGATGAGCAGGAGCCAGGCCACCACACTGCTTCCAGTTTAGTGCAAATGGGGGCCTTCATGCTCCAGTGTTTTAACAGGGACCCCTGTATAAAAAGCATAAAGGTCAAGGACCAGTACTGGGTGGCAACGTACTTACAAACAAAAAATGGTGGAAATGTTACCACCATCACAGAGGGCTGTCAGAATGGAGCACTTCCAGGCCTTGCTTAGAGAAATGCTGCATTCTGCTTTTGCGTGCGCTGGCAGAGGAATTTCCACTCCCGGAGAAAGAGTTGAGGGTACCAATCCAACAGCGCCTGCAAGAAGAGGGCGGTTTGAAGATGTGCTGGTCACTTCTGATATGAGATCATTCTTTCAGCCGACCCATCGACAGGTGTCATCCAGATCCAGCATCAGGGAACGCCTAGACCAACAGGTGTCCGACTACATCTGGTTAACGGCCGATGTGGACGCTGTGAGAAGTGATGAACCCCTGGACTACTGGGTGGGCAGGCTTGACCTCTGGCCAGAGCTTACACAATTTGCAATGGAACTGTTGGCTTGCCCCTCGTCCAGTGTCCTGTCCGAAAGGACGTTCAGCGCAGCAGGGGGGATCGTGACCGATAAGCGCACTCGCCTAGCTCACGACAGTGTTGACTACCTCACATTTATAAAAATGAATGAGGCATGGATCTCGGAGGAATTCAACACATGTGACCAGTAGACCATGTATATGCATAACTCTTTAAAGATTTCTATAATCTAGCACACGGACCTTTTTTCTACCTTTGGCTCACTTGTAGAAAAAAAGTGCACCGTACTATATGCCCGTACCCTCCTGAAGAGGTTGAGCGGTGTCATATTTTTGGGTCCTGCAGCGAGTTGCTGGTGTCAGTGCTCTCTATCTCGGTGCTGGTGTCAGGGCTCTCTATCTCGGTGCAGGTGTCAGTGCTCTCTATCGTGGTGCTGGTGTCAGTGCTCTCTATCGTGGTGCTGGTGTCAGTGCTCTATCGCGGTGCTGGTGTCAGTGCTCTCTATCGCGGTGCTGGTGTCAGTGCTCTCTATCGCGGTGCTGGTGTCAGTGTTCTATCTCAGTGCTGGTGTCAGTGAGGGAGATAGCAGCGGAGAAGTCAATCAGCAGGCAGTGCCAGCACCATGGCTGAGGATCAGCACTGGACTGGCACCTCTGGACCACCGCAGTGGAGCCCTGCATAGGTGGGGGTAAGGGCCGGGCAGAGGGAGGGGTCAGGTGCTCAAGCACAGGTTGGCACACTGGGACATGGCACAGGACTGCACTGCCCTGACTGTGACACTGAACATCTCCTGCACCCCCTTCATAGCATGGCCTGACATTGCCTCTCCTCCATGACCTTCATGCGCTCCTGAATTGACAAAATTTCACAGATAAAAAAAGAATGCTTGTCGTTGTCAATCCCAGATTCACTTAATACTTCTGGTATGTCAGTGTCCATGTTGTCCTCTATGCTGCCTTTGATACAGTTGACCATCCCATCCTCCTCAAACTCCACGCCTTTGGTCTCCGTGACTGTACTCTTCGCTGGTTCTCTTCCTACTTATCCAACCGCACTTTAGCATTTCTTAATACTCTACTTCCTCCTCTCCTCCTCTTTCTTTCTCAGTTGGGAAAAAAGGGGTAAGGGAAAAGGGAAGGGGGAGATGGGGAAAAAGTAGCGTAAGGAAGAGCAGGTAATATTGGGACTTTAAGTGTGACGACGACTATAAATAAGTAACATCGTCTCGATCCCTAATGGTAAAAAAGAGGGAGAGGGGAAAGGAAAGGGGGTTGGTAATTGGGAAAGGGGTAAAGAGGCGGGAATTTGGGACTTTATATGAAACACACCACCGGAATGTACTGAATCAATTGATATAATTAAAAGTAATTTATTGGGTACACTAGAGCAAATTAAGCAATAGATTTCATCACAGTAAATATCATACAGAATATAGTAAACATAATTGGTAAATCACATATTAAATCACATAAAAATATTAATAGAATAATAGTATTAATTACACAATATGCATCATAGTGCCCAAATTGACGCTAAATATATAACTAAACCCAATTGTCTAAAACAAACATTGCTAACATGAAGATAAAAAAACATGGTATAAAAATTGATTCATATTCCTCAAAGATAAAAGATAAAAATTGCATGCTGTTGCATGGTTGCTGTGACAGGATCAGTAAAAAAAGCTTGACATGTTTCGTGGATATACTTTCACTCATCAGGAGCAAGTAATGCCTGGGTATATCTGTAATAGAGAATACATTTACTATACAGTAGTAGGTTAATACAATGGAAGGAGGGGGAAACAAGAAATATGATCCCAGCATTCTTACCAATTGGTGGATTGGTGTGTAATGTAAAAAAGCGTAAATGGTACTATTGGGTACACTAGAGCATATTAAGCAATAGATTTTCCGCAAATCGATGGACTACACACTTTATCTATCCATTGTTCCTTTGGACTATGTCTTTTACTTGCAGTCTCAGGTAATCTTCAGTAGCACTGTTTCAATATGTGGTTTCATGTGGAGGGTACTCTATTTCTTGTTCACTTGCTTTGGTGTCACTTCCAATCTTTCTAGTTCACAATTGTTTCCCTTTGGAATACTGTCTTGCTTGGGTTATGGTCACCTTTCTTTGTCCTCTCTACCCATTACATTTAACCACCCCAATGACTCATCACTATTATTCATTATCATTATCATTATCTTTACAGATATCTTACGGGCATTACCACATACCATTCACATTTACAATTGTGACTTGGGGATATCCTTTTATTAGTATCCATTGATTGCTGGTTCTTTCTGGGCCATCGCTGCAGCGCCGCGACCTCAGCTCCCTCTGGGGATCATGTTCTCCACAGTATTTCCAGCTGTCAACATCATTAGTACCATTTACGCTTTTTTACATTATACACCAATCCACCAATTGGTAAGAATGCTGGGATCATATTTATTGTTTCCCCCTCCTTCCATTGTATTAACCTACTACTATATAGCAAATGTATACTCTATTACAGATATACCCAGGCTTTACTTGCTCCTGATGAATGTAAGTATATCCACGAAACACGTCAAGATTTTTTACTGATGCTATGTCACAGCAACAATGCAACAGCATGCAATTTTTATCCTTTATCTTTGAGGAATATGAATCAAATTTTATACCATGTTTTTTTATTATCATGATAATCATGTTTGTTTTAGGCAGTTACATTTAGTTATATATTTAGCATCAATTTGGGCACTATGATGCATATTGGATAATTAATACAATTATTCTACTTTTTATGTGATTTTAATATGTGATTTACCAATCATGTTTACTATATTCTGTATGATATTTACTGTGATGAAATCTATTGCTTAATATGCTCTAGTGTACCCAATAAATGACTTTTTATTACATCAATTGATTCAGTACATTCCGGTGGTGTGTTTCACATAAAGTCACAAATTCCTGTCTCTTTACCCCTTTCCCAATTACCATCCCCCTTTCCTTTCCCTCTCTTTTTTAACATTAGGGATTGAGACGATGTTACTTTTTCCCCATCCCCCCTTCCATTTTCCCCTCCCCCATTTTTCTTCCTATTCCCTCTTTGATACAATTGATAGGGATGGAGACAATGGTCTATTTTTACCGTTGCCTCGTCTAAAGTCCCATTGTGATACTTTGTCATTAAATGCTTTCTCAGTTAGGGTCCCCCAAACTTCTGTTCTTGGACCTCTCCTATTTTCAATCTACACCTCCTCCCTGGGTCCCCTGATAGCCTCCCATGGCTTCCAATACCACCTCTACGCTGACGACACCCAAATCTATTTCTCTACCCTTCAGCTCACTTCCCCCATCTCCTCATGTATCACTACCGGTAATTTACTATCAGATATATCAGTCTGGATGTCACACCACTTCCTCAAACTCAATCTATCCAAAACCTCTTATAATTTTTCCTCCCCCATATGCCCCTTCCCCTGATCTCTCGGTCAAAATCGATGGCACAACTATAAGCCCATCCCCAAATGCCAAGGTGTAGTCCTGGACTCTGAACTCTCCTTTAAGCAACACATCCAATCACTGTCCAAATCCTGCCGCCTCAACCTCTGCAACATCTCCAAAATATGCCCCTTTCTAACCAATGACACAACAAAGCTCTTAATTCACTCGCTGGTCATCTCTCGCCTCGACTACTGCAACTCCCTTCTCATTGGTTTACCTCTACGAGTAAATAGTCACCTCTTCAATCCATCATAAATGTTGCTGCCAGACTTATCCACCTTACCAATCGCTCTGTGTCTGCTACTCCTCTCTGTCAATCCCTCCACTGGCTTCCGCTCGGCCAAAGAATTTAATTCAAAATAATAACAACTACGTACAAAGCCATCCACAATTTAGCCCCCAACTACATCACTAGCCTAGTCTCTAAATACAAACCTACTCGTTCTCTTCGTTCCTCTCAAGACCTCTGTAACATGCAGTCTCTACCACTCCTTCTGACACTTGTATCCTCTCTCCTCAAACTCTCTTACCTTCACCCCTCTTCTCCACCCCCCTGCTTATACATATCACCCTGCCTTCTGTCCTCTCGCTACTACTGCTCCCATCAACTCTTGCTCATTCTACATCCATATACTGATAAAACCTCCAGTACTCTGAGACATGCTCCTTCATATAAATCACATTCCCATATCACCTCCCTAGTGACATATCCCCAAACCCTGGGCCACCATCATCTGTCTTTGCCCAACTCTCCCATCCCTCTACAACCTCTGGCAGCAGCCGCAACCCACAGAACTTGGTCTCTATTCCTCTTCTTTCCAAAACCAGCCCCCCGTCTCCTGTGCCCTTTGAAACACACGCTCTTTCTGTAACAAACTCACCGCCTTCCACGACCTCTTTATCACGACCTCTTTATCACCAATTCCCTTAACCTACTTGCCATTGCTGAAACCTGAATTCATGAATCAGATACTACTTCTCCTGCTTCCCTCTCCCATGGTGGCCTTCTCTGGACTCACTCCCCCAGACCAAGTGAACGGAAGGGAGGTGGAGTGGGAATCCTTCTAGCCCATTGCAGCACCTATCAGGTACTTCACCCACCTCCCTCTCTGACACTCTCCTCTTTTGAGGCACATTGCATTTATCTATTCTCTCCCATTTCTCTAAGAATTGCTGTCATCTACCAGCCCCCTGGACCAGTATCCGCCTTCCTTGATGACTTCTCTTCCTGGCTACCCTACTTTCTCTCTTCTGAAATCCCCACAATTATTCTTGGTGACTTCAACATCCCTGTTAACATTAACACTACTATTACTACTAAACTTCTCAGTCTAACATCATTGATTGACCTGAAACAATGGATACAGGTTCCTACTCACTCCAACAGCAACACCCTTGACCTTGTCTTCTTCTATCTGTGCACTCCGTGCAACCTTTCCAACAATCCTCTCCCACTCTCTGGTCACCACCTTATTAGTTTTGCTCTCTCCCTGTCTTCCACCTCCTCTCCCTCCAACTGCATAACAGTTACACGTAGAAACCTTCGCCACCTCAACCCTTCTCTTCTCTACTCTGCTACTGATCACCTCTATGAAAAAATCTCAGCCCTGTCCTACCCAACCTAGCCACTTTCATCTACAACAGCTCACTGTCTTCCTCCCTAGACAAGCTTGCCCTCTCACTACACGCAGAATTAGGCCCCGACTGCTACAACCCTGGCAAACAGACAACACCAGAAGTCTCAGAAAATGTAGCCACGCACTTAAGCGTCTGTGGCATAAGACAAAGTTCCAGGAAGAAAAAGTGTACAAGAATGTAGGTGACTATGCGCATAACCTTAATGATCTATTACAAGTGCTTAATAAATAATCCTGGAACCATATATCTAATATTTCAGCAATAAATAAATATATGTGCAATATATGAAGTGAAATTCAATAAAGTCCAATAATATTAAATATATAAATACTGGGTACACAATAAATATATGCAATGCTGACTACTATATATATAAAGTGCCAATAAACATGTAAAGTGCAGATCCTGTGTAAAATAAAATCGTGCAAAGATCGTGCAAAAATGCAAAAAATACTCCAATTCAAAGAATTTGTGTAATATAAGAAATGTCCAACATGTGTTTATTCTTAGGTGACACGTTCACGGTAATCAGGTATGAGGTAGCAATCCAATTTTGAGATCTCAATGCTCTTACCTTATAGGCATAAGGGAAATGCCTTATTCCATTATGTCGATCATGTCCCCACTTCCATCCATACGAATCAATCAGTCCAACGATATTAGTTTGATGCAGGAGATGAATATCCACTTAAACTCATCCACGTGCAATCCACGTGGATCCACGTGCAAAAATAAAGGGGTTCCAATAGTGCATTACCAAAATGACAAGCTGTTAAATAAAATTGGCTGCTTACATGAAAATAGTAAAAAATAGGCCAGACATAGAATACAACGGCGTTCCACGCCACTTCATATGCTACTTCCGGTCCGCGGCATCTACTTCCGGTTCGCCGTGGCGGCTTCCGGTTTTCTGTGTCTTCTTCCGGTTACGTCCTACGCGATACGTCACGTTGTATACCTCGTGACTTCCTCAAAAATACTAAATTAATAAGAGCTTTCTTTAGATCTTCAAATGATTGTATACAAGGTCTCTCCTGTTATTAAAAATATTTACCCTATATCCTCAGTAAGGGCCAGTTCACACAGGGGCAACACGACTTGCAGGCCGACTCTGTGAGGTGACCTGCACACGACTTCATCAGCGACATGTAAAATGACTTCTATATAGAAGTCAATGCAAGTCGCCTGAAGTAGCCCCCAAAGTAGTACAGGAACCTTTTAAGTCGGAGCGACTTGAGTCGCTCCTATTAGAACGGTTCCATTGTACAGAACGGAGTGCGACTTGTCAGGCGGCTAAGTCGCCTGACATGTCGCCCCTATGTGAACCGGCTCTAAGTCTTAATAATTCATTAAAATTTGCCCAGAAAGATGCTTTGTCTACAAAAATCTCAATGAATTATCACGAAAAGTTAGTAAGGCCCAAACAATCTTCTTAAAACAATTACTTTAGTAAGTAATAATAACTTTTCATATTTTTTTTTTCTTTTTCTCATCCATGAACCCTCTTTCAGGTATCTGGAAGAGTTAACACAAAAATGTGTTGTGCACAGAAGAAATCCACAGAAGAAATGAACTGTCATGGTATGGCTGGCCAGTTTGTGTAATGCACACGAGGGGATTTTCCGTTGGAAAAATCTTGGATGGTTTTTCCAACAAAATTCCGCTCAAGCTTGGCTTGCATACACACGGTCACACAAAAGGTCGCTGAACTTTCGACCGTCAAGTACGTGGTGACGTACAACACTACGACGAGCCGAGAAAATGAAGTTCAATACTTCCGAGCATGCGTCAAATTGTTTCCGAGCATGCGTAGTAATTTTGCGTGTCGAAATTGCTACAGACTATAGGAATTTCCGATCGGAACTTTTTCCAAGCGAAAAATTGAGAACCTGCTCTCAATCTTTGGCTGGTGGAAATTCGACTAGCAAAAGTCAGATGGAGCATACACACGGTCGCATTTTCCGACCAAAAGCTCTCATCGGTCTTTAATGTACCGTATATACTCGAGTATAAGCCGAGTTTTTCAGCACATTTTTTTGTGCTGAAAGTGCCCCCCCCCCCTCGGCTTATACTCGAGTCAAGCACTTTTCTGCAGCAGAGAATGACATTTTCTGACTCGACTTTGGGGCCTCGTATCTCGGGGCCACTTGGTGCTAGGAACCCCATTTGGTGTGCAAGCCCAGTGGGACTAGCAATACAACATTTCCCCAATTTGGGGTTCCTAGCACCAAGTGGCCCCTAGATACAGGGCCCCAAAGTCGGTCAACTGTGTCCATCTGCAGCAATGTAATTTCGGGACCCTTTGGGTCCAGAGACCCCAAATTTTGGCTGCAGCTAGGGGGCATCTAGGAACCCTTAACTACCAAGCTTGACCTATGGCTGCAAATGGGCATAGTGAGGCATGAAATGGGCACAGTGAGGCATGCAAATGGGCACAGTGAGGCTGCAAATGGGCATTGTTGACCCTCTTTTACACTTAAAGTAGCTGCGCATTTCTCACCCTAGGCTTATACTCGAGTCAATGCGTTTTCCCATTTTTTTTGTGATAAAATTAGGTGCCTCGGCTTATATTCGGGTTGGCTTATACTCGAGTATATACGTCTGCATTTCTCTCTTGGTAGTACATGCCTTAAATGTCACATACTTTCCAAAGAGTGCAGAAGATAATCTATTACTGTCAGTCATAGCTGCCACACTTTGTATCCCCTCATTGTACAATTGGTAACAATCTCGTTTCTTGTTTTCTTAACGTTTTTAATAGATTTTGATTGTATATCTGCTAAAAATTGCATGCACTGCTTTTTAATATGACTTTCCTTATTATAGCAAAGAGAAAAAAAATTGTTTAGAAGACAATCTCGTGAAATTCACAGATTGTGTCCTGCTCATGAACTATAATTGTCTATTTCCCAGAGAACCCCCCCCCCCCCCCCCCCAACCAGAGTCCTTACTCTTACCAGAAATACTTATTACAAAGACTTTTAACAAATTTTAGATTGAACAAAAAATGTCATGTTTTAATATTTGCTGGGTAGCCTCTAGTAATGTAAACAATCTGCTACCTTTTATTTAAAAACCAAATCCAAGTTTGGAATCTTTTGTAAAAATTGCTCAATCCTTAACTTTATTGTTTCCTGCAATCAGATCTGTAGGATTTTTGTTAAACACTAAACACCATGTTCTTTTCCATTTATCAGATTTACATACAGTTCTTTCCACAATCTTAAATCAATTAATTTTTCTGAAAACTTTGCTCTGCCCCTTTTATGTGTTTTAGAATGACCACGTGTAATAACACACATTTTCTGTTGTTCGGGGCTTAAATATACATAAAAAGATAACAATAATTTACATGCAGCATTAAACTTAGTTCCCTTATTAAAGAACTTCTTTACACTCTGGAATTGGTCAATTACCCCACTGCATGCCTGTATTCCATATATATGGAATGTATCGATTCCCAATAGTACAGGGACATATGTATACTTCTGGGCCGGAGATGTTAACCATCCTATGTTATCTGTTACATAGTTACATAGTAGGTGAGGTTGAAAAAAGACACGTGTCCATGTCCAACCTATGTGTGTGATTATATGTCAGCATTACGTTGTATATCCCTGTATGTTGTGGTCGCTCAGGTGCTTATCTAATAGTTTTTTTGAAACTATCAATGCTCCCCACAGATACCACCACCTGTGGAAGGGAATTCAACATCCTTGTCGCTCTTACAGTAAAGAATCCTCTACGTAGTTTAAGGTTCAACCTCTTTTCTTCTAATTTTAATGAGTGGCCACGTGTCTTGTTAAACTCCCTTCCGCAAAAAAGTTGTGGTGTCACCAGTACGGTATTTGTAAATTGAAATCATATCCCCTTTCAAGCGTCTCTTCTCCTGAGAGAATAAGTTCAGTGCTCGCAACCTTTCCTCATAACTAACATCCTCCAGACCCTTTATTATCTTTGTTGCCTTTCTTTGTACTCGCTCCATTTGCAGTACATCCTTCCTGAGGACTGGTGTCCAGAACTGGACAGCATACTCTAGGTGCGCCTGGACCAGAGTCTTGCATGCCATTGCTGAGCCTATCAACTACTAGGACCCCTGGGTCCTTTTCCATCCTTGATTCCCCCAGAGGTTCTCCCCCCAGTGTATAGATTGCATTCATATTTTTGCCAATTTGTTCAATCTTTTTGCAAGGTTTCCACATCCTGCGGAGAAGTTATTGCCTTGCTTAGCTTAGTATTGTCCGCAAATACAAAAATTGAACTGTTTACCCCATCCTCCAGGTTGTTTATGGACAAATTCAATAGGATTGGTCCCAGCACAGAACCCTGGGGGACCCGAGTACCCACCCCTGACCATTCTGAGTACTCCCCATTTATCACCACCCTCTGAACTCGCCCTTGTAGCCAGTTTTTAATCCATGTACTCACCCTATGGTCCATGCCAATGGACCTTATTTTGTACAGTAAACTTTTATGGGGAACTGTGTTAAATGCTTTTGCAAAATCCAGATACACAACATCTACAGGCCTTCCTTTATCTAGATGGCAACTCCCAGAAGGTTAATAGATTGGTTTGGCAAGAACGATTCTTCATGAATCCATGCTGATTACTGCTAATGATACTGTTTTCATTACTAAAATCATGTATATAGTCCCTTATCACCCCCTCAAGAGCTTGCATACTATTGATGTTAGGCTAACTGGTCTATAATTCCCAGGGATATATTTTGGGCCCTTTTTAAATATTGGTGCTACATTGGATTTTCTCCAATCAGCTGATGCCATTCCAGTCAGTAGACTGTCAGTAAAAATTAGGAACAATGGTCTGGCAATTTTATTTGACTGAGTTCCCTAAGTACACTTAGGTGCAAGCCATCTGGTCCCAGTGATTTATTAATGTTAAGTTTCCCAAGTCTAATTTTAATTCTGTCCTCTGTTAACCATGGAGGTGCTTCCTGTGATGTGTCATGAGGATAAACACTGCAGTTTTGGTTACTGAAGCCCCCTGCTTATATAAATAAACACACTCACCCATTGTTTAGAATGATAGTCCTGTGTACGCTTAAAAAACAAGAAATTAATAATGTCCTTTAACTTTATCTGTCGTTCTGTGCCTTTTTGTTTGTTCTTTGCATTTTCTTGGAAGAATATTGCCCTGTAGCTTTGCCTTTATGTTTTGTTCTTTCTTTGCCTTTGTCCTTTGACCGTCTGTCTTCACCTCAAAATCCGACTTTCAAACTAGCTCACTCAAAGAGAACATCTGCAAGAGGGGCTTTTTTAAAATACAGTGAAGCTTGGTCCCTTTTAAAACCTTATCCACGGGCCTTCAACCCATTTTTTTTCCTATGAGACTCTCTGGTTACCAGTTTTCTCTACTGATTAGGACTGTCCTTGGCAAAAATCTTCACGTTCTTAACATCACGCTTTGTTACAACCAGAAAGTCCTTCCTGGATCTTAAAATAGCCTGAAGAACACTGTCCACATTGTCTTGTCAATCAACCTTGTAGGCTGGGTCTTTTTTTTTCTCTGAAAAGATGCAAACTTGTCTAGAGGTGAGAAAAACAGACTGAGAAAAACTCATCCAGGGTTAGCAGGACCGATAACTGGAGTTAAGATTAATATTCTTCTTCCAGGTCCACATTCGCCACCAAAATGTTAGATATTAGTTTCATAGTAGAATTGAAGAATCCTTAGCTCGTATGATACTTAAGAAAAAGTATTTATTCTTCAGAAAGATAAGCAAGCCAAGACCTATGTAGTGACATATGGTAACATGGCATGGAAGTTGGCAGTTGGAAGTTGTGATGTGCTCTGATGTTGACACAGCACGCTAGGGGACACGTGTGGATCGCCATTTATAGGCTCAGGGGGTTCTCGTGCAGAGACAGGACCACTTGCCTCTGATGCAGCCGTTGGTGACCGGCGAATCCGGTTAGGCTTTATCCCCTTGTCCTCCTTGCCCCTGTGACCAGAAGATATGAACATTTGCTTACGCTTGGCAGGCCCCACTGGGAGCTGGCACCATCACTGTCACTAAGGAATTTTCCTTCTACCATCATATGATCAGTACCTATTTACTTTATCTCAGCTTGGGACTTTATGCTTTGGTTCACATACGGTCTTTCAGGGACCAGGACTATCAGCCTGTATGTACGTTCTGGCTTTCAATTAAAGGCTTGCAACAGTGAGAGGAGGCTTCAGGATATTGTTTTCACTTCAATCCTTTACTCCATGACATTTCATGCCATACACACATTGTGATTGTACCTTTTAATCCTATATGCCTCTTCTAGACCACTGTTGACCTAGTGTGCCCCCTTTTGATTCCTCAGCATCTCCCCCTCTGGATACACCAATGAACTAATATTCATCACAGTTTGCCAGTGTGTCTTTTTCCCAGGATCCAGGCTTGACCTTCCTAGGATCCATCTCATGTTGGGAGCCGACCTAGCATCACATACAATCCGTATGCATGAAATTTTCACCCTTCAATTTATTGTTGCTGCCCAGGATTGAGTTCATTGTGCATTCCTACTCCTTTTCTACATATATTTATTGTCACTGGATGTGGGCATTAATGGTGGACATTGAGCTTTTATCACAGTATGTTTGGCATGTTTTGAATGACTTAGCTTTTCATTATTGGTTATTCCATTTATGTGTTTTTGATATAATAAATGTTGATTATATTATTGCACAGTGGGCTGTGCTTCCCTTTCTTTTTCCTATCTCCCTCCTTTTACCTCATTGGAATTGGTTGAGCCCATACAGGGTTTTTATCATTAGTTTTTGATCATATGTTTCCGAGAGCTCCCACTCCAATCCTTCCCTACGACCTTCACTTCACTTCCTGGTTTGCCTGTATGTCAACCTCCTGGGAGGTGTAGGGTAATGACGTCACCGTTGTAGGCCTCACCCTACGCGGTTCATCACAAAAGAACGTTGTCTGGGGATTGGCCAGGTGATCGTGTCATCACACATACCATTTTATATAGTCCCGCTGTGCCATTTTGACTACTGTCCGCTGGACAATAGACATCATTATCTGATAGACGGCCGCACCATTTTAACTACTGGCCACTCGTTCAGTTAATGGGAAGCAGAGAAAACAAGGAAGCAAGGGAACCGCCTATAAAACATAGAACACTGCCATCTAGTGGCAGACATATATATAGCCAAATAAAATGTAGTTAATATGAGTTAGCAAATCAGATAAGAAGCTAAAAGACGATATATTGCAGTGAATAACAATAAGAATCAATAAAATTGATATAAATATATTAATCACAATGAAGAACTAAAATGAATGATGATCTACTGGTCCATGTCCCTATCAGCTGAATGTCAAGAGGAACATAAATTCCCACAACAGTGAATATCCAGAATAGAAAATAAAAACGATTATCAAATAATTTTTAAGCATTGTTTATAAAACAAGCAAATTAATGCCCCAATCGACATTCAAGCCAAAAGGAACATAAGATTGCATATCAAATATCCATTGAGTTTCTAACCGGAAAATTCATATAACTATCCCAAGGATAGTTCACACATGAGAGGGAAAAAAACAAACTATTATACAAACTTAAGGATTTATACGAAAGGAAATCTAGGATTTGGTGGAATACATACTTCTTTGGAAAGTATATCCACAAAAGTATTTACCCAAAAGGATTGTGCATTCAGATATTTCCTAAGGTCAGAGAGATTTGTACCACCTGCCCCACCCTATTAGATTGTAAGCTCTTCTGAGCAGGGCCCTCTTGTATTTTATTTTATTGTATTATAACTGTATTGTCTCCCTTTTATATTGTAAAGCACTGCGTAAAATGTTGACGCTATATAAATCATGTATAATAATAATCAGTGATGATTTCAAAAACAAATGGGAAAACAATTTACATCAGTGCACCAGGAACGTTCTCCTTGTTGATTTCTATGAGCAACAGCTTTTACAAATCAACAAGGATATACGGGAGACCTTAGATTCCCTCACCTCTTTCAGGCAAAGATAAACCTGTATACAAAAGTAGACATGTGCGATTCGTTTCTTACGAATTTCCGTAAATTCCTACATTCGGGAGGATCCGAAATACGAATTGCTATGCTTCCGAATTATGTACGAAATATGAAATTTCGTTTACGAAATTTGGATTCAAATTCCGTTACAACGGAAACGAGAATGTTCGTTAATTACGATTATTCGTTATGATGAAGTTAAATAACCCAGGAAGTCAGCACAGCACAGGGATGGTGGGAGCCCCCTCATAATGATAAATTCATCATAACGAACATCTGGAATTGTTACGAAAAGTTAACAAACCTAACGAAAATTTGTATTTCGTACGAATACAAATTGAATTTCGGACACGAATTACGAAATACTAATTAATTCTAATACAAAATGGAATAAAACGAAACAAATTTATTGACGGTGCACATGTCTATACAAAAGGAGAAGGATATATGCATTTCCATTGAGAAAATCAATAGAAAATTGTCAATAGTAAAGGTCAAAAACTTGAGATGTAGAGGTGTAGATAAAATGATACAACCACCTAGAGGGGGTGATAAGTTTGGGCTTCTGTGTAAGCAAGAGGTTAAATGGATTTTTAATTTAAATACTAGACAGCCTGCAGGTTTAAACTTTGAGTGGGATGTTTCCCACTTTTATGAGTAGCACCAATCCTTTTTGGGGTCCTTTTGCTAATGACATTTTTATGCGGAATACCCTGCTCTGGTTTTCACCATTCCCGGCTTTTACAATTATATTTTTTGCTACTAATGTCAATTTCTATGTTCCCTATGCTAATAAGATTTTTATGCGGAATACCCTGCTCTGGTTTTCACCATTCCATTCCATTTTTTTTTTTATTAACCTCCTAGTATCATATCTCTAGGTGTTTTTCCCATGACACATGGTGATACTGCCTTTGTAACAGTTCGCCTGCATGTGTGTGTCTAATTGCAAACTACTTATTTATATTTGACCATAACCTCACAAACCTTTCTAGACTCTTAGTGTCATTTAGATCCCATTGCTGTTCTACAGCGTAGCCTTTAGTTTATCTCCTTCATTCATCTTTAGGTTTTACATATTTTGAATCACAAACGGAGATTCACACTGTGTAGTTATATATTATATTAAATTTTTTCTTGTTCAAGATTCATCATAAGTGCCTAGAAGATAGGGTCACCATTTGCCCAGAGACTATGTATCTATGTGCCTCTAATAATGTGGGAAATCCATGCACCTATATACATCGTTTGCGATTTATATCGAATCGCTTCATGTATGACTCATCTTATTTCTATTTCAGTCTTCTGAGTATACATTGTAATTCAATCATATAAGCTCACGGGGTCCACCTCTCAGGTCTACTTGGGGTTCAAATTTGAGTAGTGTTACCATCATGATTTAAAACATATTAAAAACACTACTAATAATATTTCAGATTCCTTCAGGGTCCATTTTTTCATATTTTTTCATATATTTTACATGCCATATCTCATATGCCATAGCACAAGCCTGTATGGTCGTTTAGACCCTCATCTGCCACCATTTAAAATTGGATAGTGCTGTGTCTCTGGGCAATTATAGCCCTTTAATTTAACAGCCACATAGATTTTTTACATTTTTATTTCTATCCTTTTTTTCCCCCCTTCTATTATGATGGCAGGTGAGGAGTTTCTTTAGACCATCAATATGGCTCTGTGTTCTGTTGCATTTTTGAAATATTGGTATTTCCTTGATTTTATTCTAACATCAACGTGGGTTGCATGCATTTTTTTCATCATATGCGGTATCCTTTGTTCATTTATATTGAACGTCTTTGCTGGTCATTTTGCTGATTCACCATACCCATCTCCATATCTGGGTAATATTCTTCATGGATCCAATTATATGTCTTTCTTTAAATTGTGGACATATTCGCATTTATGCAGCCATTTTCTGCTCCATTATAGTGCTAACGCCCACGTTTTTGTATATATATTTTTGTATATTTTGTATATGTGTATTTTCTGTACTACTTATACATTTACATACATTTTAACCAGGCATGTATTTTGATGTTGGTCTCTATTCTGGCGGCTTTGGCCCATACCTCAATTCCAATGGCTTTTCCTTTGGAATTTGGGTGTGGGCTACCTCCTACTAGGTGAGACCTTTTGAATGCAATCACCATTGTAATTGAACTATAATGTCCTGATTGGGTGTTCAGCCCATATCAGTCACCTGACTTTGGCTATATATATTTTGGTTTTTGCATTCTATCTTTAGCTATGACTAAGCGCCTTTGAGCGTGAAACGCGTAAGCTATTGTCGCTGTTTGCTGTATCGCATGATATGTTACTGTTTTGGATTTTACCTATCGCCAAATAAAGAAGCTTTGCTGAAGTGCGGCCTTCCAGATTTTTCTTTCTTCTCAAAAACTTGAGAGAGACACGTTTGCCTATACTACCAATAAAGCCTATAGGAGGGGTTCCACCTTTAACACTCAGAGGCAAGCTAACCCCAATAGAGATTATAACACCAATGAAGAGAGCAGTCAGTCAGAGTCCCAAGGGGGGGACATGGTTTACCACAACAAAGTGGGAGAGGGAGGGGTAGAAGGCAGAGTAGATCAAACAAAGGTGGTAACTCAGAAGAAAAAGATTAGAGTTCTGGAGGACCTTGATATTACCTACACTTCACAATAAGAAGATGGTGCAGATGGAGGGAGTTTAGTGAGAGGCACACACCCTCCAAACAATTAAGTGGGGGACCCCACAGGCGCCGTAGGAGGAGACGCCGGTGGATGTCTCCAGCAGTCGTCCATTATGATGGATGTACACAATCCCCCAGCTCCCTACTTCACACCCCAATCCTCCCACAGCATACGCTCAGTGCACAGCATATGCTCATTGCAGTAATAAAGAAATTTGGAATGGACAGATATGTGACACCAGGGGCCAAAAGATGTGTTGAGGGTTATTAACCTATCAACACATGGATTGAAAGACAGGATTCCTTTGGCCAATCATGGCTCAGCGGGACTACCCCACACTATATACACTCCACACTATATAAGGCTGCTTATACAGCGATCATGTGCAGTGTTGTTGGCGTGGACAGAGAGATAGCTTGATTTAGATTAAGCAGGCAGGTTATTCAGTTAGTGGCAGTGTATTTGAGATATATATATATATATATATATATATATATATATATATATATATATATATACTCTGCATCCAGTGTAGCCTATATCTACAGTGCATTCTGTGGTGTACTGTTTCTAATACACTTCAGGTGGTGTACATAGTATCTAATACAGTTTGTACAGTTTCTACTACACTTCTGGTAGTGTATACAGTGCAGCCGTTGTACACTTTCTAATACAGTGCAGGTGGTGTACACAGTATCTAATACAGTGTGTATAGTTTCTACTACACTTCTGGTGGTGTACACAGCACACAATACAGTGCAGCCATAGTGCAGTTTGTACAGTTTCTACTACACTTCAGGTGGCGTACGTAGTATCTAATGTAGTGTGGTATTGCAAAGACAAAAAATACATCATGTCCGAAAGGCCACCAAGGAGAGGAAGATGCTTACAGGCCACTAAAAGAGGGCAAGCAGCCTCTGTGCCTACAGTCAACAGTGGTGGTCATGGAGATGGTGCATCGTCTGCAGGTGGCCGTGGGGCACGTTTGTTATTGAGCCAGTACATGCAGAAGAGTTGGTGGAGTGGATAACAAAGCCATCCTCATTCTCCTCGTCCTCTGTCACCCAGGCTCAGAGTAGTTTGCCTTCCAATGCAGCTGCCAAAGTGGCCTATTCCACCGGCTCCTTGTCCACAATCACTCCTTCTGTAGCCCCACCATCATGCACGGAGGAGTCCCCCGAACTATTCGACCACAGTGTCGGGTACATGCTGCTTGAAGGCTCCGATGTTGCTTCCCAGGTTGAGGAAGGGAGTAACATGAGCCTAGAGAGAGGGGGTGCCACAGAAGGACAAGAAAATGTCAGTCATGTTCCCCCAGCTGCAGCATACTGCCAAGTTTACTCCAGTGACCAGGAGGGAGGGGATGATGAGGTCACTGACTGTACTTGGGTGCCTGAGAGAAGAGATGAGGAGGAGGCACAACTCCAACGAGGCAGGATGTCCTCTAGGGGGCAGCTTAAGAGCAGCCACCCTATTGCATCACACTGCAAAGCTCCGCAGGTGCAGGGCGCTGCTGACTCCCTGCTGACTTGGTGTCATGGAAAATTCCTTGGTGTGGGCCTTTTCAACACGTGTGCAGCAGATCACACCGTTGCTGTTTGCAACCTATGTCTGAAGCGGATGAGGCGTGGCCGGAACAGCAGCCACTTGGGCACCACATGCTTAACCAGACATATGACGACCTGCCATGCAGTCTGTTGGCAACAGCACTTGAATGACCCATATCAAAGAAAAAGGTGGACTTCTCCTTGCTCCTCATCTGGGCTCTCCAACCCTACTATACCTCCAGTCCTCTCAAAAACCTGCACTGAGAGGAATGAAGGTATAGCAATAGGTGTCCCAACTACTTGCAGTCAATCTGCTAGCAGTACACCATCATCTGATTTTAGCAGGCAAATTTCCCTACCCCAGTTGCTGAACTGTAAAAAGAAATTTGGTCCAAGCCATCCCCGTGCTCAGTATCTGAATGGTAGCTTGGCCAAATTGCTAGCACTGCAACTGCTGCCTTTTCAGCTGGTAGACTCTGCCCCCTTTCGTGAATTTGTGGAATGTGCTGTACCTCAGTGGCAGGTTCATAAAAGGCCATTTCTTTTCATGGAAGGCCATTCTGGCTCTCTAAAGGCATGTGGAAGGCAATGCTTTGGCCTCATTGGACAGGGCGGTCAGAAGTAAGGTGGTATTAACGCTGACTCATGGTCCAGCAGGCATGGGCACGCACACTGGGTAACTCTGCTGGCAACTTAGAAGGATGCAGGGCAGGGTTCAGTGTTGCTGGAGCTTGTTCCGCTACCACGCCTCCAAAGTGCTAGTGGTGATTCTGCCACAGCTCTCTCCACCACCCCCTCCTCTTTTTCTTCCTCTATGACCTCTTCTGCAGATTTGTCCTCTGAACCAGCAGTACTCCATAAGCGTTCAAGGGGCTATGCAAGTCAGGCTAAAAGATGCCATGCGGGGATTGAGTTGATCTGCCTAGGGGACAGGAGCCACACTGGGGCAGAGATTCTGTCAGCTCTGCAGGGGCAGGCTCAGAGGTGGTTGATGCCATGCCAGGTTCAGTCAGGAATGGCTGTACATGACTGTCATGCACCTGGTGGTGATGAGTCTGAATTTGCAGAAGAGAGCCTCCCTTGCGGCTCCCACTCTCGGTACCCTGGTAAGGTGACAGGGGGACCAAGAGTAGGAGGGGCACGGGTGCCTAGCAGGACCGTTAGACCGGTAGAGAGAGATCCCTGGATCAGCTCAGCGGATGAGGTAAGTACAGCAGACTGGATCAGCAAAGCAGACTGGATCAGCAAGCAGACTGGAACAGCACAGCAGACTGGATCAGCACAGCAGACTGGATCAGCAAAGCGGACTGGATCAGCACGGCAGACTGGATCCGCACGGCAGACTGGATCAGCGTAGCAGACTGGATCAGCACAGCGGACTGGATCAGCACACCAGACTGGATCAGCAAAGCAGACTGGATCAGCAAAGCAGACTGGATCAGCACAGCAGACTGGATCAGCACAGCAGACTGGATCAGCAAAGCAGACTGGTTCAGCACAGCAGACTGGATCAGCAAAGCAGACTGGATAGTCAAAACAGGCCGGGTCAGGTATCAGGCTGGCAGCAGGGTACAGGTGGGTCAAACAGTAGAGTGGTCACAGAAAAGTCAAGGTCGGGTACAGGCAGAAGGCAGAAGGGTCACAGGATAGCCGGGTCAAACACTGGTAGGAGCTCAGATCAGGTATCGGGGCACAGAACGCTATAGAGCAGACATCGGGGACCGTCTGTGACAGACGGATTTAAATAATCGAACTGGCGCCAACAGGGGCGCGCCCCCGTCCTCCCACGCGCGCTCTCGTGCACAGGTGTGTGCGCGCATGTGCACGCGCAGTGGTACCCGCGGACGGGTACCAGGGACTCCCGTGTGCCGGTTACTGGCAGGATCTTCATGACATTGCCCCACTCCAAGGGGCAGCCTCTGGATGCCCCTTTGGGCAAATTTCTTAGGATGGGCTCTTTTAAAGGATTGAACTAGACTCTTAGCGTGGATGTTCGTCTCGGGCTCCCAGGAATTCTCTTCAGGGCCGTACCCCTTCCATTTGATCAAAAAACTGGTTTTGGTTCTGCCATCTCCTGAAGTTCAGGGTGGCCTCTACCTCGAACTCCTCCTCGCCGTCTACTAAGACTGGGTCTGCAGGGGCAGACCTTCTGCTGGGAAATGGGTTGGCAGTGGAGGGTTTTAACAAAGATACGTGAAATACGGGGTGCACCCTTAGTGACTCTGGAAGCTCCACCTCATAGGCCACCTCGTTGATCCTCCTTTTGACCGGGAAGGGGCCCAGGAATTTGTGGCCCAATTTCCGTGAGGGACATGCCATCTTCAAGTTTGTGGTGGACAGCCACACCAGTTCACCAGGGGCAAGCACCAGCTCTTCTTGTCGAAGGTCGCCTTATTATGTTCCTGAGTCCTGGCCATGATCTCCTGAAGAAGCCTGTTATTCATTGAAAAGAAGTTGATCTTTTCTTGGACCGCTGGCACGGTACAGTCGGGAAGAGAGTTGGGCAGGAATGAAGGGTGGAAACCGTAATTGGCAAAAAAGGGGGTTTGCTTGGTGGCAGAGTGGGTGGCATTGTTGTAGGCAAACTCGGCTACTGGCAGCAGGGAGATTCAGTCGTCCTCGGTGAAGGAAGAGAAGCAGCGTAAATACTGCTCTAGAGTTTGGTTCGTCCGTTCAGTTTGCCCGTTGGACTGAGGGTGGTATGCAGACGAGAGGGAAAGCTCGATACTCAGGGCCTGGCAGAGGGACCTCCAGAATCGAGAGGTGAACTGCACCCCTCGATCAGAGACTATATTGGCCAGCACCCCATGAAGCCAGACAATTTCCCTGATGAACACCTGTGCGGGTTTCTAGGGCTGAGGGGGAGCCCTTCATGGGGATGAAGTGCGCCATCTAGGATAATCGATCGACGACTACAAGAATCGTAGTGTGATCTTCCGCCGGGGCAACTCCACAATAAAATCAAGGGACAACATCCTCCACGGCCGGTCTGGGACGGACAGGGGCTTGAGCAGACCCCAAGCCTTGGTTTTGGGGTTCTTGTTCCGGATACAGGTGGTACAGGTACAGTGCCTTGCGAAAGTATTCGGCCCCCTTGAACTTTTCAACCTTTTGCTACATTTCAGGCTTCAAACATAAAGATATAACATTTTAATTTTTTGTGAAGAATCACCAACAAGTGGGACACAATTGTGAAGTGGAACGAAATCTATTGGATATTTTAAACTTTTTTAGCAAATAAAAAACTGAAAAGTGGTGCGTGCAAAATTATTCGGCCCCTTTACTTTCAGTGCAGCAAACTCACTCCAGAAGTTCAGCAAAGATCTCTGAATGATCCAATGTTGTCCTAAATGACTGATGGTGATAAATAGAATCCACCTGTGTGTAATCAAGTCTCTGTATAAATGCACCTGCTCTGTGATAGTCTCAGGGTTCTGTTGAAAGCGCAGAGAGCATCATGAAGACCAAGGAACACACCAGGCAGGTCCGTAATACTGTTGTGGAGAAGTTTAAAAAGCCGGATTTGGATACAAAAAGATTTTCCAAGCTTTAAACATCCCAAGGAGCACTGTGCAAGCGATCATTTTCAAATGGAAGGAGTATCAGACCACTGCAAATCTACCAAGACCTGGCTTTTCCTCTAAACTTTCAGCTCAGACAAGGAGAAAACTGATCAGAGATGCAGCCAAGAGGCCCATGATCACTCTGGATGAACTGCAGAGAACTACAGCTGAGGTGGGAGAGTCTGTCCATAGGACAACAATCAGTCATACACTGCACAAATCTGGCCTTTATGGAAGAGTGGCAAGAAGAAAGCCATTTCTCAAAGATATCCATAAAAAGTCTTGTCTAAAGTTTGCCACAAGCCACACCAAACATGTGGAAGAAGGTGCTCTGGTCCGATGAAACCAAAATCGAACTTTTTGGCCACAATGCAAAATGATAAGTTTGGCGTAAAAGCAACACAGCTCATCACCCTCAACACACCATCCCCACTGTCAAACATGGTGGTGGCAGCATCATGGTTTGGGCCTGCTTTTCTTCAGCAGGGACAGGGAAGATGGTTAAAATTGAGGGGAAGGTGGATGCAGCCAAATACAGGACCATTCTGGATGAAAACCTGTTGGAGTCTGCAAAAGACCTGAGACTGAGACGGAAATTTATCTTCCAACAAGACAATGATCCCAAACATACAGCAAAATCTACAAAGAAATGATTCACAAATAAACGTGGTGTTAGAATGGCCAAGTCAAAGTCCAGACCTGAATCCAATCGAGAATCTGTGGAAAGAGCTGAAAACTGCTGTTCACAAACGCTCTCCATCCAACCTCACTGAGCTCGAGCTATTTTGCAAGGAAGAATTGGCAAGAATTTCAGTCTCTAGATGTGCAAAACTGATAGAGACATACCCCAAGCGACTTGCAGCTGAAATCGCAGCAAAAGGTGGCTCTACAAAGTATTAACGCAAGGGGGCCGAATTATTTTGCACGCCCCACTCTTCATTTTTTTATTAGTTAAAAAAGTTTCAAAAATCCAATAGATTTCGTTCCACTTCACAATTGTGTCCCACTTGTTGGTGATTCTTCACAAAAAATTAAAATTTTATATCTTTATGTTTGAAGCCTGAAATGTGGCAAAAGGTTGAAAAGTTCAAGGGGGCCGAATACTTTCGCAAGGCACTGTATCTACAAACTTTTTGCAGTCGGCCCCTAGCTGAGACCACCAGAAGGTACGTTGTACCAAGTCGGTGGTCTTAGCGACACAAAAGTGCCCGGCCAACGCGTGGTCGTGGCACAGTTCCAGGTCGGTCACTCGTAGGCCTTCAGGGATATAGATTTTGTCCTCATGCCAAAGCAATCCGTCCCTAGCCTGCAACCCGGTTTCAGAGGCGGGTACTTGCCCTATGGAGGCACGTTTAAGCTGGGAGAGTAGATCCTCCTGGAGCAGAAGGAAATTCCCGGGAGCAAGAATGGTGTCTGGGGGGGAATCTTCCTTGTGTTTATGGAACATCCTAGATAGGGCGTCTGGCTTGACATTCTTGGATCCGGGCCGGTACGTCACATGAAATGTGAAGCGGGAGGAGAAGAGTGCCCACCTGGCTTGTCTGGGTTTCAACCTTTTTGCAGATTTTAAATATTCTAAGTTCTTATGATCTGTGAATATTAGAATGGGGTGAGTAGCTCCTTCCAGGAGGTAGCGCCACTCTTCCAGCGCGGCTTTAATCACCAACAATTCACGGTCCCCGACATCATAGTTCTTTTCGGCCATGGATAGTTTGCAGGAAAAGAAGGCTATGGGGTGGAGCAAGGATTTAGCCCCTTTCCTCTGGGACAGTATCGCCCCCACAGCAATTTCGGATTGCGTCTACCTCCAGGGTGAATGGCAGGGAAGAATCCGGGTGTCTGAGAATGGGTGCAGAGGTAAAAAGTCCTTTTAAGGCTTCAAAGGCCTCTTGGGCCTTGGAAGACCACCGGAAACGGGTTCCCTGCTTTGTCAGCTGTGTGATGGGTGCCACAATGGCCGAGAACCCCTTAATAAATTTGCGGTAAAAATTGGCGAAGCCAATAAACCGCTGGATGCCCTTCTTTTCCACAGGGGTTGGCCATTCCAGTATTGCGGTGATCTTCTGAGGATCCATTTTTATGCCTGTGCTGGAAATGATTAGTCCCAAGAAGGGTATACTTTCTTGTTCAAATTGGCATTCATCTGCTTTTGCGTAGAGACCGTGGATACGGAGCCGGCCCAGGACCTCCTTGAAGTGTCTGCGGTGGGACTCTAGAGAGGGAGAAAAGATTAAAATGTCATCCAAATATACCGCAGCAAAAAAGTCCAAGAAGTCCCGGAGTACATCGTTTTATAAAGTACTGGAAGGTGGCAGGGGCATTACATAGCCCAAAGGGCATCACGAGATATTCAAAATGCCCGCATCGTGTCCGAAAGGCCGTCTTCCACTCGTCCCCATCCTTGCGGACCAGGTTATAGGCCCCACGGAGGTCGAGCTTGGTAAAAATAGTAGCAGTGCCAAGCCTCTGAAACAGTTCTGGGACTAACGGAAGAGGGTATCGGTTCTTAACCGTAATATTGTTCAGTTCGCGGTAATCCACGCAGGGCCGGAGAGTGTGGTCCTTCTTCTCCACAAAGAATATGCCGGCACCTACTGGAGAAGTGGACGGGCGGATGAACCCTTTCCTTACGTTCTCTTCGATATACTCCTTCAATTTGCCCTGCTCCACCTCTGTCAACGGAAAGACCATTCCAAAGGGAATTTCGGCCCCGGGGAACAGTTCAATGGGACAGTCGTAAGCCCTATGAGGTGGGAGCACCTCTGCCCCTTGCTTACTGAACACATCGAGGTACTCATGGTAGGCTTGAGGAATGGCCTGGCGTAGGCTATTCTCAGAGTCCAGGCACAACAGGGTAGTAGTCTTGGGGAGGTCAGGAGACCCACAGGACTTCTGACAATAGGGAGAAGAGAAGGAGACCACTCCAGTGGCCCAGTTGATGGCCGGATTATGGGCCTGCAACCATGGCATACCCAGTATTACCGGGAACAAAGGGGAAGCAATAATGTCCAGAAGGAGTAGTTCTTGGTGGGAACCAGAGATGACTATAGGCAGAGGGGCAGTCTCTTGGGTCACGGGGCCAGACCAAATGATTGACCCATCAGCTAGGTGGATGGACAAGCCACGGGTCTTGGGCTGGAGGGGAATCCGGTGCTGGGTAGCAATGGAAGAGTCCATGAAACAGCTGCAAGCTCCAGAGTCAATGATGGTGGGTGCCTGTAGGGTCCTTCCTGGGAGCTGGAAGGAGACAGAAAGAGCCAGGTGAGATGAGATCCTGGTCAACGGGTCCGTATAGCTTGCAGGCATGAGTGGGCACTTACGGAGCTTGGCTGGGCAGTTTCTGACATAATGCCCTGGTTCCCCACAATAGAGACATAGGTTGTCGCTCCGGCATCGTTGACGTTCTTCAGGAGTGTGGGAAGGCCGCAGGAGCCCGAGCTGCATGGGTTCGGATGGGTCTGAAGTGGGTGCTGGCCGGTAAGTAGGAGCAGGGTGCAAGTGGCTCGGAGCCCTGGGTAGCATCCAGATTGGACGAGAGGGACCCGAGGCTCGTTCGGCCCTACGTTCCCTCAAACGTCGGTCAATTTGTATGGCCAAGTTGACCAATGCGTCGAAGGTTTGGGGTACCCCCACTCTAGCAAGTTCATCTTTTAGGGTGTCAGAGTCCTAAGCGGAACTGATGACGAAGGGCAGCATCGTTCCAGTGTGTATCCGCACCCCATCGCCTAAACTCGGCCACATAGTCCTCTACAGCCCTTCGCCCCTGCTGGAGGGTGCGCAAGGCGGTCTCCGCGGTCACTGAGAGTTGGGGGTCCTTATGGGCCATGGCGTCAAATAAGGTGGGCAGACTGGCCAATGCAGCATCTTTTTGTTCCATTAGATTTTGGGCCCAGGTGCGGGGGTCCCTGGTAAGTAAGGAAATCACAAAGCCCACCTTGGTGGCCTCCAAGGAGAAAGTTTGTGGCTGTAGTGCAAAATATAGCTCGCAGGAGTTGCGGAAGTCTCTATAGTTGCTGCGAACCCCGGAAAACCTCTCAGGAACGGGGACTCTAGGTTCCGGTGGAAGCATCACCACCGTTGGGGCCGACCCTGCCCCGGATGAGGGTGCCGTGGATGTGGAGGCCCTAGGGTACCAGCAGGATTGGATAAAACTAGCACCAGCTCCTCCATCGGGTGTAGCCTTGCTGGAGGTTCTTCACCGCCTCGGTCAGTCCCGCCAGGTGTTGGCACAACTCCTCCATGGCGGAGGCTCCCTGCTCAGACCCAGACATGGCTGTCTGCTACTGTCACGCACCTGGTGGTGATGAGTCTGAATTTGCAGAAGAAAGCCTCCCTTGCGGCTCCCACTCTCGGTACCCTGGTAAGGTGACAGGGGGACCAAGAGTAAGGAGGGGCACGGGTGCCTAGCAGGACCGTTAGACCGGTAGAGAGAGATCCCTGGATCAGCTCAGCGGACGAGGTAAGTACAGCAGACTGGATCAGCAAAGCAGACTGGATCAGCACAGCAGACTGGATCAGCAGAGCAGACTGGATCAGCACAGCAGACTTGATCAGCACAGCAGATTGGATCAGCACAGCAGACTGGAACAGCACAGCAGACTGGAACAGCACAGCAGACTGGATAGTCAAAACAGGCCGGGTCAGGTATCAGGCTGGCAGCAGGGTACAGGTGGGTCAAACAGAGTGGTCACAGACAAGCCAAGGTCGGGTACAGGCAGAAGGGTCACAGGATAGTCGGTTTAAACACGGGTAGGAGCTCAGATCAGGTATCAGGGCACAGAACGCTATAGAGCAGACAGCGGGGGGCCGTCTGCGACAGACAGATTTAAATACGCTAACTGGCGCCAACAGGGGCCTGCACCCGTCCTCAAGAGCGTGCGCGGGTGTGTGCGTGCACGTGCGCTCCCGTGCACGCGCAGTGGTACCCGCGGATGGGTACCAGGGACTCCAGTGCACCGGTTACTGGCAGGATCTTCATGACAGCGACAATGGCACCTTTCTTTCCGCCCTCCGGGAGACTTGATCCATGTTTGGCACACGTCCTGAATTTGGTGGTGCAGCGGTTCTTGAGCAGGTACTCAGGCTTATAGGATCTCCTGAGGCAGGCCAGAAAAGTCTGTGGTCCTTTCCGCCGGTCATACAATGCCAGTGCTCAGCTAGCTGCCATTCAAAGGGAATGCAACAGCCTCATTTGTGACATGCCCACCAGGTGGAACTCAACGTTGGCAATGCTGCATTGGCTGCACACACATCAGCTGGTATGAGTATGGCACAGAACAGGGTCAGAGGAGCTTGGCTTCTTTTTGCCACACCAGTGGCTACTGATCAAGGATGCATGCACTGTCCTGTCACCATTTGAGGAGGCCACAAGGATGGTGAGCAGCGACAATGCATGCATCAGTGACACTGTCCCTCTAGTCTTCCTTTTGGAGCAAACGCTTTGTGGAATCATGGACAGGGCACTTGAGGCAGAACAGTTGGAAGAAGAGGACTTCCTTACCTCTCAAGGCCCCCTTTATCCAGATAGCATTCCTGCGGGCCCGCCAAACACACAGGAAAAAAAGGAGGAGGATTGTGTCAGCATGGATGTAGAGGATAACACTCATCAGCAGTCTTCAAGGGATGGTTTTAAGCCCACAGAAACCCAAGGAGTTGTAGGTGGCTGGGAGGAGGTAGTTACGGATCATGTGATCCTTAGTGACCCAGAGGAATCGAATGCCTTTGCAAACTTACGCTGCATGGCCTCCCTGATCCTGCAAAGCCTGCAAAAGGACCCTAGGATTCGTGGTATCAAGAAGAGGGATCATTACTGGCTGGCAACCCTTCTTGATCCACATTACAAGGGTAAGGTTGCAGAACTCTTCCTGCCTTCGCAGGGGGAGCAGAGGATAAAACATCTTCAGGAGGCCTTGAAGAAAGGTTTGTGCAACGCATTTCCAGACCCTGGGAGGTTACAATTTCCATGTTGCTGAGGCTTCATTGAGTCAAAAGAAAAGCGGTGGAGAAGGTGGTCAGCTGACCGATGCCTTTAAACTATTTTTCAGTCCTCAGCACCAAGGTCTGATTGGAGATCTTTCTAACAGAGCATCCACTGGGTTTCTGGGTCTTGAGAATGGACCACTGGCCCGAACTTGCTCAATTTGCAATTAAGCTACTGGCCTCTCCTGCATCCAGCATGGTTTCTGAATGCACATTCAGTGCTGTTGGAGGGTTTATAATGGATCAAAGAGTGCGCCTGTCCACAGACTCCATTGATAGGCTCACATTCATAAAAATGAATCAGTCTTGGATCAGCAGTTATCAAGCAGTGTTGTGGCACTACCACCACCCCATGCCCAATTTTTCTGCCCCTGTTTAACATTGGTATCTGAGGGAGGATTTTTCAGTCAACAAATCCATCCCCAGTGACCCCCAATTGGTGTACTGGAGATCTCGTTCTTTGAACGACCCCCTAGTACACAGTGACATTTCTTGGAAATCTCCTCCATTCAAGACGTATAGGCATGGCACGCTGTGGTAGTTGTGATATCTGCCCCTATATGATTGAGGGTGATACCCTCAAACTTCCCACAGGTAGGGTCCTGAGTTGTAGACAGAGCGCTAGTTGTGACACTATTGGGGTAATTTATGTCATCACATGCTCCTGTAATTCTTTTTACATAAGTAAGACCATCCGACCTGTGCGTAAGCGTTTTCAGGAGCATTTGTATGAAATTGAGACTTACCATCTAAAATCCCTGATCGCTAGACATGTATGCATACAACATGACAGAGATCCTCAATGCCTCAAATGCTGGGTCCTTGAAGATGTCCCTCAGGACACTAGAAGGGGTAACATTGATCAATTGGTACTCCAACATGAAACCCGATGGATATGGGAATTGAAGGCTACCAAGGCCCCCGGCCTGCATTAGCTTTGTACCATTTTTGAAATATTTGAACAGGTGGGAGGAGTTTTTCTCCCCCCCCCCCTTTTTTTTCTCTCACGGCCCACTGTGCTTTATTTGTTTGATTCAGATATACTGTAATGTATATAGTAATAAATCAATAATAGATTTCGGTATTCTAGCCATTTGTTCCTGTCTCTGACACCTGCCCCCCTCTGCTGTTAATGTGTGTGGACACTCCAGTAATACATCATAAATGCTCCCTCGTGAGAGTAAATATGCTTGCAGTTTATCCGCCTAGATTATTCACCAACGTTGTGCCTATTTCCTGGCGTGCAGTGTGACACAGCCCCGTTAGCTATATATACACTTTTGTGTCTCACATACTATTCGGTTTGATGTAATTCATGACGTGCCTTGATGCCGACGCAGCACGCCGGAAGTTGTGACTTGCTCTGACATTGACACAGCACACTAGGGGACACGTTTGTATCACCATTTATAGGCTCAGGGTTTTCTCGTTCAGAGACAGGACCTCTGGCGCAGCCGGCGGTGACCGGGGAAACCAGTTAGGCTTTATCTCCTTGTCCACCCTGTCCCTGTGAACGGAGGATATGAACATTTGCTTACACGTGGCAGGCCCCACAAAGAAATGGCACCATCACTGGCACTGAGGGCTTTTCCTTCTACTATCATATGATAAGTACCTATTGACTTTATCTCAGCTTGGGACTTTATGCTTTGGTTCACATATGGTCTTTCAGGGTCCAGGACTATCAGCCTGTATGTACATTCTGGCTATCAATAAAGGCTTGCAACAGTGAGAGGGAGGCTTCAGGATATTGTTTTGACTTCAATCCTTTACTCCATGACGTTTCATGCCATACACACATTGTGATTGTACCCTTTAAACCTATATGCCTCCTCTAGATCGCTGTTGACCTAGTATGCCCCCCCTCGATACTTCAGCATCTCCCCCTCTGGATACACCAAGGAACTAATATTCATCACAGTTTGCCAGTGTGACTTTTTCCCAGGATCCAGGCTTGACCTTCCTAAGATTCATCTCATGTTGGGAGCCAACCTACAATCATATACAATCCATATGCATGCAATTTTCATCCTTCAATTTATTGTTGCTGCCCAGGATCAAGTTCATTGTGCATCCATACTTCTTTGCTACATATATTTGCTACATATTTATTTACTATTCCGTTACTGCCTCTCTCCCTCCACACTGAGCATCTGGAACTACCTACCAACCGACCGCACACACCATGATGACAGCACAGAGATCTACACACAGATTTGCACATTATCTATGTACATATTGGGATACTACACTTAGTTGGCGCATCCTTCTCTCTCTCCTATGCTGTCATTTGTGTTGCGTTTGTTAAAAATATGGTTTTTTATATTAATCAGACATAACATATGAATGGGCACACATTACACAATAGTGGTTGCTCATAGAGATACTGGATTCAGGCATAAGCTGACACACATCATCATCATGCTGTAACATCAGAACAGACATCATCATGCTGTAACATCAGAAGCCAGTCATGATACAAGAAACAGAGCCTGATCCTCCAGAAGAATTGTTGCCAATGGAGATCACGAACATACAGTAACAGAAGATAAGTAACTTTTAGGTGTATTTGTACTGGTATAGACCATAGGCTGTTCTTTTTCTAGGCATTTGCTTGTTATAGATATCTGTCAGTCTTGTATTGTATTTTATTGCTAATGCCGCATACACACGATCGGACTTTCCGGCGGGATTGACTAGAGTACACCGCACAATCCGATCATGTGTGGGGTTCCGGCTGACTTTTTCTTCCCAAAAGTCTGGCGGACTAAGTTAGAAGTTTTGACTTAAAATTGTCTGCCAGACTCGGCAGTCCGGCGGACAATCCTAGTCAATCCTTAGTCTGTGTGCTAGTCCACGGGACTTTTGAAATGAACGGACTTGCCGACACACGTCGTAAAGTCCGTTCATTTTGAATGTGACTCCAGGTAGACGGGGCTAGTGAAGGAAATCAATGCCGCTGCCTCGATGGGCGAGATTGACACCTCGCTAGCCCCGTCACCTGGTATGGATTTAAAGGGGAATCCCTACGCCGAAAAAAAGGCGTGGGGGTCCCCCCAAATCCATGTCAGACCCTTATCCGAGCACGCAGCCTGGCTGGTCAGGAAAGGGGGTGGGGACGAGCGAGTGCCCCCCCTCCTGAACCGTACCAGGCCGCGTGCCCTCAACATGGGGGTGCCCTGGGGAAAGGGGGGCCCTGCGGCCCCCCCACCCCAAAGCACCTTGTCCCCATGTTGATGAGGACAAGGGCCTCTTCCCGACAACCCTGGCCGTTGGTTGTCGGGGTCTGTGGGCCGGGGGCTTTTCAGAATCCGGAAGCCCCCTTTAATAAGGGGCCCCCAGATACCGGCCCCCCACCCTATGTGAATGAGTATGGGGTACGATGTACCCCTACCCATTCACCTAAGGGAAAAAAGTGTAAATAAAAAAACAAAATTTTTTAAAAATACTTTATTGCACAGCTCTGGGGGTCTTCTTCCGCCTTGGGGGTCTTCTCACCGGACTCCTCCGCTTTCTTCTTCGTCGCCGACTGGGGGTCTTGTTCCGACTTCGGGGGTCTTGTCCCGCTCTTCTGTTCTTCTTGCCGGGCCTCCGCTATCTTCTTCCAGCTCTTTTACTAGCGGTTGCCCGGGCTTCTGTTGCCGTCGCTGTCGCATTCTGCTTCTGCTTCTTCTTTCTTCTTCCGATGTTGACTCGGCGCTGTCTCCTCTTCTAATGGCTTAGACATGTTGCGCTGCCAGTTATATAGGGGCGGGTCACCGACTCATGTCACATGGTGACCCCGCCCCCATATGATGTCACAGTCCCAGCATCCATAACATCATAAGGGGGCGGGGTCACCATGTGACATGAGCCGGTGACCCGCCCCTATATAACTGGCAGCGCAACACATCTGAGCCATTAGAAGAGGAGACAGCGCCGAGTCAACATCGGAAGAAGAAGAAGCAGAAGAAGAAGAAGCAGAAGGCGACAGCGACGGCGACAGAAGCCCGGGCCACCGCTAGTAAAAGAGCTGGAAGAAGATAGCGGAGGCCCGGCCAGAAGAACAGAAGAGCGGGACAAGACCCCCGAAGTCGGAACAAGACCCCCAGGCGGAGGTGAAAAAGACAGCTCGCTCGTCCCCACCCCCTTTCCTGACCGGCCAGGCTGCGTGCTTGGATAAGGGACTGATATGGATTTGGGGGTGACCCCCACGCCGTTTTTTCGGCGTAGGGATTCCCCTTTAAATCCATACCAGGTGACGAGGCTAGCGAGGTGTCAATCTCGCCCATCGAGGCGGCGGCATTGATTTCCTTCGCTAGTCCCGTCTACCTGGAGTCACATTCAAAATGAACGGACTTTACGACATGTGTCAGCAAGTCCGTTCATTTCAAAAGTCCCGCGGACTTTCGCCAAAACTCTGGCGGTTTGTCCGCCGGAAAAGTCCGGACGTGTGTGGGCAAGTCCACACATTTGGAAAGTCCGGCGGACCTCCGCTGGAAAATCCGGCCGAAAAGTCCAATCGATAAGCATAAGATTGTAATAGTTTTGTATGTACAGCATCTTTGTATAGTAAAAGCATAGTAAAAGCACAATTACACACTGCAGACATTTACACACTCTCAGCTTCCTTGCTTATATCACAGAGTAATCTTGCTAGATAGACGCAAACAAACATTTGAGGGCTCGTGCCGCAACCTGTGCTATAGTTAAATTGAAGCAGACCTGTTTTTCTGTAGTGTGTTGTGTAGCTTGTGCTAAGTAAAATGCTGTGTAAGCTGTTTAGGAAAAGCAAGGCTGCAGAGGATTCTGGTCACCAGAAGGAAGTGTGCCGCTTACCTATCTGGGCCAGAGACAACGAGTGGGAACCTCTTACTAAAGAATTTGTGAAGTATGCTTCTCCCTTGAAGCTGACTTGGGGTGATAAAGTTTCAAATCATTTTGTAGAATTTAGCCTTAAGCGGTTGGATTTAAGTAAAAAAGAGAACAGTGTCCACAGTGGGCTGGTATTTTCTTCATGCTATTTACACCGAATCAAATAGAAGGGAGAAGGCAGAGGCAGAAGTTAAGGTATTAAAAGACCAGCTAGCAGTTGCTTCAGAGTGTGTATGTTTAACTGCTAGTCGGGCTGATGATTTGCAAGAGCGGTGTGCAGCCCTCGTGACCAAATCAATTGATGCCTTAAGGAAAAGGAAGGGCTGTAAACCTGTTAGTAAAGCCAGGGTACTTGCCATTGTCACATCCCAAAATTGGGATTGTGAGGATGTGCTCTCCTCAAATGATAGTGAGGATGAGGAGATAGAGTTTGATATTTTGCATGATGATCTGCTAGTGAGAAAGAAAAAGTATGCCAGACCTCTCATTACTAAGCATAGGAAATGGCAACATGATAGACAGGATATGGCAGATAGGGAGGTGCATTATCGCAACCCCCAGAGATGTTGAATTTGAAGAAGTACAGGAGTTTACACAAACTGAACTCCATGAGCTGGCAAAACAGTACAAACAAAGGTCTAGGGAGCCCCTAGTGAGTTGGCTCCTACGCTTATGGGATGAAGGGGTGGACAGTGTTGTTTTGTCAGGTAAGGAAGCAGTGACTATGGGAGTGTTAACCCATGATCCACAATTGCATCAGGCAATGCAAAAAGCCAGAGAGTTTAGCGTGAATTTTTCACTGTTAGACCTCGTGAGAGATGGAATAGTCAGAGTATACACTAGTCCTACTGACCTGGAAAATACCTACTGCGGGAGATCAATAGCAGAGGGTATTTCCAGGTTAAGTGAGATGGGATTGTATAACCCGGATTAAATACATTTCCAGAATAGATGGGTGCAGATATGGAACCCTTTACGTCTGCTCTGCACTCTAAGCTAATGAAGTCTGCACCCTTTAATCTCAGGGCTCCATTATTGTCCTTGTTGGGAGGCCTGGGATTAAACAGCAAGATTCATGAAGCCACAACACTTTTAAGCCAGTTGGGGGAGCTAGAGGAGACTAAAACAAAACCTGTCAGGGCAGTAGATAAGGTCGAGGCCAGACAGGGGAATGGGGTAGAGAAGACACGAGGTGAAGAGAAAACCAGGCTAGTTATTTCTAGGAAAGAAATGTGTGTTGACCTATTAAAGGCAGGAGTACCTAAAGATGAGATAGATGGCATTTCTACTGCAGAAATACTGAAGAGGTGGAAATATTTAGTAGGGAAAACTGCCAGGGTTAGAAACACTACTCCTAGTGAAGATAACAAGCGAAACAGAACAGACCCCTCTTGTTAGCCCCAAACCAATTCCCAAAACTGAACATGAACCCAAACCCAAATCCCTTTATCCTGGGGAGGAGTTAGAGAGAATCAGAAAAGTGGATTGGTAGGTTCTTTATCCTTTATGAAGGGAAGGTGAGTCTCCTGTAATAGCAGTAAGAGCAGTGACAGCAAGAGACCGACGTCCATATGCACCTGTCACTGTATGGTGGGGTAAGTCATCTTCTCCTACACCTGTAATGGCTTTAGTTGATAGCGGAGCCAAAGTTACACTTTTGCAAGGAAATCCTTCCCATCACAAAGGAGATTTATGTAGAAGGTTTGGGAGGGCAAACTACACCAGCAGTTAGGATACGGGTGAAATTGGCAAGGGATCAGGATTTATGACAAATGTTTTGGTATCAGAGTTACCCGAAAATATTCTTGGGATGGATGTACTTCAAGGTCAGTCAATTCGGACGGAAAGCGGTACATTCACATTCGGGTATCCTGATAAAGTGTATCTGGTAAGGGTGGTGAAGGCTGTGGTCAGAGGTCATGCGAAATGGACCCCTGTCTACATTCCTCCACCAGAGAAGCCAGTCTCTCTCAAGCAGTGCAGACTTCCTGGAGGCCACAAAGAAATTGGGGAGACTATTCAAGAACTGTTGAGAGTAGGGATACTTAGACCTGCTGTAAGTCTATTCTCGTCTCAGGTGTTTCCAGTAAAGAAACCTGATGGAACATATAGAATGACTGTGGATTACAGAGGTCTAAACAAATTGGGACCTCCCTTGAAGTCAGCTGTACCAGATATGATCTCAATTGTTGAGAAAATTGCTAAAGATGCAGGAGAATATCATGCTTTGATAGACCTGGCTAATGCTTTCTTTTTGATTTTAATAGACCCAGAGTGTCAAGACCAGTTTGCTATGGTGTGGGACGGCCGCCAGTACACTTTCACTGTCCATCCGCAAGACTATCTTTATTCTCTAACGATTTGTCATGGACTGATTGCCCGACATTTAAGTACCCTGAATTTGAAAGTCGCTGTGTTTCACTACATTGATGACATCATGATCTCTGGAACAAAAGAAAATGTAACTGAAGCACTGCACCTGCTGATACATCACATGGAGAACAGAGGGTGGGCTATCAACAGAGGCAAAGTCCAAGGACCTACCACAGAGGGGAAATTCATAGGAATGATGTGGACTGGGCAACAGAGGAAAATTCCAGAGGCAGTTGTGCAAACTATCCAGGCGCTGTTGCCCCCTACTACCAAAAAGGAGGCACAGAAGTTCATTGGAGTTGTGGGGTTCTGGAGATCGTTCATCCCACATCTTGGACTGATTCTGAGGCCTATATATAATGTCACCAGAAAAAAGACTGAGTTCTCATGGGGTTCAGAGCAGCGGACTGCATTTCTGGCTGCTAAAGAAGTTATTTTGCAGCATCAGGGATTAGGACCCCTGAGACAAGGAGTACCATTTCAGCTGGATGTAGTGGAGCAGACTGGTACCATATCTTGGAGTCTGTGGCAGCCAAATGAAAAGAAAGGACTGAGAGCAATACCCATTGGATTTTGGTCCAAACAACTGACAGGGGAACAGAAGAGAGACACACCCCTAGAGAAGTACCTGTTTGGGGAGTACACAGCATTTAAACATGTAGAGACCATTACAGGAAAGGACACAGTCACCATCCATACTGCATTGCCAATAGCAGGATGGGTGAGAGATAATGGACTGACCACTAGGGCAGCTGTAGCCCAGAACCAGACACTGATGAAATGGAAGTAGTACCTTCAAGAAAAAGGGGGTAATGCAGCTGGGGATGTTAGAGACATTTCAAAACAGTTGGCAGGGCTTGTTACTTTAACCGCACCTGGCCAGAAGAAGAAATTCCTGTGCTGCAGTCATCCTCCATTTAAGAGACTCCACCCTTTGAGTTTTTGTCAGAAGACATGAAGCAGTCAGCATGGTTCACTGATGGTTCAGCCATAGTCACCTCGTCTGGACGTAAATGGACAGCAGCAGCCTACAACCCAAGTACAGACACAGTCTTGTAGGAGACCGGAATTGGAGGGTCCAGTCAGTATGCAGAGTTGAAAGCTGATGACTCTTCAGGAGGATACTTCTTCCCATATCCCTATCTACACTGACAGCTGGGCAGTTTTAAATGACTGATAACTTGGATGCCCACGTGGAAGTCCAATGAATGGATGATTTATGGAAGGGTGGTGTGGGGAGGCAAGGAAGCCTGGGACTACATCTGGAAGGAAGCTCACCATAAAAGTGGGGCATGTTGATGCAAATGTGCCCCTAGTTCAGAGTTGCAGATGAAATCGCAAAAGTGAAGGCAGTTGTGCCAATTGATACTGTCTTGATGAACTTGGCCAACTGGGCCCACAAGCAATCTGGACATTTGGGGCAGAAAGCAACATATGAATGGGCACAGCAGAGAGGATTGCCTATATCCATGGACATGATAAAGACTGTAATAGGGAACTGTACAGTGTGTGGAGAAGGTCGACAATGGCCTTTGCAAAAGTACTCCACCGGGTCAATTAAGAGGGGTGAGAGGCCTGCAGAGATCTGGCAGATTGACTTAATTGGTCCCCTGCCCTGGGGAAACAATGGACTCAGATATTGTTGCACTGCAGTGCACACCTATTCAGGACTTATGCTTGTTCATCCTTGTAAACATGCAGATCAAGCCACAACGCTTCAACTGCTCCAGAAACTTGTCATCTTATGGTTGTCCCAAACAAGTCCAAAGTGATAACGGCTCACACTTCACCGAAACAACAGTGCAGCAGTGGGACAAATATTCTGGAGTGTACTGGTTGTGCCACACCCCATACCATCCACAGGCAGCTGGTTTGATTAAAAGATACAACGGGCTATTGAAGGACCAGATATGCAAACTTACACCCACACTAACACTAAGGGGGTGGGATCGGGTTCTCACACAGGCAGTCATGTTGTTAAATTCTAGGCCAATAGCCAAAAGCACACCATATGAGAGGATGGTAGGGGTTGGGTCACAGATTCCACAGCTGGAGTGCAGAGTTCAGTATTTATGTAAGGTTCCTGAAAGAACAGGGCTTAACAGATACCATGTTACTGCTTCCCATGACATAGAAACCAAGAGTGACATATCTGAAGCTGAAGCCTATCTAGGAATGAGAGGGAATCTGGCAGGAAGGTTTGAAGTTATATTTGCATTGGCAGATGAGCTTGAAGACAGTGACTGGGACTCTGACTGGTTAGTGGATACTTCTCAGCAAAAGTGGAAAGTGAGGCTACATAGCACGAAACCTTCCAAAATAAACAGCAGTGATCTTCTGGGAAATATCAGTATATTTCCTCTCCTCCCTATTGATGTTCTTTACGAGGGTCAGAAGTGGGTACAGGCAGGGGGCAAAGTGTTAGTCAGATATCCAGGCAAGAAGCCGTTTAGAGGAGAGATTGTAGCTGAAGGGCTTGGATCTACTGTTTATGTATTATTAGAAGGAACAGATCCGCTTTGTTTTCCACTCAACAGGCTGTCTCCGATTTGATCCATAGGACATGATAGAAAGAATGACAGAAGATCGCTAAAGAGCTGTGGAGAGCAAGGCCTTTGATGTATTACAAGCCTGGACTTGTTTCTAAAGAAATTTAGAATGGACTTTCTAATGAACTTTTAGTTAAAGACTGAAACACCTTCTCAATTACAGAAATATGGCAGGTGTTGCATTCAAGGAAAATTAATGTTTAAAATGAGTATTCATAGTAATGAAGTGATTTTCTGTATTCTATAAATCTAGGGCGGAATGTGTTGCGTTTGTTAAAAATATTATTTTTTATATTAATCAGACATAACATATGAATGGGCACACATTACACAATAGTGGTTGCTCATAGAGATACTGTCAGTTTTTTTGGATTGAGTAGATTTCTCAAACAAATGCTGCTACAAACAATGGGTACGTAGATACCATTTGTTGTATTACAGTTTGAATAGGCTATTGTCTCTATAGCTACAGTAAACAAGTAACACATTACTTGTTTGAGATTCTTTCAGCTCTCAAACTGAAAGAATGACCGTTAGATTACTGGCAGGTTTGGTTTGAGTAGACAATGGGCAGTTTTTGTATTCAACTGACAGTTTTCAACATTGCTTCTACAGCTACAGTAAACAGGTATGTTTTCTGTTGTTTGATAACTATGGTAAACAGCCTGACACATAAAAGGGGGATTCAGGCATAAGCTGACACACATCATCATCATGCTGTAACATCAGAACAGACATCATCATACTGTAACATCAGAAGCCAGTCATGATACAAGAAACAGCCTGATCCTCCAGAAGAATCGTTGCCAATGGAGATCACGAACATACAGTAACAGAAGATAAGTAACTTTTAGCTGTATTTGTACTGGTATAGACCATAGGCTGTTCTTTTTCTAGGCATTTGCTTGTTATAGATATCTCTCAGTCATGTATTGTATTCCTAAGATTGTAATAGTTTTATATGTACAGTATCTATCAGAAATTCAGAATATAAATGCATACACAGCAAAAAAAAAATCTGTCCTATGTCAAAGACATACTGAAGTAACCTTCAGAAACTAACATTATTACATTATAACAAATATATATATTTTATATATATTTCAGAAACTTTTATCACTTAAAAAAAAAAATTAACTAAAGGGCGTGTTTAGGGGTGGGATTAGGGGAGGGGCATCATAAGGGTTGGGTGGAGCAACTGGTGGCGAGTATTGTTTATATTTGTGTATTTGTAAGTCCTGTAAAATATTGATCATGTTATCTTTACTCCTGTTATAGAGAAATGCAATTTTAACCCTTAAAGCTCCCGAAGAAGCGTAATTTAACGCAAAACACATTGAGCAAGCAGAACCACTAGCAGGACATCCTCACCTCTCTGAATAGCCACCGTTGGTTAATTGGAATTAAGAAACCTTTTATGTGTTTACATTTTCCATATTATCATATTTGGCGGCTCCCAACCTACTTATGGGGGATGATGGTGATACCAGCAACCTATATCTTGGTCCATTTAGAAATTGTGTTGTGATACCCTTATAATGCAATACATTTTTTAGGACTTTTTTGTTAGCAGGCGGATGACAGTACTGCTCTTCTCTATGAGAAAATCAGATGAAAACAGACCGGCTGTCCGTTTTCATCTGATCAGCCAGACAAATGGAAAATAGGACCATTCATCTGGATTTGGCAGAACGGATCAGATTGGATAGCAGATTGGATTTCCGCCTGGAAAACTGACAGGCAGACCTGATCCTACAGCCTGTGTGAAAGGGCCCTTACAGTCAAACTCCATGAGGTACGTAAATGGCCTGCACCTGTAGCAAGGGCATTATTCAGCTTTGGTCAAACCTGCACAGTTTGTTTTTATATACAGACATTCTTTATCTGCATAGACATTTTTTTTGCTAAAGGTGAACTATGCCTTTAAGTATCTAACAGTGGCCATACATGACATACATTAATTTAAAAACGTAATCAGAAGATCAATGTGGCACCAGCGCACTACTTAAAATCGTTCGATACAATTGGACCAGAAGGTAAAACAAATCTTAAAGGGTTTGTGAACCCCTTTCTAAAAGTCTATGCCAGCCCCTCTATTAGAACTTAACACTGTTTTAAAGTGGAGCTCCGTCCTGGGGGAAATTTTTTTTTTTTTTTAAAAGTCAGCAGCTACAAATACTGCAGCTGCTGACTTTTAAAAATTGGACACTTACCTGTCCAGGGGGCCCGCGATGCGGGGGAACGAGACCCCCCCTCGTTCCACGAGCCGCTCGCGGCGCCGGCATTCCTAATGTGGGAAGCCGGCTGTGGCTTCACAGCCGGGCACCCACTGCGCATGCGCGAGCGGCACCGTGCGCCGTGATTTGACGCTCAGTCATCTGGGACACGTGACAGGTCCCAGATGACTGTGCGGTGCCGAGGGGGAAGTGACGTTTAGCCCGGGCACTGAAGGTGGCAGACTACGAGGGACCCCATAGCAACAGGCATTTGGAGGTGAGTAAAAAATTTTTTTTTTCCAATTATTTTTTTTTGATTTTTTTTAGGATTTTTAAGCCCCCCTTTTTTTTTTGACTGGAACCCCACTTTAAGAATTTTTTTAAAATGAGTGTTGTAAATACAGATTTTTAGCTGTCTTCAGGCCGGTCACATGACTCATGGCCGCTTTCCAACTCCGACGAATGGCTTGACCGGCCTGAAGACAGCTAAAAATCGGTATTTACAACACTCGTTTTTAAAAAAATGCTTAACACAGTGTGCATTTTACAAATGGGTTCACAAACCCTTTAAGATTTGTTTTACCTTCTGGTAAATTAAAGGGGGGCTGGCAGTGACAATTATAGGTTTACAGGTTTATTTATTTTTTATAATAGCGGCGGGGCACGGGGCTGAGCAGAGACAGACAGAGAGGGCACTGACAGGGAGGAAGGAGGGGGTGAGGGGGGAGAGAGGAGAGCAGAGGGGACAGCAGCCTATCACTGAGGGAGGCACTTTGATCACAGTGATCAGGGCCCCCTCAGTTTAAAGGGAGCAGATTACATAGCACAAGCACTGTGCTATGTAATCTGCTTTAAGGGACCTGGATTAAAAAAAATGTTGGGGTTAACAAACGCTTTAAAGCCTGAGGGGGTCATTTACTATAGCGCCGGTGCGCTAATTACGCAACTTAGAACTAATTAGCGCTAATCGCGGTAATTAGTGCTAATTAGCACTAAAACGATATTTACTATAGCGCTGGTAAAAAAAATACTCCCAAAATCGAATTTACTATAGTTCCCTGAAACCAAATAGCGCCCAAACCCTTACTGGAGATTTGCACATGGAAATATTGTTTAGAACTTGATATAATTGCCTAAATGGTACTGAAATATGCAGTGTATTATTTAAAGATAATCTGCTTTTAAACTGTGTGAAAAAGTGATTTCTACACTGAAATATCTTTAAAAGTTTGAGAAGAGATAAATTCCCCGTTTTTGTACAACTAGGTACCAACACAACTGAGCATGCTCAGACCTGCAAATAGCTCTCATTTTAGCTCAAGTGTCTTTTTTTTACAGGGGGCTATAGTAAATACCAAAATGAGCGCTGTGTTAACCACTTCCCGACCGGCGCACGATGATGTACGTCAGCAGAACGGCACGGACAGGCAAAAGGGCGTAAAGGTACGTCCCTTTGAGATTGCCGCTGTGCCATCGCGTGTGCGCTGCTGGCGGCGCGCACGCCGGCCTGGACCCCCGCGAGTCCGGTCATGGGTCCCGCGGACTCAATCACCACAGGGATACCTGCAATCCTCTCACGAGAAGGCTGAACAGGGAGATACGGAAGTAAACAGCATCCCCCCATTCTGCCTAGCAACTAGTGACACTGATCTCTGCGCCCTGTGATTGGAGCGGAGATCAGTGTTCACTAAAACACAGCCACGCCCCCCACAGTTAGTAACAAGCACCTAGGAACACTTAACCCCTACACTGCCACCCCCTGGTTAACCCTTCACTGCCAGTGTCATTTACACAGGAATCAGTGCATTTAAATAGCACTGATTGCTGTATAAATGACAATGGTCCCAAAAATGTGTCAAAAATGTCTGATGTGTCCGCCATAATGTCACAGTCAAAAAAAAAATCGCTGATCGCCGCCATTACTATTAAAAAAAAAAAATATTAATAAAAATGCTATAAAACTATCCCCTATTTTGTAAACGCTATAACTTTTGTGCAAACCAATCAATAATCGCTTATTGCAATTTTTTTTTTACCAAAAATATGTAGAAGAATACGTATCGGCCTAAACTGAGGAAAAAAAAGTTTTTTTTTATATATTTTTGGGGGATATTTATTATAGCAAAAAGTAAAAAATAATGCGTTTTTTTCAAAATTGTCATTTTTTTGGTTTATAGCGCAAAAAATAAAAACCGCAGGGGCGATCAAATACCACCAAAAGAAAGCTCTATTTGTGGGAAAATAGGACGTCAATTTTGTTTGAGTACAGCGGCACAGGACCGTGCAATTGTCAGTTAAAGCGACGCAGTGCCGAATCGCAAAAAGTGCTCTGGTCAGGAAGGGGGTAAAATCTTCCGGGCTGAAGTGATTAATATCCAGTTATATATATCAATTTTGTTTGGGAGCCACGTCGCAGGACCGCGCAATTGTCAGATAAAGCGACGCAGTGCCGAATCGCAAATGCCAGCAAAGAGCATTTTTTGGAAGAGAAAATGCGGAGTTCCAACTGTTAACATTTTTTTTTTTGATGAATATCTTTTTAAAAAAATCTCACTGACGTTTCTCTGATATAAGATGTGAAAGCATGGGCAGTATGGATCATAGTTAATTTTTTTTACATTAAAAAAATATAAATAAATGCCATGATAATGACATGTCTAAACAAAGGGAAATAAAAAAATATTTAATAGTAATTGATAGATATAAAAAAATATATATAATTTAAAGACTTTAAAAGCAGACTTAAAAGCACATATATTAAATAGTTTTATCTATTACCATTACATAATTTATAATTTATATATATATATATTTGTATGTGTGTGTGTGTGTGTGTATATATATATATATATATATATATATAAAAATGTATAATATATAATATGTGTGTTTTTATACACACTTATGTCACATACACACGATCAGACTTTTCGGCCGGACAATCTGCCGGACTTTCCAGCGGAGGTCCACCGGACTTTCCGAATGTACGGACATGCCCACACACGCCCAGACTGTTCCCACGGACAATCCGCTGGAGTTTTGGCGGAGGTCCGCCGGACTTTTACACGGGACTAGCGAAGGAAGTCAATGCCGCCGCCTCGATCGGCGAGATTGTCATCTCGCTAGCCCCGCCACCTGGTATGGATTTAAAGGGGAATCCCTACACCGAAAATGGTGTGGGGGTCCCCCCAAATCCATATAAGACCCTTATCCCAGCATGCAGCCTGGTTGGTCAGGAAAGGGGTGGGGAGGAGCGAGCGCCCCCTCCTGAGCCATACCAGGCCGTGTGTCCTCAACATGGGGGGTGCCTTGGGGAAAGGGGGGCCCTGCATGTTGATAAGGACAAGGGCCTCTTCCCGACAACCCTGGCCTTTGTTTGTCGGGGTCTGCAGGCGGGGGGCTTATCGGAATCCGGGAGCCCCTTCAATAAGGGAGCCCCCAGATTCCGGCCCCCACCCTATGTGAATGAGTATGGGGTATGATGTACCCCTACCCATTCACCTGGTGAAAAAAGTGTAAATAAAAACACAACACAAATTTTTTAAATACTTTATTACACAGCTCCTGGGGTCTTCTTCCGTCTTGGGGGGTCTTCTCGCCGGACTCCTCCACTATCTTCTGCTAGCTCTTTTACTAGCGGAGGAGCCCGGCTTTCTCCTTCGTTGCCGCTGCCGTCTGGGGGGTCTTATTCCGACTTCAGGGGTCACAGATGGCCGGATTGGCGGATTTAATGAAGCGCCACCAGAGCAAGGTGGTGAAGGTGTGGTATTGCAGTCTGCTATGGTTAAAAATGTAGTGCCAACATTTTATTTGAACCAAAGTGATATGTGCAATGTGTCTGTTGCTGAACCACTCTGTCCCTCTGGGTCTCCTTGTGCAGTAGGAGCGGTACTGCTGGGTACCTCTGGGAGCACAGAGATAACAGACTGGGACAGGTGGGCAAAAGGCCTGTTGGCTTTATTGGAAAAGGCCTTTGTTGGTAAAAGTGGAGCAGACATGATTTCTGCAGTGCCAGATGAAGGACCTGCAGAGCAACGTGTATGCAATGGTGCACTTGCTACTGCAGATGATGGTGCTCATGAGATAGAAACGCCAAGTAAGGGCAAACGCACAGAAGAGGTCATGTCTTTGATTCACAAAGGGCCCAATGATGTGGTAATGGATAATGCTGTGCCAAATGAGCTGGTGTTGGTGGAAGTGCCAGATGGCACAGCAATAAATGAAGTGATTGTAGCCACAGGTCCAAATATTTTATGTGATGATGGTCAGGAGTCAGGACAGTTGTTGGCAGAGGATCTCATGCCAGTGGAGTTGGTGTACAGTGAAGCTGCCATAGACAACCACTCCGCTGGGTGAAGTTCCTCTCCAGACACTACCCTGCCGAACATGAGTGAAATTAAATATGACAAATGCATTGATATTTCTGACCGTGATGAAAAATGCAGCGCATTGTCAATTTTTGATGGTTTGGTTACCATGGGTGACAACAAAAATAATGGTAGACCTGAAGATCTTGGTCAAGTTGATCTGGTTGTAGCAAACCCTGAAAATTGTAATGAGATAGGGAATGGTATGATTGACACAGAAGAGGTAAAAGATACAGCAGAATTAGGCCCCCTACAGGTTCAGGAGGGTATTTCTGGGGAAGATTTCCTGAGGTTTGAGAAATTTCTAAGGTCTGAGAAGGATTCTGATAAACAATGGCCGTAGGAAAATGGCCCAAAGCTCAGAAAGGTGTCGCATGACTTTAAAACCTTAAAGTCGCAAGACAGTCAGTATGTCCTTCAGAGGGAGACTAGGATGAGGCTGCAGTCATATGAGGATGTTAGTGATGAAACTGACAAAAATAAGCATGCAGTGTACATGAGGAAACAAGTGACACTAAGTCTGGACAGTAAGAGGGTGCCGTACTTGGAGTACAGAGAGGGACCAGTGTCACCCTAATAAAACAGCCCCCACTTATCATTAAACCAGTGTTTAAAAATGTGGTTCCTTCTAAATTAAGTAAAGAGAAAAGAGGTGGTCTAGAGGAAATTGAGGGAGAACTTTATAACCTTAATGGTATTGGACCCGTAAAATTCAGAAATCAACCTCATGTGCAAAAAGGTACCAAGATTGGTAAAGGGACTAGTGTAGGTCCAAGAGAAGTGGGAAAACATTGCTTTTGGAAGCACACTCGTAAAAAGGCATGGGAGTGTCTTTGTAGAGCCCAAGTAGATGTAGCAGGGGGACATGGAGAAATTCACCTGATGGGACAAGATTTGGCCCATGTGGGTGGCAGCTTGCATGGTCATGCCAAAGTGAGGAGGTTTTACTGGTGTATAGTGAAGGTTAAAGCTGATGTCAGTGAGTTGAAAGGAAGGATCAGGGAAAGCAAGAAAAATGAATAAGCCCGGGACCCAAGAAGAAGAGGGATAAGGCTGAGGATAGGAAAATATAGGACCCTGTTAAGATCCAGGGTGGGACGTGCCTGGAAGCGCATCCGAAAAAAAGGTTGGGCCTACGTGGCTGACAGCCAGCACAGAGGTGTCCCAACCATGACGGATGCTGGTGTTCCTCCCTCCAGATCGAAACAAAGGTGGGGGGTATGTGGTAGTGGGGTACCCCACCAGTGTTTGGACGGAGGATTCTCAACCAGGCAGGTTGAGGGGCTCCAGTTTATTTGCTTATTTGGGAGGAAACTGGCTTTTCAGTTTCCTCATTGTTTACTAAAATCCATTTTGGGATCTGGAGCCCAGGGATTTCGTAGCGATCCGGGTGGGATGAAATCCCCAGTCCTGCGTCCAGGTCTTGAGATCCACCAGCATACTGACTGGTCAGGTGTGTGCTGGGCTATTTGTACACACCTGACCATGGTTCTGGGCTCCACCCTCCCGAGGAGTCCAGGCAAGCAAGGAAGAAGTGTGCATGTCTGCACAGGTCTGTCTGTCAGAGCAGACAGGGGGTCCAAGCCTGTGGGCTGGAAAAGGAAAATGGAAAAGAGTTCTGAGGTACTAGGTGTACAGGAACTCTGTTAAAGAGCCAAGAGGGCTGAAGCATAGTTCTGCACAGTTGGAGCAGAAGTGCTGCTAAAGAGAGCCAGGTGGCTTGGTATTTTTGGTTTTACTTACATTGTTGCTGTGGAAAGCTGAAACCCCTGAGTGGGCAACTCTTCTGTTATTGGACATTTACTTTCTTTAATAAAAGTGGGCCTACAAGCCCTTAAAACTGCATATCTGGCATGGACTCGCTGGTAAGCTCTACCCTTAAGCTAAAACAACCCCCGATGTTATATATATATAAAAGGGTTACTAAACAGATTAACAACAAAAAATAAATACTTACCTCCACTGTGCTTTTGCACAGAGTGGCCCCTAACATCATCTTCGGTGCTCCCTCATCGTCGCTGTTACTCAAACACTGCACTCCCTTGGTCTACGTTATTCTGTTCTATCCTGCTTCTCCGCCTATCATTGTTCCCCTGCTAACATGTAAATTGCTATGTTAAATCTAGGTGCAAAAAAAAAAAAAAATAGAAAAAAAAAGTATGAATTTTCTAATAGAGAAAAATGCTTATACAGAAAATATGGGCTAGGTATCTTCACCATTAGAATCTGAAATAGACAGAATTGGGAATATAAATTGGTGTTCCTGTCAACGGTGCATTAAAATGCCCACACAAGTGGAGTCTGTCTGCTGCCATGAAGTAGACGTGGTTGCTGCCTGTATACCAGAAGGACATCAATGCATTACGCAGACAGATACCTTCAGTTCTCAAATAGTTCATGAGCAACACATCAGGCTAACATATCTGACGATTCATCTGGACAGTCTCCCGTTTGTGGATGCCAATAACAACAGGTAATTATAGCTATATAGCAATTATATACAGTATTATAATAATCATATTTTTATTAAATTAATAATTTAATTATATTTTTACTAGCATATTGATATATTTTATTAAATGTTTGACTTTTAAATTTAATTACAAAAATTTAAATAATATATATATTTTTTATTTCCAGGAGATTACGTAAAACTGCGTATAGGACTTTTATTTTGTGGATTTATGGTATCTTAGGAAAGGGAAACAGACGGGTGATACTTTCTTGTGCTGTCAATGCAGTGGGACAAGTGTTTCCTGATCCCAATGGTTCATATGTTGGTTTTCTTTATTCTAATGATTACGATGCTTCTAAAATGGCATTTCATTAAAAATATCATTTAAATTTGTTACGTTTTCTTTCATTTTGTTTTTTTTTAATAAAAATTTAATTAAATGTTATTACGGATAAAAGTTGTTATCAATTTATTTCATCTTAATTTGAATATTCTTAATGTTTGAAATGTTTTAATTACAAATAAACAAAAAAAAAATTGACATTATTGTAATAAAGGTAAATGAAAACAATATCCATATTTGAAAAAACATTATATTGTATTTATTTAGAAAAGTACAACAAGAAATATTAAAAAAGATATATAGTTAAAAATATTGATTTATATAATACAAAGTGCATACATTAAAAACATTAATCATTTTTTTACAGAAAATGAACTTTTAGTAGTATAGTGAAACATTTTTTTTTTAGAAAAATAATTATGACATATGACATGACATAACCAAAAAAATAACGAAATGTTATTTTTTTTATTTATACAAGTGGAAAACGAGTTCTGTGTTTTAAGATAGCAGCATTGGTTATATTGTTATAGATAACATTATTTTTGCATGGTCATTTGACATTTTTTCATAAACATTATGGACAATCCATCCATCCTTCCTCTAGGAAATTCCAAGTTCTTCCGTTCTACTTCTGCAGCAGAATATCACTCCCAGGGCTAGTGCTAGGCTATTTTGCACCCTAGGCAAGACCAGCTACATGCACCCCCCCCCCCCCAAAAAAAAACATTTAAAACACAGGTCACTGCAGTATGGGTGAGCAGGGACTTAGGTAGAAATGCACCTGCATCCTTGGTGTCATTGAAAGAAACAAATTGTCCCTGCGTCCATCATAGGTGATGTGCACCAGTAAATTTAAGGGGGTGGGGTGGTAAGAAGATGACAGGGGGGTGATGATGACAGGGGGATGCACGTGACAGGGAATACAGGGGGTGATGACAGGGCAATGCATATGACAGGGGGTAAAGGGGGGTGATGACAGGGGGAGGCATAGGGGGTACAGGGGGATGCATATGACAGGGGGTACGGGAGGGATGATGACGGGGGGATGCATATGATAGGGGGTACAGGGGGGATGATGACAGGGTGATGCATATGACAGGGGGTACAGGGGGGATGATGACAGGGTGATGCATATGACAGGGGGTACGGGGGTATGATGACAGGGGGATGCATATGACAGGGGGTACAGGGGGGATGATGACAGGGTGATGCATATGACAGGGGGTACAGGGGGGTGATGACAGGGTGATGCATATGACAGGGGGTACGGGGGTATGATGACAGGGGGATGCATATGACAGGGGGTACAGGGGGATGATGATGACAGGGTGATGCATATGGCAGGGGGTACAGGGAGGATAATTATGACAGGGTGATGCATATGACAGGGGGGATGATGACAGGGGGATGCATATGGCAGGGGGTACAGGGAGGATAATTATGACAGGGTGATGCATATGACAGGGGGGATGATGACAGGGGGATGCATATGGCAGGGGGTGGGGATGAAAGGGGGTACCGGGGTAATTTGAAAGGGTGATGCATATGACAGGGGGTACAGGTGGGGATGATGACAGGGGGATGCATATGACAGGGAGTACAGGGGAGATGATGACAGGGGGATGATGATGACAGGGTGATGCATATGACAGGGGGTACAGGGGGGATTATGACAGGGGGATGCATATTATAGGGGGTACAGGGAGGATGATGATGACAGGGTGATGCATATGACAGGGGGTACAGGGAGGATGAAGACAGGGTGATTTATATGACAGGGGGTATATGGATGATGACAGGGTGATGCATATGACGGGGTACCGGCGGGGATGATGACAGGGGGATGCATATGACAGGGGGTAGTACAGGGGGGATGATGACAGGGGGATGCATATGGCAGGGGGTACAGGGAGGATGATGATGACAGGGTGATGCATATGACAGGGGGTACAGGGGGGATAATGACAGGGGGGTGCATATGGCAGGGGGTACAGGGTGATGATGGCAGGGGGTACAGGGGGATGACAGGGGGATGCATATGGCAGGGGGTACAGAGGGGATGATGATAAAAAAGTTTGATGACAGGAATCGGGGGTAGTTTGGTGGGATGCCAGGAACAGGGAAATTATGAGGGGCATGATGATGACAGGGGACAGTAGATGGCATCATATCATTAGTGTGTGTGTCACTGTGTGTGTGAGGTGACAGGCGGCTGATAGCAGGGATGTTCGGGGCTCTCTCGGTCAGGGAATGACATCACATGATGTGTCAGTGTTGGGCAGCAGGACATGCTGTATGTACCTTGAGAGTCCGGTAGACTGGCTACCCGCTGATCGTGATGCCTGCTCTGGCATCCCAGAGATGAGGTCAGGGAACTGCTCAGCCACGGCGGCCATTATCCGAGTTCTGCACATGTTAGGAGAACCGCAGAGCGCTGGAGAAGGGGAGGGGAGCACATCCATGAATCCACTCACTGACCCAACACCTGGTGGACGGAGGTTGTGACAAGCTCCCAGTGCCTCCTCCTCTTTCTTCACAGGACTGCATGCCGACGCCACCCTGAAAGGACTACTAAATGCTGCTGCCGCTGCTGCTGTGCATTCTTTCTGCACCCGCTTAGACACTCTGGGCTATTTAGACAACATTCGGGGCTCCAGCCTCAATAGCCCATCCTTAACGATGCCTATGGTAGCAGGTAACATTGATAAAGACAGACCTCTGACCTATGCAACCATGACTGACATTGCAGCAGACATTAAAAGATCGTTCACCTCTGCCATCACTGATATTAAAACAGAACTGTTAAGACACACCCAGCATCTGATCGAAATGAATAGACACTTAGAGGACTTGGACAATCGAGGAAGAAGGCACACTATCAGGGTCAGAGGCGTCCCAGAGTCTGTCCCACCTGATCAAATGAAACCAGCATTAACTAACAATAGCCTATTGAACAGACCTGATCATTCCCCCATAGATTTTGACAGAGCTCACAGAGCACTCAGACCCAGAGCTCCAGAGGATAACCCACCCAGAGACATTATATGTTGCCTTCCTAACATCGGCCTTAAGGAGGAAGTTCTACAAAAAGCAAGATCTAATGATAAAATTCTGTTTAATGAGGCTACAGTTCGGCTATTCCAAAATGTATCCCCCATTACTTTAAAGAACAGAAGGGCACTGAAGCCTCTTTTGGAAGTACTGAAAAAAAAGGCATAAATTACAGGTGGAAGTTCCCTTTTGCCCTGCAAGCCTCTTTCATGAGTAAACAATACATACTCAAAGTCCCTGAAGAGCTAAAAAGATTCTGCGAAAATCTCCAAATCACACCAGTGGATCTTCCAGACTGGTATGCTGAGTTTCTGCTGCCTCCTGAGATTAATAACCCGCAATTCGGATCTGGATCATCACCCACTCACTCACCCTTTCAACAGGGGAAAACACGCAGAAATACCAATAGAAATAACTATGACTCACCCTCATCCTCTAAAAGTGCTAAAAGCCAGAGACTAAAATAAACAAGATGTGTCTGAGCCTTATATAAATCTAAAACATCAGTCCATCTCTAGTTATCAGCTGCGGCAAGTTAATGTTTTTCCTTGGATAACTTTGTTTCTGTCTTTCCACAATTTTTGCCTTCTGTTTAAGCCTATAGGATCCGCAGAGATAGTGAAAAATAAGAAAGACACAATACACCTCCCATGACCCACCACTAGAGGGTGTAAGTACACAAGTTTTAACTATATCACAAAACTATCTGGAAATGAACATATCTTCTAACCAGCAGACTTTTTCCCCTTTGGTCTGGACACTACAAGAGATCCACATGCTCTCCTAAAAGAGATGACATTTAAGCGATTATACCCTGTTGGTATATTTATATTGATATACATATTGAAGCCTAACACATGAAACCTTTTAAATATCATCTACCAAGGATCAATATTCCAGGACAGTTCCTTCTTAAATAGAATCCAGGCTTTCAATTTGAGATTATAACTATTGTTTTTCTAACCAGAATTGATATCTGATCCTGGTAAACGAAGGGACTGATTTAATCTGCCAAAATATAGTTGTGAATTGCCCACTAACTTGCTTTTTTTTTTTTTTTTTTTCTTTTGTTTATTTTTCTTTCTTTTTCCTTTTCTTTTTCCTTTTTGATGTTTGCCTTCTCCTGTTATCCATAAAGGTTTGTCCTTACTGAGGACTGAGAATAGCACAAATAGATGTATTTCCATACTCTGTCCTTTCTCACTCTCCAGACATAGGATGTTGGATCTAATTATTACCTCCTTAACAGAAATCCTTGTAACAAATCCAACTGAACAGTGAGTACATTGAATGATCATCATATTTCTGTTCAGTGACAAAAAAATACTAAATGCATGAATAGGATTTATTTATATCTATTAAGTGGGAAATATCCTCTCTAATAAGAGACAAGTATTACACAGAGCTGCCTTTCCTTCTATTCCCACTAGATAGAGCCCTAATTTAGGTTCTATGTGCAACAGCACTACTTTCCTTGAAGTGCAGAATACATCTCTCTACATGCTATGAAAATAGAAATAGCTATGTAATGATTACAGCCTTCTGAAAATTAGAGGACTATAGCAGTTATCCTGAACCATACAAAATACTGTTTCAGACCTAATTCTTAAATCATATACATAAGGAGAATTAGAACAAACAACCAACATCTAACACTATGTTTTGCCTCAATCCTGAGGGAATCCACTACTATGATATGAAACCTGGTTTATAGTGTTACAGTGTTATATTGTTCACAGTTTTCAGTAATGTTTTCTTTGTTCCGCCTCCCTGTCTATCTCATGCAGAGAACACAAAGTAAGTGTACTAGATGAGATGAATAGGCTGTTTCTCGTATGGTTAAAGGCAATTGCTCTACCTTAAAGTGGATGTAAACCCATTTTTTTTTTTTTTTTTATGTCATAATGTACAGATTTGAGCCCAGTCTTGCCACACAGATTTACTCGAGGCCTGAGAAATCCCTTTTCATTGTTTAGTTAGAGAATTCTTGACAAAGTCTTGAAAACTTTGTCAAAAACGCCCCCTTGCTGTGAGTGACAGGTGATTTACATATCACATGTAGGGATGAGCCGAACACCCCCGGGTTCGGTTCGCACCAGAACCTTCGAACGGACCGAAAGTTCGCGCGAATTTTCGAACCCTATACGTTATAATGGACGCGAACGTTCGAAATCAAAAGTGCTAATTACAACGGCCAATATGCATGTTAATGTCATAAAACAGGTTTGGGGACCCGGGTCCTGCCCCAGGGGACATATATCAATGCAAAAAGAACTTTTAAAAACTAACGTTTTTTCGGGAGCAGTCATTTTAATGATGCATAAAGTGAAAAAAAAAAAGTGAAATTTTTCTTTAAATATGGTCCCTGGGGGGTGTCTAAAGTATGCCTGTGAAGTGGCATGTGTTTCCCGTGTTTAGAACTGTCCTTGCACAAAATGACATTTGTAAAGGAAAAAAAGAAGCCATTTAACACTTCAAGTCCTATAGGTGCTTCTGGGAACAAAATATATGATCTCTGTGTGATGGGACTAACACACTTCAAGTCCTATGGGTGCTTCTGGGAAGAAAATATAGGTCTGTGTGATGGGACTAACACACTTCAAGTCCTATAGGTGCTTCTGGGAACAAAATATATGATCTCTGTGTGATGGGACTAACACACTTCAAGTCCTATAGGTGCTTCTGGGAAGAAAATGTAGGTCTGTGTGATGGGACTAACACACTTCAAGTCCTATAGGTGCTTCTGGGAACAAAATATATGATCTCTGTGTGATGGGACTAACACACTTCAAGTCCTATAGGTGCTTCTGGGAAGAAAATGTAGGTCTGTGTGATGGGACTAACACACTTCAAGTCCTATAGGTGCTTCTGGGAACAAAATATATGATCTCTGTGTGATGGGACTAACACACTTCAAGTCCTATAGGTGCTTCTGGGAACAAAATATATGATCTCTGTGTGATGAGACTAACACACTTCAAGTCCTATAGGTGCTTCTGGGAACAAAATATATGATCTCTGTGTGATGGGACTAACACACTTCAAGTCCTATGGGTGCTTCTGGGAAGAAAATATAGGTCTGTGTGATGGGACTAACACACTTCAAGTCCTATAGGTGCTTCTGGGAACAAAATATATGATATCTGTGTGATAGGACTAACACACTTCAAGTCCTATAGGTGCTTCTGGGAAGAAAATGTAGGTCTGTGTAATGGGACTAACACACTTCAAGTCCTATAGGTGCCTCTGGGAACAAAATATATGATCTCTGTGTGATGGGACTAACACACTTCAAGTCCTATAGGTGCTTCTGGGAACAAAATATAGGTCTGTGTGATGGGACTAACACACTTCAAGTCCTATAGGTGCCTCTGGGAACAAAATATATGATCTCTGTGTGATGGGACTAACACACTTCAAGTCCTATAGGTGCTTCTGGGAAGAAAATATAGGTCTGTGTGATGGGACTAACACACTTCAAGTCCTATAGGTGCTTCTGGGAACAAAATATATGATCTCTGTGTGATGGGACTAACACACTTCAAGTCCTATAGGTGCTTCTGGGAAGAAAATGTAGGTCTGTGTAATGGGACTAACACACTTCAAGTCCTATAGGTGCCTCTGGGAACAAAATATATGATCTCTGTGTGATGGGACTAACACACTTCAAGTCCTATAGGTGCTTCTGGGAACAAAATATAGGTCTGTGTGATGGGACTAACACACTTCAAGTCCTATAGGTGCCTCCGGGAACAAAATATATGATCTCTGTGTGATGGGACTAACACACTTCAAGTCCTATAGGTGCTTCTGGGAAGAAAATATAGGTCTGTGTGATGGGACTAACACACTTCAAGTCCTATAGGTGCTTCTGGGAACAAAATATATGATCTCTGTGTGATGAGACTAACACACTTCAAGTCCTATAGGTGCTTCTGGGAACAAAATATATGATCTCTGTGTGATGGGACTAACACACTTCAAGTCCTATAGGTGCTTCTGGGAAGAAAATGTAGGTCTGTGTGATGGGACTAACACACTTCAAGTCCTATAGGTGCTTCTGGGAACAAAATATATGATCTCTGTGTGATGGGACTAACACACTCCAAGTCCTATAGGTGCTTCTGGGAACAAAATATATGATCTCTGTGTGATGGGACTAACACACTTCAAGTCCTATAGGTGCTTCTGGGAACAAAATATATGATCTCTGTGTGATGGGACTAACACACTTCAAGTCCTATAGGTGCTTCTGGGAAGAAAATGTAGGTCTGTGTGATGGGACTAACACACTTCAAGTCCTATAGGTGCTTCTGGGAACAAAATATAGGAGCTCTGCCTGCCTGCCACGAACACACTACAAGTCCTATAGGTGCTTCTGGGAACAAAATATAGGAGCTCTGCCTGCCTGCCACGAACACACTACAAGTCCTATAGGTGCTTCTGGGAACAAAATATAGGAGCTCTGCCTGCCTGCCACGAACACACTACAAGTCCTATAGGTGCTTCTGGGAACAAAATATAGGAGCTCTGCCTGCCTGCCACGAACACACTACAAGTCCTATAGGTGCTTCTGGTAACAAAATATAGGAGCTCTGCCTGCCTGCCACGAACACACTACAAGTCCTATAGGTGCTTCTGGTAACAAAATATAGGAGCTCTGCCTGCCTGCCACGAGCACACTACAAGCCCCTCTTTCTAAATCAATCTAAATGAATGAATCTATCTAACTCGATCTCTCTAAGTAAATCTCTCTAACTAACTAAATCCAGCAGAGTGTCACAGACCTAGCCTGCTCTATCTGCGCCGGAACAGCATGTGACCGGCGCAGACGGCGTGGCGGCCTTTTATAGGGGGGCGTGTACTACAGCCCCTGAGCTGTAATTGGCTACAGGCGTCCTGCCTGTAGCCAATTATGGCTCTTCGAGTTTCCGGGGCTGTGATTGGCCAAGCATGCGGGGTCACAGTGCATGCTTGGCCAATCATCAGCCAGCAATGCACTGCGCCGGCCGCGCCGGCCGCAATGCATTGCGGGGCCGCTCGCATCACACGAACGTGATGCGAGCGGCCAAAATAGTTCTGGGCTCGCCGAGCGAGCGAACGCCCGGTGCTCGATGCGAACGTGGGTTCGCATCGAGCACCGGGCCCATCCCTAATCACATGCTGTGTAAAAAGTTCACAATTCACATCCCCCCCCCCCCCTCCCCTCCAGCTCTCCTAGGATTGGCCGTTACTGTGTTTTGACTGGATATTTCTCATCATGGGATGCAGTGAACAGTCAGCAGACTATAGACAGACAAGGGATTTAGGGGACATGTATGTAGTCAGAGTTGGGCAGAGTAGAACATCCAGTGATCTGATGATTTTTATAGTGCAGTGTGTGTCTGAGGTCACCTGATCACAGATAACATTCCTTTCCATCACCAGGAATTGTTATGTGGGGGGAGGGGTGGATTTCTCACTTTTTATAATTACACCAAGTAAGGCTGAATGATCTTAGGGCCAGTTCACACCAGTGTGCTGTGGGATATTGCATGTGATTCCCACCGCACTGCAGTGCTAATCACATGCGATGTCCGTGCAGTGCGATTTAAGCCATACAGATAGAATGGCTGATATCGCACCGCATTCGGACAAAAATAGCACAGGACCCTTTTTTTGGTCCGCACCAGAATTGCATGGTTGTTCACACCTATGCGATCTGATTCATGTCCTAACTGTCAGTTCGCAGTGCGATATGCGAGCTGAAATGGGGGGTGTCATTAACATTGTAATACACTGCCCAGCAATTTGCATATGGCAGTGTGAACTGCCGTGCGAGTCGGATGCTATGTGGGAACTCGCAGTGGATTCGCAGGGTTCCCACATCGCACCAGTGGGAGCCGAGCCTCCAAGCATACAGCCTACAAATGTCACCTAACTGCTCGCACCAAGGCTGCGATTCGGGAACCCTGCGAATCCACTGCGGGTTCCCACATTGCATCCGACTCGCACGGCAGTTCACACTGCCATATGCGAACTGCTGGGGAGTGTCATACAACGTTAATGACACCCCCATTTCAGCTCGCATACCGCACTGCGAACTGACAGGACATGAATCGGATCGCATAGGTGTGAACACCCCTGCCATTCTGGTGCGGACCAAAAAAAGGGTCCTGTGAGAGTTTGGTCCGAATGTGATGCGATTTCAGCCATACAGTTTGTATGGCTGAAATCGCATTGCACAGACATCGCATGTGATCTGAACAGCAATGCAGTGCGAATCACAGGAATGCGGAGTGTACAGTGGTGGGTAGTACATGCAGGATGGTGTCAGGATAGTGGACAGTGTCAGATTATTTTTTTATTTTACAATTACATTTTTTTTTTTCAAAAGGTTTTTTTGGGACCAGTGGATTTTTTTTATTTTTATACATTTTTACAATTACATTTTTTTACATTTTTTTTTTATATTTATTTTTGTACTACAATGATGGAAGGGTGGGGTTTTATTTTTGAAATATATTTTTTCACAGTGCTTTGGGGAAAGGGGGTGGTCGGTGTCAGTGGAGCAGTGGATGGAGTCAGTGGGGTAGATGTTGGTGTCAGTGGTCGGTGTCAGTAGAGCAGTGGACGGTGGCAGTGGGGCAGTGGACGGTGTCAGTGGGGCAGTGGTCGGTGTCAGTGGGGCAGTGGACGGTGTCAGTGGGGCAGTGGACGGTGTCAGTGGGGCAGTGGACGGTGTCAGTGGGGCAGTGGACAGTGTCAGTGGGGCAGTGGACAGTGTCAGTGGACGGTGTCAGTGGGGCAGTGGACGGTGTCAGTGGGGCAGTGAACGGTTGTTTTTTTGTTTTTTTACAATTACATTTTTTTTTTTATTTAACATGAGCGCGCTCTGCTTCTTCACAGAGCGCGCTCTGTCACTCCTGCACATCCACAGTCAACAGGAGCAAGGCTCGTCCTGGCTGTCCTGGGTGTATAGCGTAGTGTAGCGGTGGGCGGAGGCATCCTCTGACGTCACGACTCCGCCCACTGAGCGCACTGAGCGCAGAGAAATAAAACGCCCACATAATACAGCAGTTTGCGGGGCTCCTAGCAGGTCAGGGGGTCACTATATATATATATATATATATATATATATATATATATATATATATATAAGGATACATGCAGGAGGCATGTAAAGCCTTATATATATTAACTATGTTAACACTTTGAAAATTATGCCAGTGGGTTTACATCCACTTTAACTGGTCCGACACAAGTCGGTCCGACTTTGAAAATGCTCCCTGTACTACTTTGGTCCGACATTGATCCTACTTAAGCCCATTGACTATCATTGAAGTAGGATCAAAGTCGGATCCTTGTCCTAACCATCCGATTTTGGCATCCGACATTGTGTTATATCCTGCCTCCTGCTGTAGCCCCTCCTATTGTGTGTTAGTTTTGATTGGTCAAAGGACAAGTCGTACTATCTAGTATCAGCCTGGGTTCAGACTAGTGCGTTGCGATTTCAAGGCCCTGCGTGACTGCGCAGTGAAACGCCGGCTGTTCTGCGGATTGTGTGATAGGTGTGAACAACCATGCGATTCTGGTGCGGACCAAAAAAAGGGTCCTGTGCTATTTTTGTCCGAATGCGGTGCGATGTCAGCCATTCTATCTGTATGGCTTAAATCGCACTGCTGAAAGATTATTGATCACATTAAGGTAATTATCATCACTCATGTCATTTGTCATGCGTTAGATTGACCATGTTTTTTGTATTTTTTATGTTTTTTGAGTTTGGGGGGGGGGGGGGCCCTAATTGAAGGAAGTGGGGATGGGATGGGATAGGGAAGGTTACTGGGTGGCCCTTCATATCTGGAGATTGGCCTGTCATAACTTGAGGGATATGATGGTGGATTATAGGGGTAAGGATGGTGTTGCTGCTCAGGGTAGTGCGGGTATCTTGGGTAGTGATGGGGAGGTCTTGGTTGGGGCACATTTGGGTATTTAAATGCAGCTTCCTCCTGTGGCTGGGAGAAGGAGTGCAGCATTTTTTCTATAGTTTTTCGCATTTCATAGTACCGCTCTGGGGGTATATTTTTAATTAGGGGTACAAAACTGAGCGCCAGGATTGTATCGGGACATAAAAATGCATCCACCTTTCCCGTCATGTTTTTTAACATGTCTAATAAGCGCTCACTTGGGTCTGGTTGGGATATTGCTGGGCGCCTCCGTGGCACTCTGCCAGGCTGATCAATTTGTGCAGGAGCAGAGGATGGCCCAGGAACAGCCTCCTCTGCCCCTGAACATTGTTCTTCTGGCTGAGTTTCCCAGAGACTGGAAGATGTTTGGATTAGTGCTAAATCCTCTGTGTCTTTTGGAATATCAATGGGTGCTTCCTCCTCTGTTTGTTGTTCTTGTTCTTCCTCCAAAACATCTTGCTCCTCCCAACTAGATTCTGTCCTGTTTTATATTGTAAAAATGTTAAAAATTAACTCGGCATATTGATGATTACCAGATTGTGCATTACATAGATGATGTAAATGAAAACTTACTCCCTCATCTCTACAATGGGTTGCAGAAAATCCAAGTCCCTGGCATACATATAGGGTACCCTAGGCGCTGCCCCCGAGCCACTCCTTGTTTCTCTGAGGTGCCTCATGTATTTTCTGTAAGCATCACGTATGCTACGCCATCTTGTCTGTAAGTAGCGCACTGAAAAATAAAGAACAACATAATGATTTGTTTTATTTTTTGTCATTTTAGGTACTTAGCAACAGGGAATTCCTTTGGAAGTTTGTACTATGAATTCAAGGTTGGAAAATCAACGATTAGTGGCATTGTTCATGCTACCTGCCTAGTCATATGGGAAGAACTGAAGGACATTGTTATGAAGAAGCCCAAACCAAAAGAATGGCTGATGATAGCGGACCTATTCTGGGAGAGATGCAACTTCCCCAACTGTCTTGGAGCCATTGATGGCCAACATGTACGCATCCTCAAGCCTCCAGCTAGTTGGAGCCAATTTTTTAATTATAAAAAATATTTTTCGTTGGTATTAATGGCAGTGGCAGACGCAAATTATAAATTTATTTATGTGGATGTAGGTTCTTATTAGGGATGAGCCGAACACCCCCGGGTTCGGTTCGAACCAGAACCTTCGAACGGACCGAAAGTTCGCGCGAATTTTCGAACCCTATACGTTATAATGGACGCGAACGTTCGAAATCAAAAGTGCTAATTACAACGGCCAATATGCATGTTAATGTCATAAAACAGGTTTGGGGACCCGGGTCCTGCCCCAGGGGACATATATCAATGCAAAAAGAACTTTTAAAAACTAACGTTTTTTCGGGAGCAGTCATTTTAATGATGCATAAAGTGAAAAAAAAAAAGTGACATTTTCCTTTAAATATGGTACCTGGGGGGTGTCCAAAGTATGCCTGTGAAGTGGCATGTGTTTCCCGTGTTTAGAACTGTCCTTGCACAAAATGACATTTGTAAAGGAAAAAAAGAAGCCATTTAAAACCACTTGCGGCTTTAGGTTTGATCTTAAGTAGAATCTGAACAGGTACATTATGAAGTGTAGCTCCATCCCAAAAAAATCTATTTTTAAGCTTTTTGGAGAACATAGGGAGGGGTTATCACCCCTGTAACATTTGCTGTCTTTGCACATCTGTTCAGAACATGTCACCTCACTTTCCGTCCCAATGACAAATGTTTTTGGAAAAGTGGGGTTTTAATTGAAACAAGGATTGGTGATAAAGTATCAGTAGAGAGGAGATACCTTTTTCCCAAATTAAATCTAACAGGATAGAATTTCCCTTCCTAGGGGTAGATTTCCTCTCACTTCCTGTTTTCTCTTTCCATTTGCAAGTAGGAGTCGTTTGTAAGTTGGATGTTTGAAAGTAGGGGCCTGGCGTATATACTCTGCAGAAATTTGCCCTATTAGATGTTGGTGTAGCCACAAGACTGGTGGGCACAGGAATGGGCCCTGCTGTGAGTTAATAGATCAAGATTTGTAATTGCATGCACCTGTTGAACAGGGCAGAAAAATTGGGGGTGGTGGTGGTGGTGGTGGTGGACGGTTTTGCCACAAGACTGTAAGCTCTCACAGTTACTCTTGGTGGGCGCAGGAATGGGCCCTGCTGTGAGTTATTAGATCAAGATTTGTAATTGCAAGCACCTGATGAACAGGGCAGAAAAATTGGGCCTTTGGCGGTGGTGGTGGACGGTGTTGCCACAAGACTGTAGGCCCTCATAGTTACTCTTGGTGGGCGCAGGAATGGGCCCTGCTGTGAGTTATTAGATCAAGATTTGTAATTGCAAGCACCTGATGAACAGGGCAGAAAAATTGGGCCTTTGGCGGTGGTGGTGGACGGTGTTGCCACAAGACTGCAGGCCCTCATAGTTACTCTTGGTGGGCGCAGGAATGGGCCCTGCTGTGAACTATTAGATCAAGATTTGTAATTACCCGCCCCTGTTAAACAGGGGCTGAAAAATTGTGCCTTAGGCACTGGTGCTGGTGCCACAACACTGCAACCCCTCACAGAGACTGTACTTGGAGCACAGCAGTCACACGTGTTGCGAAGCATTTTTTTAAAAAATTGTAAGTACACGCCCCTGTTAAACAGGGGCTGAAAAATTGTGCCTTAGGCACTGGTGCTGGTGCCACAACACTGCAACCCGGCCCTCACAGATACTGTACTTGGAGCACAGCAGTCACACGTGTTGCGAAGCATTTTTTTTTAAAAATTGTAAGTACACGCCCCTGTTAAACAGGGGCTGAAAAATTGTGCCTTAGGCACTGGTGCTGGTGCCACAACACTGCAACACGGCCCTCACAGAGACTGTACTTGGAGCACAGCAGTCACACGTGTTGCGAAGCATTTTTTTTAAAAATTGTAAGTACACGCCCCTGTTAAACAGGGGCTGAAAAATTGTGCCTTAGGCACTGGTGCTGGTGCCACAACACTGCAACACGGCCCTCACAGAGACTGTACTTGGAGCACAGCAGTCACACGTGTTGCGAAGCATTTTTTTAAAAAATTGTAAGTACACGCCCCTGTTAAACAGGGGCTGAAAAATTGTGCCTTAGGCACTGGTGCTGTGGCATGGATCATTGAGGAGGAGGAAGAGGATAGTCAGTGAACATAAGAGGACAGTCACTCAGCATCAGCATAGGCAGTCTTGAAGGGATGTGACATTAAAAATTATTCGGTTATATCCGCCTCAGGTGCCTGGTAGCTGGTGGTGATCCAAGACTGATTCATTTTGATGAATGTCAGTCGATCAACCGAGGCGGTGGACAGGCGCACCCTATGATCAGTCACAAATCCTCCAGCAGCACTGAATGTGCGTTCGGAAAGAACGCTGGAGGCAGGACAGGCCAGTAGCTCAATTGCATACTGTGCAAGCTCTGGCCAGTGATCCATCCTCAGGACCCAGTAAGCCAGAGGATTTTCGGTGGGAAAGGTGTCCAAGTCTGACCTTGCCCCAAGGTATTCCTGCACCATGTATATCAGACGCTGGCGATGGTTGCTGGAACCGATCATACCTTGGGGCTGCGGACTAAAAAATTGTCTGAACGCATCGGTCAGACGTCCACCTTCCCCACCGCTCCTTCTGCCACTGACCGAAGCCTCAGCAACTCGTCGCCCAGGACCAGGAGTTTGTAGCCTCCCAGTTTCTGGGAACGCGTTGCACAGACCTTTCTGCAAGGCCTCCCTGAGATGTCTCATCCTCTGCTCCCTCTGCGACGGCAAGATAAGGTCCGCAACCTTACCCTTGTACCGCGGATCAAGGAGAGTGGCCAGCCAGTAATGGTCCCTCTCCTTGATCCGAAGAACACGAGGATCCTTCCGCAGGCTTTGCAGGATCAGGGAGGCCATGCAGCGTAGGTTAGCTGAGGCATTCGGTCCGGAGTCTTCTGGGTCACTGAGGATGACATGATCGCCAGCCACCTCCTCCCAGCCACGTACAAGTCCACTGGCTTGTTGGGACTGTACATCATCCCTAAAAGACTGCTGCTGCTGATGCTGAGTGCCAGGCTCCACCTCCATGCTCACACAATCCTCCTCCTCCTCCTCCTCCTCCTCCTCCTCATCCTCTTCCTGTGTGATGGGTGGGACAGAAGGAACACTGTCCGGATAAAGGGGGCCTTGAGAGGCAAGGAAGTCCTCCTCTTCCTGCCTCTGTTCTGCCTCAAGTGCCCTGTCCATTATCCCACGCAGCGTATGCTCCAACAGGTGGACAAGAGGGACAGTGTCACTGATGCATGCACTGTCACTGCTCACCATCCTCGTGGCCTCCTCAAATGGTGAGAGGACAGTGCATGCATCCCTGATCATGCTCCACTGACGTGGGGAAAAAAAACCAAGCTCCCCTGACCCTGTCCTGGTGCCGTAGTCGCAAAGGTACTCATTGATGGCCCTCTGCTGCGTGTGCAGTCGCTGCAGCATGGCCAACGTTGAGTTCCACCTGGTGGGCATGTCAGATATTAGGCGGTTCTTGGGCAGGTTCAGCTCCTTTTGCAGCTCAGTCAGCCGAGCACTGGCATTATAAGATCGGCGGAAATGCACACAGACTTTCCTGGCCTGCCTCAGGACATCCTGTAAGCCTGGGAACCTGCCCAAGAACCGCTGCACCACCAGGTTGAGGACGTGAGCCATGCAGGGCACATGGGTGAGCTGCCCCTGTCGCAGGGCGGAGAGGAGGTTGGTGCCATTGTCAGAAACGACCATTCCTGGCTTAAGCTGACGTGGCGTCAACCACCTCTCGGCCTGCCCCTGCAGAGCTGCCAGAACCTCTGGCCCAGTGTGGCTCCTGTCCCCCAAACACACCAGCGCAAGCACGGCATGGCATCTTTTTGCCTGCGTACTTGCGTAGCCCCTTGTACGCCTACGGAGCACCGCTGGTTCCAAGGACAGAGCACTGGAGGAAGAAGAAGAGGAGGGGGTGGAGGAGAGAGGTGTGTCACAACCAGTAGCAGTAGTCGCGTTTTGGAGGCGTGGTGGCGGAACAACCTCCAACACTACTGCACCTTGTCCTGCATCCCTCCCAGCTGCCAATAGAGTGACCCAATGGGCCGTGAAAGAAAGGTACCGTCCCTGTCCATGCCTGCTGGACCATGAGTCAGCGGTAATATGCACCTTACCGCTGACCGCCCTGTCCAGCGAGGCATGGACATTGCCCTCCACATGCCGGTAGAGAGACGGAATCGCCTTCCGCGAGAAAAAGTGGCGTTTGGGAACCTGCCACTGAGGAACCGCACATTGAACAAACTCACGGAAGGGGGCCGAGTCTACCAACTGAAAAGGCAGCAGTTGAAGTGCTAGCAATTTAGCAAGGCTAGCATTCAACCGCTGGGCATGTGGATGGCTGGGAGTGTACTTCTTTCTACGGTCCAGCAGCTGGGGCAGGGAAATTTGCCTGCTGCATTCGGACGTCGGTGTACTGCAAGTACTTGGTTGTGACACACCGAATTCTACACCTTCAGTCCTCTCAGAGCAGCTTTCAGAGAGGACTGAAGGTGTAGTGGGGATGGAGATCCCAGCTGAGGAGGAGCAAGTAGAGGTCCGCTTAGTTCTTTGGTGTGGGTCTTTTATGTGTGCCTGCCAACGAGCTGCATGGCAGGTCGCCATATGTCTGGTCATGCTTGTCGTGCCCAAGCGGCTGATGTTTTGGCCACGCGAGATACGCTTGAGACAAATATTGCAAATAGCAGTGGTGCGATCTGCTGCACTCGTCTCAAAAAAGGCCCACACCAAAGAACTTTTCTGATAACGTGCAGAGGCAGCGCCCTGCACAGGCGGAGCTCTGCGGTGTTGTACAGTTGCTGTGCTGGCCTCTACCTGGCCTCCAGGGGGCATCCTGCCTCGTTGGACATGTGACGCCGCATCCTCCTCCTCCTCGTCCTCCTCCTCATCCTCTCTCCCTTGAGGCACCCACGTGGAGTCAGTGACCTCATCATCCCCTCCCTCTTCACCACTAGAGCAAACCTGGCAGTAAGCTGCAGCTGGTGGAACTGTACTGCCAGATTCCTCAAGCTGGGTATCGTCATCCGAGCCTTCGAATCGTTGGGCATCCTCCTGGAGCATGTACCCAACACTGTGCTCAAAGAGTTCGGGGGACTCCTCAGGAGGACATGGTGGGTCTAGGGAAGGGGTGGCTGATGATGCTCTGTCAGTACCCTGAGCCTGGGTGAGAGAGGATGAGGAGGATGAGGAGGGCTTGGTCATCCATTCTACCAAGCCTTCAGCATGATGCGGCTCCACATGTCCAGCTGCCGAAAACAAAGACGCGCGTGTCCCATGGCCACGTGCTGATGACGATGCACGACCACGTCCACGTCCACGGCCACGTCCACTAGAAACAGAGCCTGCCTGCCCTGTGTTCTTGGCTCTGCACGCTCTGCCTCCCCTTGGCGGTCTTCCAGCCATTGTAGTCGGTAGTCCTGTGGGTGCTGCTGAGAAGAAAATATAGGAGCTCTGTGTGATGCCACTAACACACTAGAAGTCCTATAGGTGCTTCTGCAAAGAAAATATAGGAGCTCTGTGTGATGCCACTAACACACTAGAAGTCCTGTGGGTGCTGCTGAGAAGAAAATATAGGAGCTCTGTGTGATGCCACTAACACACTAGAAGTCCTGTGGGTGCTGCTGAGAAGAAAATATAGGAGCTCTGTGTGATGCCACTAACACACTAGAAGTCCTATGGGTGCTTCTGCAAAGAAAAAATAGGAGCTCTGTGTGATGCCACTAACACACTAGAAGTCCTGTGGGTGCTGCTGAGAAGAAAATATAGGAGCTCTGTGTGATGCCACTAACACACTAGAAGTCCTATGGGTGCTTCTGCAAAGAAAAAATAGGAGCTCTGTGTGATGCCACTAACACACTAGAAGTCCTGTGGGTGCTGCTGAGAAGAAAATATAGGAGCTCTGTGTGATGCCACTAACACACTAGAAGTCCTATGGGTGCTTCTGCAAAGAAAAAATAGGAGCTCTGTGTGATGCCACTAACACACTAGAAGTCCTGTGGGTGCTGCTGAGAAGAAAATATAGGAGCTCTGTGTGATGCCACTAACACACTAGAAGTCCTATAGGTGCTTCTGGGAAGAAAATATAGCTCTGTGTGTGTAATGGGACTAACACACTTCAAGTCCTATAGGTGCTTCTGGGAAGAAAATATAGCTCTGTGTGTGTAATGGGACTAACACACTTCAAGTCCTATAGGTGCTTCTGGGAAGAAAATATAGCTCTGTGTGTGTAATGGGACTAACACACTTCAAGTCCTATAGGTGCTTCTGGGAACAAAATATAGCTCTGTGTGTGTAATGGGACTAACACACTTCAAGTCCTATAGGTGCCTCTGGGAACAAAATATAGGAGCTCTGCCTGCCTGCCACGAACACACTACAAGTCCTATAGGTGCTTCTGGTAACAAAATATAGGAGCTCTGCCTGCCTGCCACTAACACACTACAAGTCCTATAGGTGCTTCTGGGAAGAAAATATAGGAGCTCTGCCTGCCTGCCACTAACACACTACAAGTCCTATAGGTGCTTCTGGGAAGAAAATATAGCTCTGTGTGTGTAATGGGACTAACACACTTCAAGTCCTATAGGTGCTTCTGGGAACAAAGTATAGCTCTTTGTGTGTAATGGGACTAACACACTTCAAGTCCTATAGGTGCTTCTGGGAAGAAAATATAGCTCTGTGTGTGTGATGGGACTAACACACTTCAAGTCCTATAGGTGCTTCTGGGAAGAAAATATAGCTCTGTGTGTGTGATGGGACTAACACACTTCAAGTCCTATAGGTGCTTCTGGGAACAAAGTATAGCTCTTTGTGTGTAATGGGACTAACACACTTCAAGTCCTATAGGTGCTTCTGGGAAGAAAATATAGCTCTGTGTGTGTGATGGGACTAACACACTTCAAGTCCTATAGGTGCTTCTGGGAAGAAAATATAGCTCTGTGTGTGTGATGGGACTAACACACTTCAAGTCCTATAGGTGCTTCTGGGAAGAAAATATAGCTCTGTGTGTGTGATGGGACTAACACACTTCAAGTCCTATAGGTGCTTCTGGGAAGAAAATATAGCTCTGTGTGTGTGATGGGACTAACACACTTCAAGTCCTATAGGTGCTTCTGGGAAGAAAATATAGCTCTGTGTGTGTAATGGGACTAACACACTTCAAGTCCTATAGGTGCTTCTGGGAACAAAGTATAGCTCTTTGTGTGTAATGGGACTAACACACTTCAAGTCCTATAGGTGCTTCTGGGAAGAAAATATTGCTCTGTGTGTGTGATGGGACTAACACACTTCAAGTCCTATAGGTGCTTCTGGGAACAAAATATAGCTCTGTGTGTGTAATGGGACTAACACACTTCAAGTCCTATAGGTGCTTCTGGGAAGAAAATATAGCTCTGTGTGTGTAATGGGACTAACACACTTCAAGTCCTATAGGTGCTTCTGGGAAGAAAATATAGCTCTGTGTGTGTAATGGGACTAACACACTTCAAGTCCTATAGGTGCTTCTGGGAAGAAAATATAGCTCTGTGTGTGTAATGGGACTAACACACTTCAAGTCCTATAGGTGCTTCTGGGAAGAAAATATAGCTCTGTGTGTGTGATGGGACTAACACACTTCAAGTCCTATAGGTGCTTCTGGGAAGAAAATATAGCTCTGTGTGTGTGATGGGACTAACACACTTCAAGTCCTATAGGTGCTTCTGGGAACAAAGTATAGCTCTTTGTGTGTAATGGGACTAACACACTTCAAGTCCTATAGGTGCTTCTGGGAAGAAAATATAGCTCTGTGTGTGTGATGGGACTAACACACTTCAAGTCCTATAGGTGCTTCTGGGAAGAAAATATAGCTCTGTGTGTGTGATGGGACTAACACACTTCAAGTCCTATAGGTGCTTCTGGGAACAAAGTATAGCTCTTTGTGTGTAATGGGACTAACACACTTCAAGTCCTATAGGTGCTTCTGGGAAGAAAATATAGCTCTGTGTGTGTGATGGGACTAACACACTTCAAGTCCTATAGGTGCTTCTGGGAAGAAAATATAGCTCTGTGTGTGTGATGGGACTAACACACTTCAAGTCCTATAGGTGCTTCTGGGAAGAAAATATAGCTCTGTGTGTGTGATGGGACTAACACACTTCAAGTCCTATAGGTGCTTCTGGGAAGAAAATATAGCTCTGTGTGTGTAATGGGACTAACACACTTCAAGTCCTATAGGTGCTTCTGGGAACAAAGTATAGCTCTTTGTGTGTAATGGGACTAACACACTTCAAGTCCTATAGGTGCTTCTGGGAAGAAAATATAGCTCTGTGTGTGTGATGGGACTAACACACTTCAAGTCCTATAGGTGCTTCTGGGAACAAAATATAGCTCTGTGTGTGTAATGGGACTAACACACTTCAAGTCCTATAGGTGCCTCTGGGAACAAAATATAGGAGCTCTGCCTGCCTGCCACGAACACACTACAAGTCCTATAGGTGCTTCTGGTAACAAAATATAGGAGCTCTGCCTGCCTGCCACTAACACACTACAAGTCCTATAGGTGCTTCTGGTAACAAAATATAGGAGCTCTGCCTGCCTGTCACTAACACACTACAAGTCCTATAGGTGCTTCTGGTAACAAAATATAGGAGCTCTGCCTGCCTGCCACTAACACACTACAAGTCCTATAGATGCTTCTGGTAACAAAATATAGGAGCTCTGCCTGCCTGTCACTAACACACTACAAGTCCTATAGGTGCTTCTGGTAACAAAATATAGGAGCTCTGCCTGCCTGCCACTAACACACTACAAGTCCTATAGGTGCTTCTGGTAACAAAATATAGGAGCTCTGCCTGCCTGTCACTAACACACTACAAGTCCTATAGGTGCTTCTGGTAACAAAATATAGGAGCTCTGCCTGCCTGTCACTAACACACTACAAGTCCTATAGGTGCTTCTGGTAACAAAATATAGGAGCTCTGCCTGCCTGCCACGAACACACTACAAGTCCTATAGGTGCTTCTGGTAACAAAATATAGGAGCTCTGCCTGCCTGCCACGAGCACACTACAAGCCCCTCTTTGTCAATCAATCTTTGTAACTGAATCTATCTAACTCAATCTCTGCAAGTGAATCTCTCTCTCTACCTAACTAAATCGAGCAGAGTGTCACAGAAACAGCCTGCTCAATCTGCGCCGGAACAGCATGTGACCGGCGCAGACGGCGTGGCGGCGTTTTATAGGGGGGGGCGTGTACTACAGCCCCTGAGCTGTAATTGGCTACAGGCGTCCTGCCTGTAGCCAATTATGGCTCTTCGAGTTTCCGGGGCTGTGATTGGCCAAGCATGCGGGGTCACAGTGCATGCTTGGCCAATCATCAGCCAGCAATGCACTGCGTCGGCCGCGCCGGCCGCAATGCATTGCGGGGCCGCGCGCATCACACGAACGTGATGCGAGCGGCCAAAATAGTTCTGGGCTCGCCGAGCGAGCGAACGCCCGGTGCTCGATGCGAACGTGGGTTCGCATCGAGCACCAGGCCCATCCTTAGTTCTTATGGCAGCAGCTCAGATTCTAGTGTATGCTCACATTCCTCATTTGGTCGCATGCTGCGTGACAATACACTAGACTTGCCCAATAATTCTGCCCTGCCAGGGACTACAGAGCCTCTCCTCCCACATGTGTTTGTGGGAGATGAAGCGTTCGCATTGTCCCAGAACATGCTCGGGCCTTATTCAAGTCGCTCTCTGACAACTGAAAAAAGAGTGTTCAATTATAGGCTGACTAGGGCACGCAGAGTAGTAGAATGTACATTTGGAATTCTTTGCAATAAGTGGAGATTCCTGCATACCTCTATTAACCTCAGCATAGATCATGCGATCAGTGCAATTAAAGCTGCCTGTGCCCTGCACAACTATGTGCGTGAAAGAGATGGGTTTCTTTTTGAAGATTCCCTGACCCATAACATGGAGGCAGCACATTGCAATATTCCTAGGGGCAGCACTACTGGTACACTTATTAGAGAAGAATTTAAGAATTTTTTTTTGTCACCAGCTGGGGAGGTGCCTTGGCAGATGAATTCTATTGACTAAAAATAAATATCAATTTTTTTGCTGGATGTAAATGCATGATAATATAATGCTAAGTGTGCTGTATGAAAAATGTTGTATTTCATTTTGGCTATGAAAAATAAAACTTTTTTATCTCACATTTGTGGTGTATGTCATATTACTAACCTTAGAAATTATAATAATATGCATTTATTTAGGGACTCAACCATCCCTAGATAAACCTGTTATGTGCACAATGTTTACAGCATGTGGCCTGGTACAGATTTGGGGGTGAGCACATGCTGTTTGTTAAAATATAATAAATTACATTAATGTACACCATCTAAAAAATACAGAACAGCATATACAGGTAGTAAAAGGTAATAAAAAAACTTACATTTGTCAGCCTGAACTTGGGAAGAGCACCTATTCCACTCTGGCAAGAGGTCTCTGCCAATGTCCTGCCATGCACATTTTTTGGCAACGTTGTCCTTATATTTAGGATGCCGGGTGTCATAAATCGTGGGTTTCTCCCTCACAAGTCTGATCAACTCCTCACAATCCACAGATTCTTTCTCCTTTGTTGATGATGCTTTTCGGCCTCTTTTGGACATGCTGGTTCCATTCCGGATTTCAAAACACACAGGGGAGGAACAGGAAGAAGGGGAGGTGTTGGAGTGGCCGAATTTCTGTTCAGGACGCAAGCCACATGCGAATCAGATGCGTGCCCATAGAAGATAATGGGCCTGAATTCGCACCTGATCCGTCCCGCAACGCACCAAAGACGGTTGCGTCTTTTCGTCAATTCGCATTGCATGCACCGGACATGTGTGAACGTGCCCCCTTGAAAACAATGGGTTTTCAAATGTCATGCGAATTCGCAGTATTTTGCCCCGCTGCGAATTCGCTATAGTGTGAACCCAGGCTCAAAGTAGTATCCTGTTCATTAAATTTGGATGGATGTAGGACCAATGTAGGACCAATGTAGGATTGATGTCGCAGAGCAAAGTAGGATGAAAGTCGTACTACTGTCTTGTAGTATAGTGTGAACCCAGCCTTTAACCTCAGCTTGTTCAATTAAGCTTTGGCAATAAAACCTGGAAGCCGGTTTTAATGAAAAAATGTGACTGATTTTGCACTCTCCAGCTTTAGTAAATAAACCCCTATGAGGGTTGTGACAACGTTCCTGTTATGGATATTTGATGGAAAGTGAGAGAAAACCTCATCAAATTGAGCTGAAATTCAAAATGTGACAGTTGCCACTGAAAATGGGGATTCTCTCACCTTGAATTTCAGTGACACCTGTCACATTTTTTTATGGAATATGATTGAGGCAATTGTGTTATGCCAATGCTCCCTTATGTTGCAGTATGCATGTAGATATAAATGTAGATACTTTAACTTTTTCCTTGTGTGGGGTCAGTCATTTTAAAGCATAAAGTGGTCGCATTTCATTTTAGCCAAGTTATATTTATGTAACCATGAATTTAAATCCTGGAACATGATTTTGCAAAGGCATTTGATACAGTTACCCACAAACATTTACTTAATAAACTGAGGTCTGTTGGTATGGGCCATAAGGGTTTGTACCTGGATTAAAAACTGGCTACAGGGGCGGGTCCAAAGGGTGGTGATAAATAGCGAATACTCGTAATGGTCTGGTGTGGTAAGTGGGGTCCCCCAAGGATCTGTCCTGGGACCAATTCTGTTTAATTTATTCATAAAAGATATAGAAGATGGTATCTCAATATTTGTGGACGATACAAAGCTAAGCAGGCAATAACTTCTGCGCAGGATGAGAAAATCTTAAAAGAAGACCTAAATAAAATAATGGGTTAGGCAACTGCATGGCAAATTAGGTTTAATGTTGAAACATGTAAAGTAATGCATTTGGGTGCTAAAAATACTAACGCAAGTTACTCGCTAGGGGAGAACCTCTGGGGGAGTAGATGACAGGCTCAGCAATGGAATGCAATGCCAAGCTGCTGCAAGCAAAGCCAACAGAATATCAGCATGCATTAAAAAGGGAATTTACTGCAAACATAAAACAATAAGGCTGCTTTCACACTGGGGCATTGGGGGTGGGGGTCGGTGGTAAAGCGTCATTATTTTTAGCAGTGCTTTACCGTCGTTTTAGCTGCGCTATTCGGCCGCTAGCGGTGAGCTTTTAACCCCCGCTAGCGACCGAAAAGGGTTAAAACCACTGCTACAGCGGTGGTTTGTCGACACTGCCTATTGATTTCAATGGGCAGGGGTGCTTTAGGAGCGGTGTGTACACCGCTCCTACAGCACTGCAAAAATGCTGCTTGCAGGCCTTTTTTTTACTGTCCTGCAAGTGCACCGCTCCAGTGTGAAAGCACTCGGGCTTTCACACTGGAGTGAGAGGAGAGGCTCTTTACAGGCGCTATGCAGGCGCTATTTTTAGCACTATAGCGCCTGTAAAGCACCTCACTGTGAAAGCAGTCTAATTCTCAGACTCTATGAGATTCTGGTGTGGCCGCATCTGGAGGATTCCGTCCAGTTCTGGGCACCAGTCCTCAAGAAGGATGTGCTGGACCTGGAAAGAATATTCCAAAGAAAAAAAAATATTAAAGGGACTAGAGGATCTCAGCTATGGAGAAAGACTACAAGCATTGAACCTACTTTCTCTGGAGAAGAGACGCTTGAGATGGGATATGATAGCGATATACAAATATGTATGGTGACCCTAGCATTGGGAAAAAACTTTTCAGTGAAAGGGAGTTACACGTGGCTATTCACAGAAATTGGAAGAGAAGTGGTTTAATTGTAATCTGCGTAGAGGATTCTTTACTGTCAGAGCGGTAAGGGTGTGGAATTCTCTCCTACAAGTAGTGGTATCAGCAGAGAGTGTCGATAGTTTCAAAAAAATATTAGATGGCCATCTTAACGATCACAACATACAGGGATATATGATGTACTATTGACATAAACACACACACACACCACAGGTTGAACTGGTGTATTTTTTCAACCTTACTGACTATGTAACTATGTTCTCTAGAATTATTTTCATAAACATGTTTTGTAATGTCATTCAAATTCCTGAACAAATTTCATATGACACAAAAAATTGCAATTCACACGTTAACAGAGCAAAATGACTTGGCACATAAACACCAACGTAACATCTTTAATTTATTTTAAACCTCCTTATCACCCTGCCTGACCTACCAGTAAAGCATGCACTTCACATGGATATCTGTATTCCCTGGCTGCTGTACATCTTTTTAGCTGACAGTTGTGGAATGTAACTTTGTTCCTGAGTGTTTATTACTCACCTGGTTCTCTATGGCCTCACCCTAAGGCGTAGTCTTGGCATCTGCAACAATGACATGTATTGTAGCAACTGAGATTCTGACCTTCTCTCCTCCTCCCCACCCTGGCTCCGCAAACACAACAGGAATTTCAATGATCCTCATCAAAACTGGGAAAATAAAGGATCAGTCCCACCTTTCTATGCACAATTTTAACTTGTGTAACTTGTGCAAGGCTATAAGACATACAATCACACATTAAATGTGTGTGTAGATTAGTCTGAAAAGGTAAAAAAAATCTAACTTTTAATAATGAATTTTGAGGTCTTTAATTAGACAGATAATTTAAAGAATTTGTTGACAGATAAGATTGCAAGGCATTTTAGCTTTTTTAACAGTGGTATAACAGCTGAGATGGATTTTTATAAAGATACCTCTGCTTTCCTATCTATGAGGCACATTATCCTTTAAAGTCCTATTTAATTATTCTGCCTTCTGCAAATGACTATACCTGCTATGCTCAGTTTTATGTAATAACCACTGTGCAGGGAGTTGTCCAGTAACATTTTGCCTACTATCATGAAGTCATTGTAAAGCCTCATACACACGATCAGACTTTGTACAAACTTTCCTGTGGATTTTTGTACAAAGGGCGTTGGCCGCAAGTTTGTATTGCATACACACGATCTGACTTTTTAGGCAACAAACACGTTTCAACGTACTGACAACACTTCAAAAGAGGACATTCAATTACTCCAGTGCCACCTTTGGTCAACTTCTGTATTGTTGTCTGATCTTTTGCATTGGTTCTGAGCATGCGTGTTTGTACTTTGTAAAAAAGTCTGACTGTTTTGTGTACACACGATCGGACTTTGCTCCATCGGACTTTTGTTGCCAGAAAGTTTGTCCATTTGCACAGCCAACAAAAGTCCGATAAAAAACGAAAAAGTTTGTCCGATGGAGCGTACACCTGGTTTGTTGTCAAAAAGTCTGATCGTGTGTACGGGCCTTTAGGCCCCTTTCACACTGGGGCGGTTTTCAGGCGGTACGGCGCTAAAAATAGCGCCTGTACACCGCCTGAAAAAACCGGCCCCATTCACTCCAGTGTGAAAGCCGGCGGGCTTTCACACTGGAGCGGTGCGCTAGCAGGACCGCAACAAAAGTCCTGCTAGCAGCATCTTTGGAGCGGTGAAGGAGCGGTGTGTTCACCGCTCCTATACCGCTCCTTCCCATTGAAATCAATGGGAAACCGCGGGGATACCGCCCGCAAACCGCCGCTGCAGCGGCGCTTTGCGGAGGTTTTTAACCCTTTTGCGGCCGCTAGCGGGGGTTAAAACCACCCCGCTAGCGGCCGCATACCGCGGGTAAAACGATGGTAAAGCAGCGCTAAATATAGCGCTGCTTTACCGTCGCCGCCCCGCACCGCCCCAGTGTGAAGCCGGCCTTAGAGTGTTTGTTCTACTCTGAACTGAACACATCCATACTTACTAGACATGTGCAAAATTAAAAAAAAAAATTGTTTTGATTTGTTATTTAACTAATATCGTTTAGTTAGATTCGTTAAAGGTTAACTCCACTTTGTGGGGGAACAAATAGCAAATAAAGAAAAAATAAAATAGCGTGTACAATTGGGATGCAAGTCATATTGTAATTGAATGTTATTAAAAATTACCTTTCCTTTTCAATCTGCAGGCGCTGTTATTTTCTATAAATGCAATGCAATATGGCTACATGTAGTTGTTCTGTACACAGAATGTGTACTGACCACTCCCCAGAAACATAATTTCCTGCTTGTGTGATTGGCTCACCAATTTTCCCAGAAGTTTGCCTAAGATACAAGTCAGATTTTAGGCACCCCCTGCAACAAAAATGCAATTTTTGGTGAGATATTTCTCTTTTCAATATTTGTTATTCATTTTATATCGTATAAAGATACATGGTAATAACAAATTCTGGTGAGGCAGTACAATTGATAGAACAGAGTATACATACGTGTACAGTAACAGAAACAACTAAGGCTGACCGCTAGTTAAGGCTAGTGTAAAGTAACCCTGCCCGAGGAAGGTAAAGTGCGGGAATAAAACGAGACCAGGACTTCCGGATCCGGCGCTGCATGGAGTAGCCGAGTCTCCTCTCAGCTTCCGCAATCACGATCTTTAAATCGGCCTATAAATACCTGCCCGACCCCCTCCTGCCGCCTGCAGCACATTCGGGTGTCCCCCGACCCCCCTACAAACCGATCGGCTCCTTAGAACTCCTGCAAGGGCACCTGTACGGCCGCAACGCTTCACCCGGCCTGACCGCTAAATTAAGGCCCCGGTCTCGGCCTACACGGAACTCGCCATCCGATTCAGGGCCAGAAAACGTTGGCTAAAACCCCCCCTCCGCCTGCTGTCCCATCGGGTGTCCCCCCCACCCTCACCCGGACCTATCTGCGCCACAGAACCGGCATTTTCCCGCGAACGCCCGAACCGGCAATAGCCGCTAATCAAGGCCCCGGCTTCGGCCTTCACGGACTGTTTCTACTCATTTAGGGCCTTGGAAATACCTACCGGACCCCCTCCTGCCGCCAGCCACCTCACCGGGTGCCCCCCCCAGCCTCACGAGTACCCTCCAGGGCCTTATTAATAGTGCCTACCCGCAAACGGCCACACAGCCGCAAATTGAGGCCCTGGTCTCGGCCTTCACTTCCAGCCAGGTACTAAAAAAAAATAAAAAAATTAAAAAAGTACCGGCCTGACCCCTCTCAGCACTCTCTGGCCTCCTCCTTGGGGGAATCCCACTTGCATATGGACCGCTTTGTGGAGAAGACCGGCACACGCTCTCACGCGGCTGCACCGACTCACCCGACCCAGTCTCAAATTGAGGCCCCGGTCTCAGCCTCTCCGGACGACACGGCAGACGAACCAGCTATGGAGGTGAGCTCCCACACTCAATCTCCCTCCTCACTTCAGTCCACCCTCTCCCCGCATGCCACTTCCTCATCATCTAACCTGGGGGACAGCAATACTGACCGTATTGCCCAGGCTGTAGCTGCTCTCCTGTCTCCTATGATAACCGCCTCAGTGGAAAAGGCGGTGGATGCGGGGATGAGGCAAATCAAAGCGCAATTAGGGGAACATTCTACTAGAATCGATGAGGTTGAACACCGCCTTTCAAGTCTGGAGGAAGAAGTTTATCAGGCTCAAACCACCGAACAAGCACAGGACAAAACGAATCAATATATATTCCAAAAACTGGACGATTTGGAAAACAGATCCAGGAGGAGCAATTTGAAATTTGTGGGGATACCAGAATCATTACAATCGTCAGACCTCATGGAATTCTGTGCCAGACGCATCCCAGAGGCGATGGGCCTTCCTGGCCCATGCAAGGTTGAAAGGGCTCACCGCATGGGAACCTTTGCCCCTGACCGCAAATCTCCCCGCCCGATCATCGCAAAGTACCTCAATTACAATGACAAGTTCACTATCCTGCAAAAGTTCAGGAACACCAGATCTCTCCAAATTGACGGTATCAAGGTCTTGATCTTTGCAGACTATTCTTTGGAGGTTTCAAAAAAGAGGAAGGCATTCCAACAAGTCTGTACGGAATTGTACCAGCGACAGATAAAATTTACATTGGCATTCCCCGCGACTCTCCGCCTCAAAGCCCCCAACGGGGATCAACTGTCCTTCCAGGACTCATCAGAAGCGGAAGCTTTCCTGCGCTCACTGCGATCCGACGCATACACTGACCCCCTGCACAAAGCCTCTCCAAACAACCGCCTTCTGGATCCGCGAAGCCCGAGGAAAGACTCCCCGAAACGCTTCAGGTCGTCTGGACCTGTCCACCGCAACTCCCCACGCTAACATGACGTCTACTCGCCCGTCTTGCTTCCCTTATGATCCCAAGCTACTGCTTGATACATAATACCTATGCTTACTTCGATAGTCAACTCAGGTATTTGGCTCATTTACAAGTGACTGTTTTTTTTTTACTACTGCTTATGTTATTGGTATTATCTCGCTTCTCCTCTGTCTCTTATTATTTCTGCTATACCTCCTATAGCCTCACTGTGTTTGCGCTCCTCCTGATCCCTTGCCTACGTGCGGCCCGCCACCGCGGCTTCAGTCAGACACTGAGTTACCAAGGGCATGCACGCGTCACAGCACCTGGATCGTTAGGGAGAGCTGGTTTACACAGGGACTCTATGCGGAAAAAAGAGAAGTTCTTTCATTGTTTGGTTATGTCTTTGTTAATTGCTCCTGCCTTCCCCTTCCCCCCCTCTTTTATCCCTTCTTCTCAACTACACCCTTCGTTCAGCAGACACTCAGGCAACACCTCTTTCCCACGACCAGTTCATCCTGGTGCTCACGGTCAATTCCACCCTTCTCCTCAGGTCTCCACATGCTATGTATAGTAAACCCTCTCACAACACACACTCAACCTTTCCCACATGAGAGTCACCTCCTGGAACGTTAAAGGGCTTCGGTCTCCCTTCAAGAGACTTAAAATACTTTGACACCTGAAGAGACTAAAAACTGATATTGCCCTACTCCAGGAGACCCACCTAACTCCCCCTGACATCCAACGCATGAAAAAACTCTGGGTAAGCACTGTCCTGGGCTCAGGTGCACTAGATCGCAAAGCAGGGGTTATCATTTTGATTCACAAAAACCTCCCCTGCGAAGTGTTATCCGTAGATACCGACAGCCAGGGGCGTTTTATCTCTATACACATAAAGCTGGGAAATAGAGAACTGATGATATCCAACATATATGCCCCGAACAACCCCGGTAAGCAATTTCTCTGTGAGATGTCCACCTGGTTGTTACGTGCCCCGCTCATACCACACATAGTTGGGGGAGATTTTAACACTACGCTGCACCCAACAGAGGATAGATCTTACCCAAAACGATTACGACCACCACCTGCGTCTAATGACCATACACACTTCGCACACACTATGGACTCCCTTTCCCTCCAAGATATTTGGCGACTCCACCACCCAACGGACAGAGAATACACCTTCTACTCCAACCCTCACAATATCTTTACTAGAATGGACTACCTCTTTTGTTCTGACAACCTTATCCCGATGGTCTCAGGGACTGACATCCATGACATTGCCATTTCCGACCATGCACCTAAAAACAGACAAAAATGGCAGGCAGCAAAAAGGTCCTTCGACACCTGGGCAGATATCCTTGAACGAACACATAGGGCTCACTTAGAGGCAACCCTCCATAAATTTGGCAACAAAGCCGGCAAACTGCTAGCAAGACTCTGCAAAGGTCCTTTCCGCCCGACGCACATCACCTCCCTACGGGACTCTTCAGGCACCATTAAATCCTAACAACAGGATATCAACAAAGTTATGCTAGAATTCTATTCCGCGCTTTATGCCACAGACCCCATTGACATGAACGTAGCTAATTCCTTCCTAGACAGACTATCCATTCCTACGGTCTCTTCCTCCCAACTTGAAGCCCTCAATGCACCTATCTCCTTGCCCGAAATATCAAACGCCATTCGGAACCTAGCTCCCTCTAAAGCCCCGGGCCCAGATGGGTTCACGGGGGAATTTTATAAGTCCTTACATTCTATTACTGAGCCTGTTCTCTTTGCAGTATATAATGGTATTTGGTCCAGCTGTCCATATTTGCCAACTGGGAACCAGGCTATCATTAAATTACTGTCCAAAAAAGGCAAAGACCCCCAAGAACCAGGTTCTTATCGACCCATTTCTCTCCTCAACTTAGACGTAAAGCTACTTTCAAAAATAATAGCTTCCAGATTAGCCACCATTGTCCCCTCTCTGATTCACCCAGCTCAATCTGGCTTTGTGAAAGGAAGAATGGCCACTATAAACATCAGGAAAGTTATGACAGCCCTGGAACATGCTAAAAACAACCCGGGGGGGGGGGGGGACCATGCCATCATCACCCTGGACGCGGAGAAAGCTTTTGACAATGTCAGCTTTGATTGGTTATCATTGGCCCTATCGAAAATGGGCTTCACAGGCCCTTTCCAACACCTCGTACAAGCCATGTATGCTTCTCCCGCGGCCAGGCTGGTGGTGGCTGGCCTCCTCTCGGAAGAATTCCGTCTCTATAAAGGCACCAGACAAGGCTGCCCCCTTTCCCCTCTTCTTTTCAACATTGCGTTAGAACCCCTCTCTCGATACCTCATTCAACAGGCCCCACTACACGGAATTAAAATTGGCTCCCGAGATCTCCGCACATCACTTTTCGCAGACGATATCCTTATTTTTTCAACAAACCCCTCCTCTGACATGTTCACTATTAAAACAATATTTGATGAATTTTGTCTTTGCTCGGGCCTTCGCATAAACTACAGCAAGAGCGAAATCCTCCCCATAGGTACTTTATCTGTCCCTTCCTGGGCTCGCCTCTCACCCTTCTCGGTGGCCAAATCCCACATAACATATCTAGGTATTAAGATAGGGAAATTACCCTCTTCTATCTACCACCTCAACTATCCCCCTTTGATAACAAAAATTACTCGGGAATTGGGTAACTGGATGGATCTACCTCTTTCGCTCCTGGGAAGATGTCACATGGTAAAGATGGTCAGTTTTGCTCGATTATTATATCCTCTCCAAACAATCCCATTGCTTCTGAAACACAAAGATACTTCAATCCTAAACAAAGCCATCTCCAAATTTCTATGGCACAACAAACGACCACGTATAGCCTTTGCAAAGCTTTTTCTTCCCAGGCACGAAGGAGGGATTAGTCTCCCGAATATTAGAGCCTATAACCTTTCTTGCCTTTTAAGGATAGGTCTGGATTGGATATCGCAACGCTCACACTACTCAAATTACTCCCTGGAATCTTCAATGACCCACCCTTACTCTTTGGCTGCCCTACTCCACTGCAGGTGGAAATCTATACCCCCTCCCCTACAACACAATCTTCTTCTCAGAGACACAGCCATAGCTTGGAGGGAAATAAGAAAAACACTAAAGTTATCGCCTTTTTTGTCCAGACATCTCCCGATTCAAGGAAACCCTAGCTTCCCACTGGGACTGGAATACAAACAATTCTCTGTATGGCGACAAAACGGTCTGTCAAACTTTTCTACCCTGTGTAAACAGGTCGCCCCCTTCATTTCTCTGCCATCGCAGAATCCTTTTCCCTCCCTCAATCCCATGCGCTACATTACGCGCAATGCGTCAGCTTCCTGAGGGACTCCTGCAGAGAAGAACGCAAAACATTTCGAACATCCTTCACGGATCTGCTACTACAAGGTGACTCTTATACAATCTCTGACATATACAAGCCGTTCTTGTTGGAGTCTACTCCCTCCATTGCTTCATCATCGGTAGCGAACTGGGGTAAAGATTTTCCGGACTCAAACCTAGTGGGTAAGATTATGCAAGGTTACAAAAAAACACTTCAGCTGATCCCCAATGAGGTTTGGAGAGAAACCCAATTGAAGATATTACATCGGGCTTACATACCCTTATTAGGGATGAGCCGAACACCCCCGGGTTCGGTTCGCACCAGAACCTTCGAACCGACCGAAAGTTTGCGCGAATTTTCGAACCCTATACGTTATAATGGACGCGAACGTTCGAAATCAAAAGTGCTAATTACAACGGCCAATATGCATGTTAATGTCATAAAACAGGTTTGGGGACCCGGGTCCTGCCCCAGGGGACATATATCAATGCAAAAAGAACTTTTAAAAACTAACGTTTTTTCGGGAGCAGTCATTTTAATGATGCATAAAGTGAAAAAAAAAAAAAAAGTGAAATTTTCCTTTAAATATGGTACCTGGGGGGTGTCTAAAGTATGCCTGTGAAGTGGCATGTGTTTCCCGTGTTTAGAACTGTCCTTGCACAAAATGACATTTGTAAAGGAAAAAAAGAAGCCATTTAAAACCACTTGCGGCTTTAGGTTTGTTCTTAAGTAGAATCTGAACAGGTACATTATGAAGTGTAGCTCCATCCCAAAAAAATCTATTTTTAAGCTTTTTGGAGAACATAGGGAGGGGTTATCACCCCTGTAACATTTGCTGTCTTTGCACATCTGTTCAGAACATGTCACCTAACTTTCCGTCCCAATGACAAATGTTTTTGGAAAAAGTGGGGTTTTAATTGAAACAAGGATTGGTGATAAAGTATCAGTAGAGAGGAGATACCCTTTTCCCAAATTAAATCTAACAGGATAGAATTTCCCTTCCTAGGGGTAGATTTCCTCTCACTTCCTGTTTTCTCTTTCCATTTGCAAGTAGGAGTCGTTTGTAAGTTGGATGTTTGAAAGTAGGGGCCTGGCGTATATACTCTGCAGAAATTTGCCCTATTAGATGTTGGTGTAGCCACAAGACTGGTGGGCACAGGAATGGGCCCTGCTGTGAGTTAATAGATCAAGATTTGTAATTGCATGCACCTGTTGAACAGGGCAGAAAAATTGGGGGTGGTGGTGGTGGTGGACGGTGTTGCCACAAGACTGTAAGCTCTCACAGTTACTCTTGGTGGGCGCAGGAATGGGCCCTGCTGTGAGTTATTAGATCAAGATTTGTAATTGCAAGCACCTGATGAACAGGGCAGAAAAATTGGGCCTTTGGCGGTGGTGGTGGACGGTGTTGCCACAAGACTGTAGGCCCTCATAGTTACTCTTGGTGGGCGCAGGAATGGGCCCTGCTGTGAACTATTAGATCAAGATTTGTAATTGCATGCACCTGTTGAACAGGGCAGAAAAATTGGGGGTGGTGGTGGTGGACGGTGTTGCCACAAGACTGTAAGCTCTCACAGTTACTCTTGGTGGGCGCAGGAATGGGCCCTGCTGTGAGTTATTAGATCAAGATTTGTAATTGCAAGCACCTGATGAACAGGGCAGAAAAATTGGGCCTTTGGCGGTGGTGGTGGACGGTGTTGCCACAAGACTGTAGGCCCTCATAGTTACTCTTGGTGGGCGCAGGAATGGGCCCTGCTGTGAACTATTAGATCAAGATTTGTAATTACCCGCCCCTGTTAAACAGGGGCTGAAAAATTGTGCCTTAGGCACTGGTGCTGGTGCCACAACACTGCAACCCCTCACAGATACTGTACTTGGAGCACAGCAGTCACACGTGTTGCGAAGCATTTTTTTAAAAAAATTGTAATTACCCGCCCCTGTTAAACAGGGGCTGAAAAATTGTGCCTTAGGCACTGGTGCTGGTGCCACAACACTGCAACCCCTCACAGATACTGTACTTGGAGCACAGCAGTCACACGTGTTGCGAAGCATTTTTTTAAAAAATTGTAATTACCCGCCCCTGTTAAACAGGGGCTGAAAAATTGTGCCTTAGGCACTGGTGCTGGTGCCACAACACTGCAACCCCTCACAGATACTGTACTTGGAGCACAGCAGTCACACGTGTTGCGAAGCATTTTTTTTTAAAAATTTTAATTACCCGCCCCTGTTAAACAGGGGCTGAAAAATTTGCCTTAGGCACTGGTGCTGGTGCCACAACACTGCAACCCCTCACAGATACTGTACTTGGAGCACAGCAGTCACACGTGTTGCGAAGCATTTTTTTTAAAAATTGTAAGTACACGCCCCTGTTAAACAGGGGCTGAAAAATTTGCCTTAGGCACTGGTGCTGGTGCCACAACACTGCAACCCCTCACAGATACTGTACTTGGAGCACAGCAGTCACACGTGTTGCGAAGCATTTTTTTATAAAAATTGTATGTACACGCCCCTGTTAAACAGGGGCTGAAAAATTGTGCCTTAGGCACTGGTGTGGTGGCATGGATCATTGAGGAGGAGGAAGAGGATAGTCAGTGAACATAAGAGGACAGTCACTCAGCATCAGCATAGGCAGTCTTGAAGGGATGTGATATTAAAAATTATTCGGTTATATCCGCCTCAGGTGCCTGGTAGCTGGTGGTGATCCAAGACTGATTCATTTTGATGAAGGTCAGTCGATCAACCGAGGCGGTGGACAGGCGCACCCTATGATCGGTGACAAATCCTCCAGCAGCACTGAATGTGCGTTCGGAAAGAACGCTGGAGGCAGGACAGGCCAGTAGCTCAATTGCATACTGTGCAAGCTCTGGCCAGTGATCCATCCTCAGGACCCAGTAAGCCAGAGGATTTTCGGTGGGAAAGGTGTCCAAGTCTGACCTTGCCCCAAGGTATTCCTGCACCATGTATATCAGACGCTGGCGATGGTTGCTGGAACCGATCATACCTTGGGGCTGCGGACTAAAAAATTGTCTGAACGCATCGGTCAGACGTCCACCTTCCCCACCGCTCCTTCTGCTACTGACCGAAGCCTCAGCAACTCGTCGCCCAGGACCAGGAGTTTGTAGCCTCCCAGTTTCTGGGAACGCGTTGCACAGACCTTTCTGCAAGGCCTCCCTGAGATGTCTCATCCTCTGCTCCCTCTGCGACGGCAAGATAAGGTCCGCAACCTTACCCTTGTACCGCGGATCAAGGAGAGTGGCCAGCCAGTAATGGTCCCTCTCCTTGATCCGAAGAACACGAGGATCCTTCCGCAGGCTTTGCAGGATCAGGGAGGCCATGCAGCGTAGGTTAGCTGAGGCATTCGGTCCGGAGTCTTCTGGGTCACTGAGGATGACATGATCGCCAGCCACCTCCTCCCAGCCACGTACAAGTCCACTGGTTTGTTGGGACTGTACATCATCCCTAAAAGACTGCTGCTGCTGATGCTGAGTGCCAGGCTCCACCTCCATGCTCACACAATCCTCCTCCTCCTCCTCCTCCTCCTCCTCATCCTCTTCCTGTGTGATGGGTGGGACAGAAGGAACACTGTCCGGATAAAGGGGGCCTTGAGAGGCAAGGAAGTCCTCCTCTTCCTGCCTCTGTTCTGCCTCAAGTGCCCTGTCCATTATCCCACGCAGCGTATGCTCCAACAGGTGGACAAGAGGGACAGTGTCACTGATGCATGCACTGTCACTGCTCACCATCCTCGTGGCCTCCTCAAATGGTGAGAGGACAGTGCATGCATCCCTGATCATGCTCCACTGACGTGGGGAAAAAAAACCAAGCTCCCCTGACCCTGTCCTGGTGCCATAGTCGCAAAGGTACTCATTGATGGCCCTCTGCTGCGTGTGCAGTCGCTGCAGCATGGCCAACGTTGAGTTCCACCTGGTGGGCATGTCACATATTAGGCGGTTCTTGGGCAGGTTCAGCTCCTTTTGCAGCTCAGTCAGCCGAGCACTGGCATTATAAGATCGGCGGAAATGCACACAGACTTTCCTGGCCTGCCTCAGGACATCCTGTAAGCCTGGGAACCTGCCCAAGAACCGCTGCACCACCAGGTTGAGGACGTGAGCCATGCAGGGCACATGGGTGAGCTGCCCCTGTCGCAGGGCGGAGAGGAGGTTGGTGCCATTGTCAGAAACGACCATTCCTGGCTTAAGCTGACGTGGCGTCAACCACCTCTCGGCCTGCCCCTGCAGAGCTGTCAGAACCTCTGGCCCAGTGTGGCTCCTGTCCCCCAAACACACCAGCGCAAGCACGGCATGGCATCTTTTTGCCTGCGTACTTGCGTAGCCCCTTGTACGCCTACGGAGCACCGCTGGTTCCAAGGACAGAGCACTGGAGGAAGAAGAAGAGGAGGGGGTGGAGGAGAGAGGTGTGTCACAACCAGTAGCAGTAGTAGCGTTTTGGAGGCGTGGTGGCGGAACAACCTCCAACACTACTGCACCTTGTCCTGCATCCCTCCCAGCTGCCAATAGAGTGACCCAATGGGCCGTGAAAGAAAGGTACCGTCCCTGTCCATGCCTGCTGGACCATGAGTCAGCGGTAATATGCACCTTACCGCTGACCGCCCTGTCCAGCGAGGCATGGACATTGCCCTCCACATGCCGGTAGAGAGACGGAATCGCCTTCCGTGAGAAAAAGTGGCGTTTGGGAACCTGCCACTGAGGAACCGCACATTGAACAAACTCACGGAAGGGGGCCGAGTCTACCAACTGAAAAGGCAGCAGTTGAAGTGCTAGCAATTTAGCCAAGCTAGCATTCAACCGCTGGGCATGTGGATGGCTGGGAGTGTACTTCTTTCTACGGTCCAGCAGCTGGGGCAGGGAAATTTGCCTGCTGCAATCGGACGTCGGTGTACTGCAAGTACTTGGTTGTGACACACCTAATTCTACACCTTCAGTCCTCTCAGAGCAGCTTTCAGAGAGGACTGAAGGTGTAGTGGGGATGGAGATCCCAGCTGATGAGGAGCAAGGAGAGGTCCGCTTAGTTCTTTGGTGTGGGTCTTTTATGTGTGCCTGCCAACGAGCTGCATGGCAGGTCGACATATGTCTGGTCATGCTTGTGGTGCCCAAGCGGCTGATGTTTTGGCCACGCGAGATACGCTTGAGACAAATATTGCAAATAGCAGTGGTGCGATCTGATGCACTCGTCTCAAAAAAGGCCCACACCAAAGAACTTTTCTGATAACGTGCAGAGGCAGCGCCCTGCACAGGCGGAGCTCTGCGGTGTTGTACAGTTGCTGTGCTGGCCTCTACCTGGCCTCCAGGGGGCATCCTGCCTCGTTGGACATGTGGCGCCGCATCCTCCTCCTCCTCGTCCTCCTCCTCATCCTCTCTCCCTTCAGGCACCCACGTGGAGTCAGTGACCTCATCATCCCCTCCCTCTTCACCACTAGAGCAAACCTGGCAGTAAGCTGCAGCTGGTGGAACAGTACTGCCAGATTCCTCAAGCTGGGTATCATCATCCGAGCCTTCGAATCGTTGGGCATCCTCCTAGAGCATGTACCCAACACTGTGCTCAAAGAGTTCGGGGGACTCCTCAGGAGGACATGGTGGGTCTAGGGAAGGGGTGGCTGATGATGCTCTGCCAGTACCCTGAGCCTGGGTGAGAGAGGATGAGGAGGATGAGGAGGGCTTGGTCATCCATTCTACCAAGCCTTCAGCATGATGCGGCTCCACATGTCCAGCTGCCGAAAACAAAGACGCGCGTGTCCCATGGCCACGTGCTGATGACGATGCACGACCACGTCCACGGCCACGGCCACGTCCACTAGAAACAGAGCCTGCCTGCCCTGTGTTCTTGGCTCTGCACGCTCTGCCTCCCCTTGGCGGTCTTCCAGCCATTGTAGTCGGTAGTCCTGTGGGTGCTGCTGAGAAGAATATATAGGAGCTCTGTGTGATGCCACTAACACACTAGAAGTCCTATGGGTGCTTCTGCAAAGAAAATATAGGAGCTCTGTGTGATGCCACTAACACACTAGAAGTCCTATGGGTGCTTCTGCAAAGAAAATAGAGGAGCTCTGTGTGATGCCACTAACACACTAGAAGTCCTATGGGTGCTTCTGCAAAGAAAATAGAGGAGCTCTGTGTGATGCCACTAACACACTAGAAGTCCTGTGGGTGCTGCTGAAAGAAAATATAGGAGCTCTGTGTGATGCCACTAACACACTAGAAGTCCTATGGGTGCTGCTGCAAAGAAAATAGAGGAGCTCTGTGTGATGCCACTAACACACTAGAAGTCCTGTGGGTGCTTCTGCAAAGAAAATAGAGGAGCTCTGTGTGATGCCACTAACACACTAGAAGTCCTGTGGGTGCTTCTGAGAAGAAAATATAGGAGCTCTGTGTGATGCCACTAACACACTAGAAGTCCTATGGGTGCTTCTGCAAAGAAAATAGAGGAGCTCTGTGTGATGCCACTAACACACTCGAAGTCCTGTGGGTGCTGCTGAGAAGAAAATATAGGAGCTCTGTGTGATGCCACTAACACACTAGAAGTCCTATGGGTGCTTCTGCAAAGAAAATAGAGGAGCTCTGTGTGATGCCACTAACACACTCGAAGTCCTGTGGGTGCTGCTGAGAAGAAAATATAGGAGCTCTGTGTGATGCCACTAACACACTAGAAGTCCTATGGGTGCTTCTGCAAAGAAAACATAGGATCTCTGTGTGATGGGACTAACACACTTCAAGTCCTATGGGTGCTTCTGGGAAGAAAATGTAGGAGCTCTGTGTGATGGGACTAACACACTTCAAGTCCTATAGGTGCTTCTGGGAACAAAATATATGATCTCTGTGTGATGGGACTAACACACTTCAAGTCCTATAGGTGCTTCTGGGAACAAAATATATGATCTCTGTGTGATGGGACTAACACACTTCAAGTCCTATAGGTGCTTCTGGGAAGAAAATATAGGTCTGTGTGATGGGACTAACACACTTCAAGTCCTATAGGTGCTTCTGGGAACAAAATATATGATCTCTGTGTGATGGGACTAACACACTTCAAGTCCTATAGGTGCTTCTGGGAAGAAAATATAGGTCTGTGTGATGGGACTAACACACTTCAAGTCCTATAGGTGCTTCTGGGAACAAAATATATGATCTCTGTGTGATGGGACTAACACACTTCAAGTCCTATAGGTGCTTCTGGGAAGAAAATATAGGTCTGTGTGATGGGACTAACACACTTCAAGTCCTATAGGTGCTTCTGGGAACAAAATATAGGATCTCTGTATGATGTGACTAACACACTTCAAGTCCTATGGGTGCTTCTGGGAAGAAAATATAGGTCTGTGTGATGGGACTAACACACTTCAAGTCCTATAGGTGCTTCTGGGAACAAAATATATGATCTCTGTGTGATGGGACTAACACACTTCAAGTCCTATAGGTGCTTCTGGGAAGAAAATATATGATCTCTGTGTGATGGGACTAACACACTTCAAGTCCTATAGGTGCTTCTGGGAACAAAATATATGATCTCTGTGTGATGGGACTAACACACTTCAAGTCCTATAGGTGCTTCTGGGAACAAAATATATGATCTCTGTGTGATGGGACTAACACACTTCAAGTCCTATAGGTGCTTCTGGGAAGAAATATAGGTCTGTGTGATGGGACTAACACACTTCAAGTCCTATTGGTGCTTCTGGGAAGAAAATATATAGGTCTGTGTGATGGGACTAACACACTTCAAGTCCTATAGGTGCTTCTGGGAACAAAATATAGATCTCTGTGTGATGGGACTAACACACTTCAAGTCCTATAGGTGCTTCTGGGAACAAAATATATGATCTCTGTGTGATGGGACTAACACACTTCAAGTCCTATAGGTGCTTCTGGGAACAAAATATAGGATCTCTGTGATGGGACTAACACACTTCAAGTCCTATAGGTGCTTCTGGGAAGAAAATGTAGGTCTGTGTGATGGGACTAACACACTTCAAGTCCTATAGGTGCTTCTGGGAACAAAATATATGATCTCTGTGTGATGGGACTAACACACTTCAAGTCCTATAGGTGCTTCTGGGAAGAAAATATAGGAGCTCTGCCTGCCTGCCACCACCACCCTACAAGTCCTATAGGTGCTTCTGGGAACAAAATATAGGAGCTCTGCCTGCCTGCCACGAACACACTACAAGTCCTATAGGTGCTTCTGGGAACAAAATATAGGAGCTCTGCCTGCCTGCCACGAACACACTACAAGTCCTATAGGTGCTTCTGGGAACAAAATATAGGAGCTCTGCCTGCCTGCCACGAACACACTACAAGTCCTATAGGTGCTTCTGGGAACAAAATATAGGAGCTCTGCCTGCCTGCCACGAACACACTACAAGTCCTATAGGTGCTTCTGGGAACAAAATATAGGAGCTCTGCCTGCCTGCCACGAACACACTACAAGTCCTATAGGTGCTTCTGGGAACAAAATATAGGAGCTCTGCCTGCCTGCCACGAACACACTACAAGCCCCTCTTTCTAAATCAATCTTTGTAAATGAATCTATCTAACTCAATCTCTCTAAGTAAATCTCTCTAACTAACTAAATCCAGCAGAGTGTCACAGAACTATCCTGCTCTATCTACGCCGGAACAGCATGTGACCGGCGCAGACGGCGTGGCGGCCTTTTATAGGGGGGGGCGTGTACTAAAGCCCCTGAGCTGTAATTGGCTACAGGCGTCCTGCCTGTAGCCAATTATGGCTCTTCGAGTTTCCGGCGCTGTGATTGGCCAAGCATGCGGGGTCACAGTGCATGCTTGGCCAATCATCAGCCAGCAATGCACTGCGCCGGCCGCAATGCATTGCGGGGCCGCAATGCATTGCGGGGCCGCTCGCAGCACACGCCCGTGATGCGAGCGGCCAAAATAGTTCTGGGCTCGCCGAGCGAGCGAACGCCCGGTGCACGATGCGAACGTGGGTTCGCATCGAACACCGGGCCCATCCCTACGTACGTTTCTACTCCAAATGGTGGGCTTTCATGCATGCAACCCTATCAAGTGAGGAATTACAAAATTTTGAAAATTTCTCTTTCTCTTACTATGGACCCCACACTATCACTCCTGCAGGAGCTGACTCTTTTGTCATCAACCCTTCACATGTGGCTCCAGTTGATTCAGACATTATCCACCCTACTCGTCCTATGTCACCTTCGTCTACTTCAACCAAATCTATTGTGCACGTGAGCACACATCCCGTGCCTGACTCCTACTCCTAGCCCAAGAGGCTTTTCGTCTTGGACTTCATCTCTTTATTTCTTATGATCAACGCAATGGTGTTGTTGCCTCCCCCCCCCCCCCCCCCCAAATCTCCCCTCCTCCTCTCCTTTTGTTTGTTCCACCAGTAGCTTTATAGGGACCCTCAATACTGATCCATCCAGTTGCTACGACATGGTTCTCTTTTAGTGTTTTGAACCACTTGTTACTTCTGCCCTAGTTACTTGTCTACATCCATGTTTGTAAGTGCCTTGACTACTGGCTTATATATATTACTTTGAGAAAATGTTATATACCATCTATTGTGATTCCATGTATTGCCTTCTCTTTCAATAAAATCTATTTGAAAAAAAAAAAAAAACGAGACCAGGAAGACAAGTACATCTAGTATAGATGAGGTTGGCACAGGTCCATCGACCCATATTGTAACCTGTGATAAACTTGAGAGATAGATTGCTTGTGTCCAGCCGCTTCTCCACCCCAAGGGGAACACTGTGGAGAAGACGGACCAGGACAATCCCTCCCTGAAAATTACGTGGCTGGTCTAAAGGAAGAAGTATGATTATACCGGTCTGCCATTAATGTTACTTTGTTAGTGATACGTTGAATATAGTGGTCAGGGGCTCAAGCATACAGGGCTGTATGTTATTATGTAGCTGAACCTGAATGCCTTACTTTATGGCCTAAACTGTACCAGGTAAGAGGATAGATTAATGTTAACGGCTGAGATCCGCTTGTAAGGGAATCAGACTAGAGAGATGTTTTGTCTCCATATGAAGAAAGAAAAGGAAGGAGGGAGCAGCGGGAATAGAAGATCTAGTAAAGCTGGTGAAAGAGGTGTCAGCAGGAAAGAAAAGGGACGAGAAGAAAAGAGGGGAAGAGAAGGTAATCGGGGTCGACTACACTCCTGGAATTATTGGAATACCTATGTAGTTCGCCCAGGGTTCCCAAATTAAGTTGAATTTGTGGGTTTTGTCAAGTAGCTTGCTGACAATCTTCTCCTGGGCCATGATCCAGGAGATTTTGCGTTTCATTACAGCTAGTGGAACTGTGTGGCCTTTCCAGTTCTTGGCAATAGTGATTCTGGCTCCTAAGAGCATATAGAAGCTCAAAGGTTGGGTGTGTTTGGAAATTTTCTCTACTTGGACAATGAGAAGTGCCATTTCCGGAACCTGTGGAACTGCTATGTCAGTAATCTTCTGCAATAAGTGAAAAAAGCTGTTCCAAAAGTTCTTAAGCCGAGGGCACGTCCACCATATATGGAGTAGAGAGCCAATGTGGCCACATCCCCTGAAGCACAGAGGGGAGGAATCTGGGAAAATTTTTGCCAGGGTGGCAGGGACACAATACCAATGAGTTAAAGTCCCGCTCATCTGCCAGGTCTTGTTCCCAAAGTCAGGCATAAAATGGTTTGATTGTGGTTCTGGCTAGAGAATTATAGATAACGGAGATACCCCCTTCTGATCCTTTATGTTGGAGCACCACGTTTTGTAAGCAGACAGTGCTGGAGGTTCTGGATTGTCAGACCATTTAGAACGTAGGAAGTGAGTGATTTGAAATAGTCTGTATCTTTCGGAAGTGGGCATTTCCAACTTACTCACACAGTATCCGATAGTAAGGGGCCCCCTGGTATTTAGGAAATGTCCAATCCTGTATAGGCCTTTGTCTAACCACCATGTTTGTTTTGACTGGTGGAAATTCTTGTGGAATAAGTGTGCCAGTGGGCGAATGGGGGAGGTTAGGGCTGAGTGTTTTTGAAGTCTGTCCCATAATGACATTGAGTGAGAAAGGGTTTGGGCTAGTATTGCTGGTCTGAGTCACGGGAGAGCCCAGAGTAAGTAGTCTATTGTGTGTCGCGGTGTTGCTTGTCTCTCCATCAGTAGCCAGTCTGGTTTAAGGCCCCTAGAATAGGCTACAGAGATCTGAGCTAATTGCGCTGATTGGTAATACCACCAAATATTAGGGAGGGCCAGTTTGAGTCTATAAAGTGTTTCTTTGGAGCATCGCCTGCCTTTGGATCCCCAGATAAATTTCAGGATGGAGGATTGGAACCGTCGGAGTTGCGCTTTTTTAATTGGGATAGGAAGGGATCGGAAGAGGTACAGGAGGCGGGGAAGGAGGGTCATTTTAATGGAATTAACCCTGCCCAGCCAGGATAGATCATGTTTGGACCATGTGGACATGTCAGCTTCAAGTTTTTTGAATGTAGGGGGGTAGTTGTTGGCGAACAACATGTCAAATCTAGGGTTAAGGTTTATGCCTAAATAAGGAATAGAAGTTGAGCTCCAGGTGAAAGGGAAATGTGATTGCAGGCGCTTAAGAAGGTTCGGCGAGATCGATATATATTCAGAGCTGCGGATTTGGAACCGTTGACTCGGAGACCTGAGGCTACCCCAAACTGTTCAAGGAGCTTGATAATGTTAGGGGTGGAAATGAGGGGCGATGTGAAGAAAAGGAGTAGGTCGTCCGCAAATAGGGTGCATTTATGTTCTTGAGGGCCGCATGTGACTCTTTTAATGTCTGGGTGGCTAAGAATGGTGATTGCTAAGGATTCGATGGCGATTGCAAAAATCAGGGGTGATAATGGGCATCCCTGTCTGGTGCCTTTCTCTATATAAAACGTGTTTGAGTACCTGCCTTCCAATCTTACTTGGGCACTGGGGTGGAGTAAAGGGATTTCAGAATGCCCATGAAATTGGGGCCCATGCCCCATTTTTAAAGGACCTTGAAAATATACGGCCAAGTGACCGTATCAAATGCCTTTTGCAGGTCAATGGAAAGCAGGAATCCCTCCTGAGGGGGTCCCCCGTCCCATTGAGAGCCTATAAGGGACACTATGTCTATTGTTCTTCTCACCTGGTCTGGGCCCTGTCTCCCCAGGATAAATCCAGCTTGATCTTTGTGGACATAGTGGGCTATAAATGAGGATAGACGGTTTGCCATTATTTTTGTTAATAGTTTAAGATCATTGTTGATCAGGGAGATCGGGCGATAATTGCCTGTCATTGAGGGGTCTTTGCCTGGTTTTCGGATAACCGAGATGTATGCCAGGTTCAAGGATTTATCCAGGGGAGATCCTTGTTGTAGGGAGTTAAAAAATCTTGCCAGGTAAGGTGACAGGGTGAATTTTTTGTAGTAGCCTGCCGAGAAACCATCAGGGCCTGGGGCGGAGCCTTGTTTGAGGTTTTTAATGGTTTCCTTGATCTCCATGGATGTAATGGGTTGTTCAAAAAGATTCATGTGGTCGGTTGAGAGTTTGGGTATTGAAATGGAGTCGAGAAACTCTGTGATACTGGAGGGAAGGATGGAATTATCGTCCTTATATAGGGAGGCACATAGAAGTCATGGAAGCACTCCATGAAGCGTTGTGGGTTTTGTGTAAATGAGCCAGAAGGCAACCGTATTTTGGGGAATGCTAAAAGACGTGTTTTGGGGGAGAGTTTGGTGGATAGTTTGGACCCGATTTTATCCTCTTGAGAATAAAACCTTGCCCCTGACCATCGGAGGTGTTTTTCAGCCTCGGTAGTGAGGGCCAAGTTGAGCTTCACTCTGGCTGCTTCTAGTTTTTGAAGAGATGATGTTCTCGTTTGTTACGTCTACAGGTTTCCTAGTACTCTTTGGTGAGGTTGTCTATTTCGGCGCTGTGTTCTTTTTTTAACCCGGATGAGAGCTGAATGATTTTGCCCCTTATCACTGCTTTGTGGGCCGCCCACAACGTAACTGGAGAAATTGCCTCAGTATCGTTTGTTTGAAAGTAATCTTTGAGGTCCTTCTCTAGTACAGTGGACCGGATTACTTGATTCGTTGAGTCGCCATTTAAATTCTTTTCTTGTGTTGTTTGAGTGGCGGAGGGAGAGGGTAACCATATGCCTCGTACACACGTACGGACTTTTCCCGGCGGACCTAAGTCCAGCGGACAATCCGCTGGACTTTCCCGCTAGGTACGCTGGACTAAAAAGCGAACGGACTTGACCACACACGATCACGCAAAAAGTCCGACGGTTCACGCGATGACGTACAGCACGTACGACGGGACTAGAAAACGAAAAATACTAGAAAAAATACTTGCTACTGAGCATGCGTCCTTTTTGGTCCGCCGGACCATACTACACACGACCGGATTATCCGCTGGACTGCCAAGTCCAGCGGATAATTTGAAAACAAAACCTGAAACTTTAGTCCGCCGTACTTTGGCCAAAAAAAGTCCGCCGGCGCCCACACACGAGGGGATTATCCGCTGGACTTCGGTCCAGCGGATAATCCCGCGGGATAGTCCCTTCGTGTGTACGCGGCAATAGAATGATCTGAGATAGGGGAGTTTCTGATAGTGGACTTTACCGCAAGGGGAATGTTTATTGCTTATAGGAAAACATGATCTATCCTGGCATAGGTCTGGTGGGGGGCCAAGTAATGTGTATGGTCTTTGGTATGGGGGTTGAGTTCCATCCAAATGTCCACCAGCCCCGAGTCATAAAGGAGCTTGGCAATTCTAATACTTTGTTTAGAGGGACGTCTGGAGCGTGGCGGGCCAGACCCTGATTTGTCTAGAGCAAGATCAAACGCTATGTTCGAGTCTCCTCCTAGAATAATGATTCCTTCCAACTTAGGAGTAAGGGAGTGCATCATTGAGGTAAAAAAATTGTCTTGACCCTTATTAGGAGTGTAGTATGAGACAAATGAATAAAGCGTTCCAACTATGGTGCCCTTTACCAGAATGTATCTACCCGAGGGGTCTTTGGTAACATGTGACGAAGCGAAATGTAAGTGTTTAGAGAAACAGATGGCCACCCCTTTTGTTTTATTCTCCGCGTTGGAGAGATAGAATTGGGGGAAGTGTTGATGAATAAATGCTGGGTTGTAAGATTTGGGGAAGTGGGTCTCCTGAAGCAGGAGGACCTCAGACTTTTGGGATTGATAAAGTTTGAACAATTTTCTTCTTTTGATAGGGGAGTTAAGGTCCTGGACATTATGTGATATTAGTTGTAGATGTTGTGGTGGAGTGTCATTCACGTGCATGGATCAGAAGGGGGGGATCTGCTGGAGGTGAGTGGGACTTACCTTGTGCGGAGCTAAGGAGTACCTCTGATTCGGATGGGCATGGAAGTCTAGGTGACCTTCAATGGAGAAGAGAAGAAGAAGTGGAGACTGAAGAGGGTATAGGTGGATCTATAGGAGGAAGTATGAGAGATGTATAATGTTAATAGCGTGAATCAAAAGGAAATTTTTTCCCAATCCCTGATGATGTGAGAGAACCCATTCCCGCACATCATCGAACCCTTCCCCAAAAACAACCTTGAATGAGCTACCCCCATGGTCTGGGGGAGCTTGTGGTCTCCAATCAGAAAGAGGGAACAAAAAAAAAAGACCCCCCTTCTCAGTTAGAGACCGGTGGAGGAGCAGGACACCTGCTCCGGCCATCTCCAGCAACCATAACAGAACACTGTATGAGGACTGAGCCCTTGAAAGTGTGCCGAGGGGGGGGATCCCCCCTGTACCACCCAACCAGCCACGTTTCCCCTAATGAGGGCCGGAACTGGAAGGGCTCAGAGGCCCAGGGGAGCCCCCCTCCCCCGGGAAATACAGTGTAACAGGATTAGTACAATGTTTGGGGGAGAAATAACTCCCTAGTGCTATGTTCTTTGGCCTTATGATTATCCAGTTGTTTTAAGAGACACCATAATATTATGTATGTCATATATCTAAGAAGGTGTCTTCAACAACACAGTAGCACAGACCAGATTAGCAGTGTACATTGAAAAAACATTATGAGAATAAAAAATAAAATAAAAAATAACAAGAAAAAACAGAACAGAAACAGTTCCTTGGACCTAAACTTTGGAAAAAGGAATAAACAAGAAAAACAGTTAACGCAGGCATGCAAAAAATTTCACGTTTCCCAAACATGGGGTCAGGATAAGGAGTGCTATGTCTAGCACAGTTACCGGGTATCTGTCAAAAAGTGTTCATCGGAGGATCCGGTTGGAACAAAAAGGATTAGAGTGGGTCCAAATGGTACCCAGGCCTAACGCTGTAGTTAGGGCGGCCTGGATTCTTTGGATTTTTTGGACAGGCGCTTCTGTCATTCTGGGGTGATGGGGCTGGATGGTGGTGGCCTCTTATGCCGCGTACACACGACCGGACTTTCCAGCGGAGTTCCGCCGGACTTTCCGAACGTGCGGACTTGCCCACACATGCCCGGACTTTTCCGGCGAACAATCCGCCAGAGTTTTGGCTGAGGTCCGGCAGACTTTTACACGAAGTAAAGTCTGTTCATTTAGAACGTGACTCCAGGTAGACGGGACTAGCAAAGGAAGTCAATTCCGCCGCCTCCATCGACGAGTGGAATCAAGTGCTTTCCTTTATTATTTTGTGCAATGGTACACTGTGTGTGACAGATGATTTGGTGTGCGTTGGTACACTGAGACAGATGTTTATGGGAAACCATTTGTACAGATGTTTTTGTACAGTATTAGTAGTATACTCTTTTCTATTCTATTCTTTTATATGTTTTTCAAATCAAATTCGAAAATTTGAGTCAATTTAGAAAACAGTTCGAATTTGATTAGAACTTTGTCCGAAATTTTGCTTTGTTATTTTGGATTTGTTTAACCGCTTGCCGCCTGCTGGCCGTCATCTCGTTCTGGGCGGGTGTCATATTGCGTCTGTCCCTTTAAACAGGGAATGCGCGCGATCGTGTGCGCGCATCCCTGTACCTTCAGTGGCGGCGTGCCAAGGAGACACCGCTCGCCACCGAGGGGGGTGAACAGCCATTGGGAATGGCTGTTTACCATGTGATCGGCTGTGATGAAGTCACAGGCAATCACAGATGACTCCGCCCCACTTTGCTCGGCGCATGCTCGCGATCATGTCGGTGGCAGTGTGTTCCTGGGAACACTGCTCGTCACCGACGCTGGTAAACAGCCATTGACCGGTGGCTGTTTACCACGTGATCGGCTGTGATCACAGAGCGGTAACGAGATGTTACCGAGTTTTCCTGCTCACACACCGATCGTGTGTGAGAAGGAGATTGCGGTAACATCTTGTTACTGCTTACAGTGTACATCAATCACACTTATTGCCCCCTCCAATAAAGAGGACCTGTCACCACCCAAAGTACCTGTCACCACCCATCAAAGTACCTGTCACCACCCATCAAAGTACCTGTCACAGTCCATCTGAGTACCCGAGTACCTGTCACAGTCCATCTGAGTACCCGAGTACCTGTCACAGTCCATCTGAGTACCCGAGTACCTGTCACAGTCCATCTGAGTACCCTAGTACCTGTCACAGTTCATCTGAGTACCCAAGAACTTAAGTACCTGTCACAGTCCATAGGAGTATCTGAGTACCTGTCACAGGATAGGGGGGGACGAGGGAGCGCCCCCTCCCCTCCTGAACTGTACCAGGCTGCATGCCCTCAACATGGGGAGGGTGCTTTGGGGTCCCCCCTAAAGCATCTTGTCCCCATGTTGATGGAGACAAGAGCCTCTACCCAACAACCCTGGCCATTGGTTGTCGGGGCCAGTGGGTGCCCCCCCCCATGTGAATGGGTTTTGGGTACATTGTACCCCTACCCATTCACCAAAAAAAAGTGTCAAAGAATTTAAAACACAACAGATAGTTTATGACAATTCCTTTATTAAAAAAAGAAATGTCCATCCATCTTCAATCACACCGTACGACAGCCACGAAAAGTAGAAACAATTTATAATTCTGCCTCCATTGAAGGCCTTCTGGCAACTGCTGTCTTCTCGCTTTGACAGCTCTTATATAGGCAAGGGTGGGGCCACCCACTGAAGTAACCAGATGACCCCGCCCCCTATGACATCACAGAAAAATTGTGAGGTTACCCAGTTACATCACCGGGTGGCCCCGCCCTTGCCTGTATAACAGCTGTCAAAGCCAAGAGACAGCAGTCACCGGGAGGCCTCCCATCGAGGCAGAGCTTTTTCATTTTTTTCTATTTTTCGGGTCTGTCGGGTGGCGTGATTGAAGATGGATGGACATCACAGGACACTTTTGTTTTGTTTTTTTAATAAAGGAATTGTCAAAAACTGTCTGTTGTGGTTTTTACTTTTTCACACTTTTTTTGATGAATGGGTAGAGGTACAATGTACCTGATACCCATTCACATGGGGGGCGGGATCTGGGGGTTGCCTTGTTAAAGGGGGCTTCGGGATTCCGATAAGCCCCCCCCCCCTCCGCCCACAGACCCCGACAACCAATGGCCAGGGTTGTCGGAAAGAAGCTCTTGTCCCCATCAACATGGGGACAAGGTGGATAATGAAAAATGTAGCGCTAAAGAGTGAACATATATGGCTGTATGCACAAAATAAATGGGTGATAAGAAATCAATCATACAAAAAATTGAAGAGGGTGAAAATGTGGAAAGTCCAATAAGTGTAAAGGTCCTGGAAAGGACCGGTGTAAGTCCACCACCAGAAAGTGGGTAGTCAGGGATGGAGTACATTGGTACTGTCCAGCATGTAGAGCATCAGGGATGGTACATCTTCAACGAAAAGGAGAAGTATATCTACTCTAGGTGGACTCGAATGTCAGCGACAACGAATCAGTAAAGCGAAGGTGTCAAAATCGGCAAAACAACAAATCTCCAAGGAACCCAGGACCTCCACACACGACTCCAAGGGGTGTGCAGGTAACCTCCAGACCTGAACTCGGATGTAGGGGACACCAATGCTGGAACTCAGGTGTTGAAGGCCAGACTGGATGGCAAAAGAACTATTTTACATATTGATTCTCAGTGACCCCTGGAACTGGGTGTCATGGCAAAGGAGTACCTGCTCTTTATCCAAGAGGCATCTTTGTCACATTATATATGTAGCAGCTTTTTACCTTTTATTTTTTTAGATTTTTAGAGTTAGCGCAGTAATATTTCCCATTTTCACATGGGGACAAGGTGCTTTGAATATGTTTTTGTAAGGTGCTTTGAGGAGCACCCTCCCCATGTTGAGGGCAAGCGGCCTGGTATGGTTCAGAAGGGGGGGGTGCTCGCATATCGTCCCCCCTTTCCGAGCCTGCCAGGCTGCTTGCTTGGAAAAGGGTCTTGTATGGATTTTGTGGGGACCCCACAACCTTTTTTTTTTTTCATTTTGGCATGGAGTTCCCCTTAAAATCTATACCAGATCCAAAAGGCCTGATATGTATTTTGAGGGGACCACATGCTGTTTTTTTTTTAAATTGCGTGGAGTGCCCCTTACAATCTATACCAGACCCAAAGGGCCTGGTGTAGATTGGGGGCGACCCCACACACCGTTTTTTTCTTAATTATGTCATAGGGTTCCCCTTAACCACTTCAATACACTGTATTATATACTCTGCACTGCACTATATACCCTGCACTGTATTATATATACTACACTGACTGCACTATATATACTACACTGACTGAACTAAATGCTCTGCAATGTATTATATATACTACATATGGTATGGTATTATAGCGGAAGTATGGGATGCCAAGTGAATTTTAGAACAATCAATTGGTGAATTTTAGAACAATCAGTTGGGACTGTATTTGTAGGAGGAGTCAGGCTGCATAAAGCCTGCCCTCCTTTGCCTCCTCCACTCGTGGTCGGAGGCTCTTGTGACGTCATTTCCGGGTCCCCGCTGTGCAAGTCGGTTTCTCTCTCGGTGCTCACGCCGGGCACCACCGGGGAGACCGACCGCCTGCCCATCTACCCTCTTATCTCCCCTTAGGTTATCCGACACCACGGAGGGGGGGGGGGGGGGGCGTTCGCCCGCCCGCTTCTCCCGGTGCTCACGCGGGGGGTGTTCGGCCTCCCGCCAGCTCCCCTCTCCTGGTAAAATTTTTCCTCGTTGGGGGGCTGTCCACCCACGAGCCCCGGGAGGGGGGTGTCCAGCCGCCCGCTTCTCCCGGTGCCGCCCGCCCACATTGAATGCTCCATCCGGCATTTCGGGGGGGGGGGGGGGGGCGCTTGCCTGTTTTGCCTGTGCTGACGCCGAGGGAGGGGGGGCGTCCATCCTCCCTCTTTCTCCCTAGTACGCCAGCATCAGGGGAGGGCAGTATCTCTGCGTGTCACCCCTCCCATACAGTATGAGAAGTGAATGGGAGGGGGGAGAGGGCCCTAGAGGATGTTAGGAGCTGGGCTCATTTACATCAACACGCCCAGGGGCAGTACAGGGCAGGGATTCAAAGAATGTTGTAAGCTGTGCTAGTGTCTCCTGCTGGGGCTCCTCGGCAGCAAGTATGTGTCCCAATACAATGTTCTGAGCTGCCCAATGGTTCAAACTACAAAGATCTGTGACAGAATAAGCCAGTTTCTCATGCAATTTCCGTTTCTCATATAATTTACGTTTTTTCATGCAATTTACAGTTTTTCATGCAATTTACGGTTTCTCATGCAGTTACGGTTTCTCATGCAGTTACGGTTTCTCATGTAATTAACGGTTCTCATGCAATTTACGGTTCTCATGCAATTTACATTTCTCATGCAATTTACATTTCTCATATATATATCCACTGCATACAGTTTAGCTATATCTCACTTCAGGCCGTTCCTGGTGTACTCTTTCTAATATACTTCTGGCAGGCAGGTGATTCAGTTAGCTGCAGTGTATTTAATATATATATATATATATATATATATATATATATATATATATATATATATATACACACACATATATATATATATATATATATATATATATATATATATATATATATATATATATATATATATACACAGATAGTCTCGTATATATATATATATATATATATATATATATATATATATATATATCCACTGCATACAGTTTAGCTATATCTCACTGCAGGCCATTCCTGGTGTTCTGTTTCTAATATACTTCAGGCGGTGTACACAGTACACAGTACATACAGTGCACCCATAGTTGCTATTAGACTTCAGGTGGTGTACACAATACCGGGCACCCATAGTGCAGTTGCTACTACTTTTCTTATTGTGTACACAGTTCACAATACATACAGTGCACCCATAGTTGCCTTTAGACTTCTTGTGGTGTACACAATACCGTGCACCCATAGTGCAATTGCTATTACTTTTCTGGTGGTGTACACAGTACACAATACAGTGTAGTGGGGTGTTGCAAAACAAAATCCCCATCATGTCCGGAAGGCCATCAAGGAGAGGCAGACGTGCACAGGCCACTAAAAGAGGGCAAGCAGGCTCTGTGTCTACAGTCCAAAGTGCTGGTCATGGACATGGTCCATCTTCTGCAGGTGGCCGTGGGGCACGCTTGTCCTTTTTTTCTGCTGCTGGGACAGGGGCAGAAAAATTGGGCCTTTGGTGGTGCCACAACACTGTAACCCCTCACAGATACTCTTGTTGGGTGCAGGAATGGGCCCTGCTGTGAAATATTCGATCAGAAATTGTAATTACATGCCCCTGTTAAACAGGACAGAAAAACTGGTCCTTAGGCAGTGGTGGTGGTGCCCTAAACCAAAAATATTGTTGGAAGCTAGCATCATCAAGAATGAGGAGGAATAGGATAGTCACTCAGCATAGGCAGTCTTAATGGGATCCCACATCCATAGAAAAATCAATCAGTTACATCAGCATCAGGTGCTTGATAGCTGCTGCTGATCCAAGACTGATTAATTTTTTTGAATGTGATCCTATCAAGGGAGTCTGTGGACAGGCACACTCTGTGATCCATTACAAACCCTCCAGCAGCACTGAATGTGCGTTCAGAAAGAACACTGGATGCAGGACAGGCCAGTAGATCAATTGCATATTGAGCAAGTTCTGGCCAGTGGTCCATCCTCAAGACCTAGTAACCCAGTGCATTCTCTGTTGGAAAGGTCTCCAAGTCTGCTCTTGCCCCTAGATATTCCTGCACCATGTAATGCAGACGCTGGCGATGGTTGCTTGAATTGATCAGACCTTGGCGCTGAGGACTGAAAAAAAGGCATCAGTCAGCTGGCCACCTTCTCCACTGCTCTTCCTCTGACTGAACAAAGCTGTTATGGTTATGCAGTAATCTTTGTCTGTCGGCTTACCTCTCCTCCATGTGTTCACCTTTAGAGGCCAGCCACTCTCACCTGGCTACTTAAATAATCTCTCCTCAAAGCATGGCTCCACCCCAGCCCCTATCAGGGAACTCTATATTAACCTGTGCACTGTAAAGCCCCATACACACACGCGGATTATCCGAGGACCAGGTCCGTCGGACCATGTCCGTCATACTTTGTCTGATGTTGGTTTTGCGTACACACGGTCGGACAAAGTTGTCGGAAAATCCGATCATTCTGAACGTGGTGACGTTTGTTGCCTACGACGGGACTACGTAGAGGCTAGTAGCCAATAGCTTTGGTCTTGTAATGTGATCTGAGCATGCGTAGCACTTTGTCCGGTCGGACAACCGTACACACGATCGGATTTGGTGTGATCAGACCATGTTGTCGGAAAATCTATCCAGCAGGAGATAGGACTTTGTCCGTCGGACAATCCGACGTACACTGTCTGATGGTGCATACACACGGTCTGATTTTTCAACAACATTGTCCGATCGGACAGAATCCATGCAAAAATCCGACCGTGTGTATGGGGCTTAAGCCTGCTTTGCTGATCAACCTGTGTGTGTGCATCTTGCTGTGTCTTCCACGTCTGATTCCAGTTACCGATCTTAGCTTGTTCTCGACTATCCCTGCCTGCTTGTGAGTCTGACCTTTGGCGTGTTCTATGTTTATCCTTGTCTGCTAGTCGCCATGACCTTTGGCTTATTATGATTACTATTTCTGTCCTCCTGTAGCCTACTGTGGGCGTAAGCTGGGAGACCATGGGGGTCGTGACCTGGAGCCAGTTGCAGCCCAGTCCATCCTCACCACTAGAGGCTCTGGTGAACACCTGCTTGCTCTTAGACTCCACGCCCTGCATAATCTTACGCTCTAGCCCCTGTGGGATCCGTGTTGGTTCCAGCAGACCTGCCTTCTTTAACCACCTAGACTCCCATCTGCAGCAGTCTGCCGTAGGGTCCACTACCTTTTTGGTGCACTCCTGAACCCAACGATGTACATCTGTCACCTGGCCTCAGGTGACCTGACAGAAGCCTCAGCAACACGTTGTCCAGTACCAGGAAATTGTAACCTCACAGGGTCTGGAAATGCATTGCACAAACCTTTCTTCAAGGCCTCATGAAGATGTTTCATCCTCTGCTCCCTCTGCAAAGGCAGGATGAGTTCTGCAACCTTACCCTTGTAACGTGGATCAAGAAGGGTTACCAGCCAGTAATGATTCCTTCTCTTTGATACCACGAATCCTAGGGTCCTTATGCTGCACGGCCAGCCTGATTCTGCAAAGCCTGCAAAAGTTTGCAGAGGCATTCGATTCTGAGTCCTCTGGGTTACTAAGGATCACATCAGTAACAACCTCCTCCCAGCCACGTACAACTCCTTGGTTTTCTGGGGACAGAAAACCATCCCTTGAAGACTGCTGCTGTGTGTTATCCTCCATGCCCATGCTGACACAAGCCTCCTCCTCTTCTTCCTGTGTGTTTGGCAGGCCTGCAGCAAAAATATCTGGATAAAGGGGGCCTTCAGAGGTAAGGAAGTCCTCCTCTTCCCCACACTGTTCTGCCTCAAGTGCCCTGTCCATTATTGCATGAAGCGTGTGCTCCAACAGGAAGACAAGAGGGACAGTATCACTGATGCATGCATTGTCGCTGCTCACTATCCTCATGGCCTTATCAAATGGTGACAGGGCAGTGCATGCATCCTTGATCAGTAGCCACTGGCATGGCGAAAAGAAGCCAAGCTTCTCTGACCCTGTCCTGGTGCCATACTCACACAGGTACTCATTGATGGCCCTCTACTGCATGTACAGCCACTGCAGCATTGCCAATGTTGACTTCCACCTGGTGGACATATCACAAATGAGGCCGTTGGTGGGCAGGTTGCATTCCCTGTCAGCCAGCCGAGCACTGGCATTGTATGACCATTGGAAATGACCACAGACGTTTCTGGCCTGCCTCAGGAGATCTTGTAAGCCTGGGTACCTGCTCAAGAACCGCTGCACCACCAAATTCAGGATGTGTGCCAAACATGGAACGTGGGTTAAGTGTCCCTGTCGGAGGGCGGAGAGAAGATTGGTGCCATTGTCGCATACAACCATTCCTAGCTGAAGCTGACATGGCGTTAACCATCTCTGAGCCTGCCACTGCAGAGCTGACAGAAACTCTGCCCCAGTGTGGCTCCTGTACCCTAAGAAGTGGTTTAATCTTAAACTACATAGAGGGTTCTTTAGTGTAAGAGTGGCAAGGATGTGGAATTCCCTTCCACAGGAGCTGGTCTAAGCGGGGGGCATCAATAGTTTCAAGAAACTATTAGATAAGCACCTGAACGACCGCAACATATATACAATGCAATACTGACATATAATAACAAACATAGGTTGGACTTGATGGACTTGTGTCTTTTTTCAACCTCACCTACTATGTAACTCATGCACCGCATGGCATCTTTTTGCCTGAGTGCTTGCGTAGCAACTTGAACGCTTATGGAGCACTGCTGGTTCAGAGAACAAATCTGCAGAAGAGGCCATAGAGGAAGAATAAGAGGAGGGGGTGGAGGAGAGAGCTGTGGCAGAATCAATGCTAGCATTTTGGAGGCATGGTGGCGGAACAAGCTCCAACAATACTGAACCCTGTGCTGCATCCTTCCCAGCTGCCAGCAGAGTTACCCAGTGCACCATGAAGGAAAGGTAACATCCCTGCCCATGCCTGCTAGACCATGAGTCTGCGGTAATATACACCTTACTGCTGACTGCCCTGTCCAACAAGACAAAAACATTGCCTTCCACATGCCGGTAGAGAGCTGGAATGGCCTTCCATGAAAAGAAATGGCGTTTTGGAACCTGCAACTGAGGTATAGCACATTCCACAAATTCACAAAAGGGGGCAGAGTCTACCAGCTGAAAAGGCAGTAGTTGCAGTGCTAGCAATTTGGCCAGGCTGGCATTCAAGATAGCATTCAGACTGTGAGCATGTGGATGGCTGGGACCGAATTTCTTTTTACGGTTTAGCAACTGGGGTTGGGAAATTTGCCTGCTAAAATCAGATGGTGGTGTACTGCTAGCAGATTGGCTGCAAGTACTTGGGACACTTATTGATATAACTTCATTTCTCTCAGGGCAGGTTTTCGAGAGGACTGGTGTAGGGTTGGAGATCACAGATGAGGAGCAAGGAGAAGTCCGCCTTTTTCTTTGATGTGGGTCTTTCAAGTGCTGTTGCCAACGGATATTGTAATTATAATTGATTTATATTTAATTTATATTTAATTTATTTATATTTAATTTATATTTAATTTATATTTAATTTAATGAATATATATAATTTAGCTTTTATCTATGTAGGGCCGAACATATTATCTTCACAGAAATCTCTGGTAGACCAGACAAGTCGGTGCCTAGGCTTGTGTATACAAAAAAATGGGATCCAAACCTCATTATTTTACACATACTCACTTCAAAGGATCCCATGCTGGGATATGCAATGAAGGGAGGCCAACCCGTAATCAATACTTAACTTCCCGGGAAAATTCAAGTTAAGCTCCTGCTCAGAATAGTCACAAGGATTTGCATTAAAGGGGGCTGACTTATGCAAAGTATAGGGATTGGAGATGTAGCCAGTCCTTAACCAGGAATAGGAAGCTCACCAATCAGAGCCACGCTATGCCAACTAATGAGGCATCAGCATGTAATGATATACACAGACTAGATGGGAGGGAAACACATACTTTTATGGGAGAGCAACCATCAGAATGGAACCTTGCTGCAAAGGGTAATTATGGGAAAGGTCTGCATTTTACTTGTAACTAAATATGTTTGCAGATTAATGTTTTCAGGAATATACTCTGTATTCCTTCATGTAATTCTCTTATTTTAAAGTGGTTCTGCACCCATTTCATTTAGTAAATCTCTTTGCCTTCCAAATCAGTCAAAGAGTACTAAATGAAATGTGTTTTTTTTTTTTTTTTACTTACCTTGTAATTGATGACTTCCGGTCTTCTGTCTCTTCGGCGGTGGGCGGGGTCTCTGCGTCGATCGCCGTCAGGCCGCACTGTCTCCTGGGATCTGGTGTCATTGTTCCCAGGAGTCAGTGCGGACATCTTCCGAAATCTCGCGAGATTTCGGCCACATCTTGTGAGATGTCGGCAGATGTGCCGTTACTGCGCACGCGCGAGTAACGGCGGTGCATGCTGGGCCATCTAAAGTGCCTGTGGGGTTTCACATGCCCACAGGCAAGATGGCCCCCAGCACAAAAGAAGAAGATGAAGAACTTCATCGGACGAAAACCGGCGGCGATCGAGATGGAAGATGGAACAGGTGAGTCCCCCAATTAAGGTAAGCATCCCTTGTATACCCCCCCCCCAAAAAAAAAAAATATATACAGAGTGCAGAACCGCTTTAACCTAATATTTTCTTCCTTGGTGTAGACTATAGATAGATGGTTGTGTATTAGATAGACTTTCAACTACTCACCAATACATGTTGTTATTGTTTTAAAGCTTTCACTCGTGGTCAAAGAACTCTCATTTAACCCAAATCATATCTGAGCGATATTAAATCTCAAATATAGTATACGGGAAAAAGACTGCATGGGAGGTTGTCATATGTCTGGTCAAGCATGTGGTGCCCAAGCGGCTGCTGTTGTGGTCACACTTGATCCGCTTCAGACATAGGTTGCAAACAGCAACGGTGCGATCTGCTGCACACGTGTCCAAAAAGGCCCACACCAAGGAACTTTTCAAAATCAGCGGGGAGTCAGCAGTGCCCTGCACTTGCGGAGCTCTGCGGTGTGATGCAGTAGGGTGGCTGCCCTTAAGCTGCCCCCTAGAGGACATCCTGCCTCATTAGAGTTGTGCCTCCTCCTCTAGTCTATCAGGCACCAAAGTAGAGTCAGTGACCTCATTATCCCCTCCCTCCTCGTCACTGGAGCAAACTTGGCACTATGCTGCAGCTGGGGGAACATGACTGCCAGTTTCTTGTCCTTCTTGGGCACCCCCTCTCTCTAGGCTCACGTTACTCCCTTCCTCAACCTGGGAACTGTTGTTCTTTTTAAGGACAGTTTTCCTGCACAGTATTTATAATTAAGTAAATTTTAACGAGGATATTTTTAAGATACAAAATCAATCAAATTGACACAGTCTATAGATATGAAACTTATTAACAGAGACGTGATCATACAAAATAGTTACATTTATTGGTTGACAAAAACAAATATTTCCATGAAATTAAAATACAGATTGCGTTACATGAACATCTTGAAAATTAATGGAAACACCCGCAAAATAGGAACGTAGTACCTTTGACGTAATACCGCCATGATAACTTCTCTGTAGAATCAATAACCTTGTGAGAATGAAAATTAAACAGAACGTCTGTATTTCACAAGTCCAACCGTTACTATACTGCAGGCAAGTAAGTGGTTAACAATATGAAATAAATTAGACGTTTTTTTTGTCAGTAAAAGTGGCAACTATGCAAAAAGAAAAATATAATGAAAAATTGAATCTTTAGAGAAAAAATCTAAAAGGCGGTTATTGATTTGGGAGAACGATTATCAATAGTAGAATATTCAATACATCAATATTTGAGAGAACATACAAGATAAAATCAACATGACATAATTACCCATTCCAAATGGCTACTAGTCTGGATTGTTGGTTACTAGGGATGGGCCCGGTGCTCGATGCGAACCCACGTTCGCATCGAGCACCGGGCGTTCGCTCGCTCGGCGAGCCCAGAACTATTTTGGCCGCTCGCATCACGTTCGTGTGATGCGAGCGGCCCCGCAATGCATTGCGGCCGGCGCGGCCGGCGCAGTGCATTGCTGGCTGATGATTGGCCAAGCATGCACTGTGACCCCGCATGCTTGGCCAATCACAGCCCCGGAAACTCGAAGAGCCATAATTGGCTACAGGCAGGACGCCTGTAGCCAATTACAGCTCAGGGGCTGTAGTACACGCCCCCCCCTATAAAAGGCCGCCACGCCGTCTGCGCCGGTCACATGCTGTTCCGGCGCAGATTGAGCAGGCTAGATCTGTGACACTCTGCTGGATTTAGTTAGGTAGAGAGATTCACTTACAGAGATTGAGTTAGATAGATTCAGTTACAAAGATTGATTGAGAAAGAGGGGCTTGTAGTGTGTTCGTGGCAGGCAGGCAGAGCTCCTATATTTTGTTACCAGAAGCACCTATAGGACTTGTAGTGTGTTCGTGGCAGGCAGGCAGAGCTCCTATATTTTGTTACCAGAAGCACCTATAGGACTTGTAGTGTGTTCGTGGCAGGCAGGCAGAGCTCCTATATTTTGTTACCAGAAGCACCTATAGGACTTGTAGTGTGTTCGTGGCAGGCAGGCAGAGCTCCTATATTTTGTTCCCAGAAGCACCTATAGGACTTGTAGTGTGTTCGTGGCAGGCAGGCAGAGCTCCTATATTTTGTTCCCAGAAGCACCTATAGGACTTGTAGTGTGTTCGTGGCAGGCAGGCAGAGCTCCTATATTTTGTTCCCAGAAGCACCTATAGGACTTGAAGTGTGTTAGTCCCATCACACACACAGAGCTATATTTTGTTCCCAGAAGCACCTATAGGACTTGAAGTGTGTTAGTCCCATCACACACACAGAGCTATATTTTGTTCCCAGAAGCACCTATAGGACTTGAAGTGTGTTAGTCCCATCACACACACAGAGCTATATTTTGTTCCCAGAAGCACCTATAGGACTTGAAGTGTGTTAGTCCCATCACACACACAGAGCTATATTTTGTTCCCAGAAGCATCTATAGGACTTGAAGTGTGTTAGTCCCATCACACACACAGAGCTATATTTTGTTCCCAGAAGCACCTATAGGACTTGAAGTGTGTTAGTCCCATCACACACACAGAGCTATATTTTTGTTCCCAGAAGCACCTATAGGACTTGAAGTGTGTTAGTCCCATCACACACACAGAGCTATATTTTGTTCCCAGAAGCACCTATAGGACTTGAAGTGTGTTAGTCCCATCACACACACAGAGCTATATTTTGTTCCCAGAAGCACCTATAGGACTTGAAGTGTGTTAGTCCCATCACACACACAGAGCTATATTTTGTTCCCAGAAGCACCTATAGGACTTGAAGTGTGTTAGTCCCATCACACACACAGAGCTATATTTTGTTCCCAGAAGCACCTATAGGACTTGAAGTGTGTTAGTCCCATCACACACACAGAGCTATAATTTGTTCCCAGAAGCACCTATAGGACTTGAAGTGTGTTAGTCCCATCACACACACAGAGCTATATTTTGTTCCCAGAAGCACCTATAGGACTTGAAGTGTGTTAGTCCCATCACACACACAGAGCTATATTTTGTTCCCAGAAGCACCTATAGGACTTGAAGTGTGTTAGTCCCATCACACACACAGACCTTTATTTTCTTCCCAGAAGCACCTATAGGACTTGAAGTGTGTTAGTCCCATCACACACACAGAGCTATATTTTGTTCCCAGAAGCACCTATAGGACTTGAAGTGTGTTAGTCCCATCACACACACAGAGCTATATTTTGTTCCCAGAAGCACCTATAGGACTTGAAGTGTGTTAGTCCCATCACACACACAGAGCTATATTTTGTTCCCAGAAGCACCTATAGGACTTGAAGTGTGTTAGTCCCATCACACACACAGACCTTTATTTTCTTCCCAGAAGCACCTATAGGACTTGAAGTGTGTTAGTCCCATCACACACACAGAGCTATATTTTGTTCCCAGAAGCACCTATAGGACTTGAAGTGTGTTAGTCCCATCACACACACAGAGCTATATTTTGTTCCCAGAAGCACCTATAGGACTTGAAGTGTGTTAGTCCCATCACACACACAGAGCTATATTTTGTTCCCAGAAGCACCTATAGGACTTGAAGTGTGTTAGTCCCATCACACACACAGACCTTTATTTTCTTCCCAGAAGCACCTATAGGACTTGAAGTGTGTTAGTCCCATCACACACACAGAGCTATATTTTGTTCCCAGAAGCACCTATAGGACTTGAAGTGTGTTAGTCCCATCACACACACAGAGCTATATTTTGTTCCCAGAAGCACCTATAGGACTTGAAGTGTGTTAGTCCCATCACACACACAGAGCTATATTTTGTTCCCAGAAGCACCTATAGGACTTGAAGTGTGTTAGTCCCATCACACAGACCTTTATTTCTTCCCAGAAGCACCTATAGGACTTGAAGTGTGTTAGTCCCATCACACACACAGAGCTATATTTTGTTCCCAGAAGCACCTATAGGACTTGAAGTGTGTTAGTCCCATCACACACACAGAGCTATATTTTGTTCCCAGAAGCACACTATAGGACTTGAAGTGTGTTAGTCCCATCACACAGACCTTTATTTTCTTCCCAGAAGCACCAATAGGACTTGAAGTGTGTTAGTCCCATCACACAGAGCTCCTATTTTCTTTGCAGAAGCACCCATAGGACTTCTAGTGTGTTAGTGGCATCACACAGAGCTCCTATATTTTCTTCTCAGAAGCACCCACAGGACTTCTAGTGTGTTAGTGGCATCACACAGAGCTCCTCTATTTTCTTTGCAGAAGCACCCACAGGACTTCTAGTGTGTTAGTGGCATCACACAGAGCTCCTCTATTTTCTTTGCAGAAGCACCCACAGGACTTCTAGTGTGTTAGTGGCATCACACAGAGCTCCTCTATTTTCTTTGCAGAAGCACCCACAGGACTTCTAGTGTGTTAGTGGCATCACACAGAGCTCCTCTATTTTCTTTGCAGAAGCACCCATAGGACTTCTAGTGTGTTAGTGGCATCACACAGAGCTCCTCTATTTTCTTTGCAGAAGCACCCACAGGACTTCTAGTGTGTTAGTGGCATCACACAGAGCTCCTCTATTTTCTTTGCAGAAGCACCCACAGGACTTCTAGTGTGTTAGTGGCATCACACAGAGCTCCTCTATTTTCTTTGCAGAAGCACCCACAGGACTTCTAGTGTGTTAGTGGCATCACACAGAGCTCCTCTATTTTCTTTGCAGAAGCACCCATAGGACTTCTAGTGTGTTAGTGGCATCACACAGAGCTCCTCTATTTTCTTTGCAGAAGCACCCACAGGACTTCTAGTGTGTTAGTGGCATCACACAGAGCTCCTCTATTTTCTTTGCAGAAGCACCCACAGGACTTCTAGTGTGTTAGTGGCATCACACAGAGCTCCTCTATTTTCTTTGCAGAAGCACCCACAGGACTTCTAGTGTGTTAGTGGCATCACACAGAGCTCCTATATTTTCTTTGCAGAAGCACCCATAGGACTTCTAGTGTGTTAGTGGCATCACACAGAGCTCCTATATTTTCTTCTCAGCAGCACCCACAGGACTTCTAGTGTGTTAGTGGCATCACACAGAGCTCCTCTATTTTCTTTGCAGAAGCACCCATAGGACTTCTAGTGTGTTAGTGGCATCACACAGAGCTCCTCTATTTTCTTTGCAGAAGCACCCACAGGACTTCTAGTGTGTTAGTGGCATCACACAGAGCTCCTCTATTTTCTTTGCAGAAGCACCCATAGGACTTCTAGTGTGTTAGTGGCATCACACAGAGCTCCTCTATTTTCTTTGCAGAAGCACCCACAGGACTTCTAGTGTGTTAGTGGCATCACACAGAGCTCCTCTATTTTCTTTGCAGAAGCACCCACAGGACTTCTAGTGTGTTAGTGGCATCACACAGAGCTCCTCTATTTTCTTTGCAGAAGCACCCACAGGACTTCTAGTGTGTTAGTGGCATCACACAGAGCTCCTCTATTTTCTTTGCAGAAGCACCCACAGGACTTCTAGTGTGTTAGTGGCATCACACAGAGCTCCTCTATTTTCTTTGCAGAAGCACCCACAGGACTTCTAGTGTGTTAGTGGCATCACACAGAGCTCCTCTATTTTCTTTGCAGAAGCACCCATAGGACTTCTAGTGTGTTAGTGGCATCACACAGAGCTCCTATATTTTCTTCTCAGCAGCACCCACAGGACTTCTAGTGTGTTAGTGGCATCACACAGAGCTCCTCTATTTTCTTTGCAGAAGCACCCATAGGACTTCTAGTGTGTTAGTGGCATCACACAGAGCTCCTATATATTCTTCTCAGCAGCACCCACAGGACTACCGACTACAATGGCTGGAAGACCGCCAAGGGGAGGCAGAGCGTGCAGAGCCAAGAACACAGGGCAGGCAGGCTCTGTTTCTAGTGGACGTGGCCGTGGACGTGGACGTGGTCGTGCATCGTCATCAGCACGTGGCCATGGGACACGCGCGTCTTTGTTTTCGGCAGCTGGACATGTGGAGCCGCATCATGCTGAAGGCTTGGTAGAATGGATGACCAAGCCCTCCTCATCCTCCTCATCCTCTCTCACCCAGGCTCAGGGTACTGACAGAGCATCATCAGCCACCCCTTCCCTAGACCCACCATGTCCTCCTGAGGAGTCCCCCGAACTCTTTGAGCACAGTGTTGGGTACATGCTCCAGGAGGATGCCCAACGATTCGAAGGCTCGGATGACGATACCCAGCTTGAGGAATCTGGCAGTACTGTTCCACCAGCTGCAGCTTACTGCCAGGTTTGCTCTAGTGGTGAAGAGGGAGGGGATGATGAGGTCACTGACTCCACGTGGGTGCCTCAAGGGAGAGAGGATGAGGAGGAGGACGAGGAGGAGGAGGATGCGGCGTCACATGTCCAACGAGGCAGGATGCCCCCTGGAGGCCAGGTAGAGGCCAGCACAGCAACTGTACAACACCGCAGAGCTCCGCCTGTGCAGGGCGCTGCCTCTGCACGTTATCAGAAAAGTTCTTTGGTGTGGGCCTTTTTTGAGACGAGTGCAGCAGATCGCACCACTGCTATTTGCAATATTTGTCTCAAGCGTATCTCGCGTGGCCAAAACATCAGCCGCTTGGGCACCACAAGCATGACCAGACATATGGCGACCTGCCATGCAGCTCGTTGGCAGGCACACATAAAAGACCCACACCAAAGAACTAAGCGGACCTCTCCTTGCTCCTCCTCAGCTGGGATCTCCATCCCCACTACACCTTCAGTCCTCTCTGAAAGCTGCTCTGAGAGGACTGAAGGTGTAGAATTAGGTGTGTCACAACCAAGTACTTGCAGTACACCGACGTCCGATTGCAGCAGGCAAATTTCCCTGCCCCAGCTGCTGGACCGTAGAAAGAAGTACACTCCCAGCCATCCACATGCCCAGCGGTTGAATGCTAGCCTGGCTAAATTGCTAGCACTTCAACTGCTGCCTTTTCAGTTGGTAGACTCGGCCCCCTTCCGTGAGTTTGTTCAATGTGCGGTTCCTCAGTGGCAGGTTCCCAAACGCCACTTTTTCTCGCGGAAGGCGATTCCGTCTCTCTACCGGCATGTGGAGGGCAATGTCCATGCCTCGCTGGACAGGGCGGTCAGCGGTAAGGTGCATATTACCGCTGACTCATGGTCCAGCAGGCATGGACAGGGAAGGTACCTTTCTTTCACGGCCCATTGGGTCACTCTATTGGCAGCTGGGAGGGATGCAGGACAAGGTGCAGTAGTGTTGGAGGTTGTTCCGCCACCACGCCTCCAAAACGCGACTACTGCTACTGGTTGTGACACACCTCTCTCCTCCACCCCCTCCTCTTCTTCTTCCTCCAGTGCTCTGTCCTTGGAACCAGCGGTGCTCCGTAGGCGTACAAGGGGCTACGCAAGTACGCAGGCAAAAAGATGCCATGCCGTGCTTGCGCTGGTGTGTTTGGGGGACAGGAGCCACACTGGGCCAGAGGTTCTGGCAGCTCTGCAGGGGCAGGCCGAGAGGTGGTTGACGCCACGTCAGCTTAAGCCAGGAATGGTCGTTTCTGACAATGGCACCAACCTCCTCTCCGCCCTGCGACAGGGGCAGCTCACCCATGTGCCCTGCATGGCTCACGTCCTCAACCTGGTGGTGCAGCGGTTCTTGGGCAGGTTCCCAGGCTTACAGGATGTCCTGAGGCAGGCCAGGAAAGTCTGTGTGCATTTCCGCCGATCTTATAATGCCAGTGCTCGGCTGACTGAGCTGCAAAAGGAGCTGAACCTGCCCAAGAACCGCCTAATATGTGACATGCCCACCAGGTGGAACTCAACGTTGGCCATGCTGCAGCGACTGCACACGCAGCAGAGGGCCATCAATGAGTACCTTTGCGACTACGGCACCAGGACAGGGTCAGGGGAGCTTGGTTTTTTTTCCCCACGTCAGTGGGGCATGATCAGGGATGCATGCACTGTCCTCTCACCATTTGAGGAGGCCACGAGGATGGTGAGCAGTGACAGTGCATGCATCAGTGACACTGTCCCTCTTGTCCACCTGTTGGAGCATACGCTGCGCGGGATAATGGACAGGGCACTTGAGGCAGAACAGAGGCAGGAAGAGGAGGACTTCCTTGCCTCTCAAGGCCCCCTTTATCCGGACAGTGTTCCTTCTGTCCCACCCATCACACAGGAAGAGGATGAGGAGGAGGAGGAGGAGGAGGAGGAGGAGGAGGAGGAGGATTGTGTGAGCATGGAGGTGGAGCCTGGCACTCAGCATCAGCAGCAGCAGTCTTTTAGGGATGATGTACAGTCCCAACAAACCAGTGGACTTGTACGTGGCTGGGAGGAGGTGGCTGGCGATCATGTCATCCTCAGTGACCCAGAAGACTCCGGACCGAATGCCTCAGCTAACCTACGCTGCATGGCCTCCCTGATCCTGCAAAGCCTGCGGAAGGATCCTCGTGTTCTTCGGATCAAGGAGAGGGACCATTACTGGCTGGCCACTCTCCTTGATCCGCGGTACAAGGGTAAGGTTGCGGACCTTATCTTGCCGTCGCAGAGGGAGCAGAGGATGAGACATCTCAGGGAGGCCTTGCAGAAAGGTCTGTGCAACGCGTTCCCAGAAACTGGGAGGCTACAAACTCCTGGTCCTGGGCGACGAGTTGCTGAGGCTTCGGTCAGTGGCAGAAGGAGCGGTGGGGAAGGTGGACGTCTGACCGATGCGTTCAGACAATTTTTTAGTCCGCAGCCCCAAGGTATGATCGGTTCCAGCAACCATCGCCAGCGTCTGATATACATGGTGCAGGAATACCTTGGGGCAAGGTCAGACTTGGACACCTTTCCCACCGAAAATCCTCTGGCTTACTGGGTCCTGAGGATGGATCACTGGCCAGAGCTTGCACAGTATGCAATTGAGCTACTGGCCTGTCCTGCCTCCAGCGTTCTTTCCGAACGCACATTCAGTGCTGCTGGAGGATTTGTGACTGATCATAGGGTGCGCCTGTCCACCGCCTCGGTTGATCAACTGACATTCATCAAAATGAATCAGTCTTGGATCACCACCAGCTACCAGGCACCTGAGGCGGATATAACCGAATAATTTTTAATGTCACATCCCTTCAAGACTGCCTATGCTGATGCTGAGTGACTGTCCTCTTATGTTCACTGACTATCCTCTTCCTCCTCCTCAATGATCCATGCCACCACACCAGTGCCTAAGGCACAATTTTTCAGCCCCTGTTTAACAGGGGCGTGTACTTACAATTTTTTAAAAAAATGCTTCGCAACACGTGTGACTGCTGTGCTCCAAGTACAGTATCTGTGAGGGCCGGGTTGCAGTGTTGTGGCACCAGCACCAGTGCCTAAGGCACAATTTTTCAGCCCCTGTTTAACAGGGGCGGGTACTTACAATTTTTTAAAAAAAATGCTTCGCAACACGTGTGACTGCTGTGCTCCAAGTACAGTATCTGTGAGGGCCGGGTTGCAGTGTTGTGGCACCAGCACCAGTGCCTAAGGCACAATTTTTCAGCCCCTGTTTAACAGGGGCGTGTACTTACAATTTTTTAAAAAAATGCTTCGCAACACGTGTGACTGCTGTGCTCCAAGTACAGTATCTGTGAGGGCCGGGTTGCAGTGTTGTGGCACCAGCACCAGTGCCTAAGGCACAATTTTTCAGCCCCTGTTTAACAGGGGCGGGTAATTACAAATCTTGATCTAATAGTTCACAGCAGGGCCCATTCCTGCGCCCACCAAGAGTAACTATGAGGGCCTTCAGTCTTGTGGCAACACCGTCCACCACCACCGCCAAAGGCCCAATTTTTCTGCCCTGTTCATCAGGTGCTTGCAATTACAAATCTTGATCTAATAACTCACAGCAGGGCCCATTCCTGCGCCCACCAAGAGTCACTGTGAGGGCTTACAGCTTTGTGGCAACACCGTCCACCACCACCACCACCAAAGGCCCAATTTTTCTGCCCTGTTCAACAGGTGCATGCAATTAGAAATCTTGATCTAATAACTCACAGCAGGGCCCATTCCTGTGCCCACCAGTCTTGTGGCTACACCAACATCTAATAGGGCAAATTTCTGCAGAGTATATACGGCAGGCCCCTACTTTCAAACATCCAACTTACAAACGAATCCTACTTGCAAACGGAAATAGAAAACAGGAAGTGAGAGGAAATCTACCCCTAGGAAGGGAAATTCTATCATGTTAGATTTAATTTGGGAAAAAGGTATCTCCTCTCTACTGATGCTTTATCACCAATCCTTGTTTCAATTAAAACCCCACTTTTCCAAAAACATTTGTCATTGGGACGGAAAGTGAGGTGACATGTTCTGAACAGATGTGCAAAGACAGCAAATGTTACAGGGGTGATAACCCCTCCCTATGTTCTCCAAAAAGCATAAAAATAGATTTTTTTGGGATGGAGCTACACTTCATAATGTACCTGTTCAGATTCTACTTAAGAACAAACCTAAAGCCGCAAGTGGTTTTAAATGGCTTCTTTTTTTCCTTTACAAATGTCATTTTGTGCAAGGACAGTTCTAAACACGGGAAACACATGCCACTTCACAGGCATACTTTGGACACCCCCCAGGTACCATATTTAAAGGAAAATTTCACTTTTTTTTTTTCACTTTTTTTATGCTTTCTTTTGGTGGTATTTGATCGCCCCTGCGGTTTTTATTTTTTGCGCTATAATTTTGAAAAAAAACACAATATTTTTTACTTTTTGCTATAATAAATATCCCATTTTTTTAAAAAAAAACAAATTTTTTTCCTCAGTTTAGGCCGATACGTATTCTTCTACATATTTTTGGTAAAAAAAATCGCAATAAGCGTATATTGATCGGTTTGCGCAAAAGTTATAGCGTCTACAAAATAGGGGATAGATTTATTGAATTTATTTTTTTTTTTTTTTTACTAGTAATGGCGGCGATTTGCGATTTTTTTTTCGTGACTGCGACATTGCGGCGGACACTTCGGACACTTTTGACACATTTTTGGAACCATTCACATTTACACAGCGATCGTTGCTATAAAATTGCAATGATTACTGTGTAAATGTGACTGTCAGGGAAGGGGTTAACACTAGAGGGCGCTGGAGGGGTTAATGTGTGTCCCTAATAGGAGTGATTCTAACTGTAGGGGGAGGGGACTTAAGGGGAGGAGACCGATCATGTGATCCTCTGTACTGGGATCACATGATCGGTCTCCTCCCCGCTGACAGGACGTGGAGCTGTGTGTTTACACACACAGCTCCACGGTCCCGCCCGGTCCCGTTGTTTTAACGGGCAATCGCGGGTGCCCGGCGGACATCGCGGACGCCGGGCACTCGCACCGGGTCCCGAGCGATGCCGCGGGCGCGCGCGCGCGCCGCCGGCGGCGCGCGCGCGCCCCCCAGGCGGCCGGGAACCCGAGGACGTCATATGACGCCCACCCAGGATGGTAGATCCACCTTGTGGGCGTCATATGACTATGGGCGGGTATTGAAGTGGTTAAAATGACTGCTCCCGAAAAAACGTTAGTTTTTAAAAGTTCTTTTTGCATTGATATATGTCCCCTGGGGCAGGACCCGGGTCCCCAAACCTGTTTTATGACATTAACATGCATATTGGCCGTTGTAATTAGCACTTTTGATTTCGAACGTTCGCGTCCATTATAACGTATAGGGTTCGAAAATTCGCGCGAACTTTCGGTCGGTTCGAAGTATGTGTCTCTCCCAGTGTCCCCCTTCAGGGTGTGTCAGCCCTCAAAAATTACACTCGCACACTCGCATTTTGCGAGTCATTTTTTCCAGGGCTGGCGAGGAGAAGAGAGGAGTGCTGCCACTGGGAGATCACAGCAGGGAACATTCAGACTTTTGTTTCATAAGCTGTGAGTGATTTTTGAGGGCTGGCGAGGAGAAAAGAGGAGAGCCGCCACTGGGAGATCACAGCAGGGAACATTCAGACTTTCGTTTCATAAGCTGTGAGTGTTCCCCCACGGCGCGCCGTCACATAAGCTCCTCCCCTTTTCCGGGACTTTGATAGACAGATCACCCGTCCAATCCTAGGACGGGTGACATGTATCAAAGTTCCCCGGACAAGGGGAGGGGCTTATGTGACGGCGCGCCGCGGGGGAACACTCACAGCTTATGAAACAAAAGTCTGAATGTTCCCTGCTGTGATCTCCCAGTGGCGGCTCTCCTCTCTTCTCCTCCACAGGTAGGCAGCACATGGGGGACACAGGCAGCACATGGGGGGGGACACAGGCTGCAAATGGGGGGGGGGGACACAGGCTGCAAATGGGGGGGGGGACACAGGCTGCAAATGGGGGGGGGGACACAGGCTGCACATGGGGGGGGGGACACAGGCTGCAATGGGGGGGGCACAGGCTGGGGGGGGGACACAGGCTGCAAATGGGGGGGGACACACAGGCTGCACATGGGGGGGGACACAGGCTGCACATGGGGGGGGGGACACTGGCTGCAAATGGGGGGGGGACACTGGCTGCAAATGGGGGGGGGGGACACTGGCTGCAAATGGGGGGGGGGGGGGGACACTGGCTGCAAATGGGGGGGGGGACACTGGCTGCACATGGGGGGGGGACACTGGCTGCACATGGGGGGGGACACTGGCTGCACATGGGGGGGGACACTGGCTGCACATGGGGGGGGACACTGGCTGCACATGGGGGGGGGCACTGGGGGCACATGGGGGGGGGGGGACACTGGCTGCACATGGGGGGGGGGGGACACTGGCTGCACATGGGGGGGGGGACTGGCTGCACATGGGGGGGGGGACACTGGCTGCACATGGGGGGGGACACTGGCTGCACATGGGGGGGGACACTGGCTGCACATGGGGGGGGGGACACAGGCTGCACATGGGGGGGGGGGCACAGGCTGCACATGGGGGGGGGACACAGGCTGCACATGGGGGGGACACAGGCTGCACATGGGGGGGACACAGGCTGCACATGGGGGGGGACAGGCTGCACATGGGGGGGGACACATGGGGGGGGGGGACACAGGCTGCACATGGGGGGGGACACAGGCTGCACATGGGGGGGGGGGCACAGGCTGCACATGGGGGGGGGGCACAGGCTGCACATGGGGGGGGCACAGGCTGCACATGGGGGGGGGACACAGGCTGCATATGGGGGGGGACACAGGCTGCACATGGGGGGGGGACACAGGCTGCACATGGGGGGGCACAGGCTGCACATGGGGGGCACAGGCTGCACATGGGGGGGGGACACAGGCTGCACATGGGGGGGGGGCACAGGCTGCACATGGGGGGGGGGCACAGGCTGCACATGGGGGGGGGACACAGGCTGCACATGGGGGGGGGACACAGGCTGCAACATGGGGGGGAGATAGGGGCGGGGCAGGGTAGGGGTTGGGCAGGGCAACTGGTGGCGAGTAACCCTTAAGGCATTAACATTAAGGTTGTTAATATTATTATAAATAACTATAAAAAATATGAAAAACATGTTGTTTATTAAAGGTGTCATTTAATGAGATAATTTATGAGTATGTGTTAATCTAAACGTAGGTTAAATTCTTATATAATTATAATCACGATTATATGTTTTTTATAGGGGTTGGGCTTACGGCAACTGGTGGCGAGTAACCCTTAAGGCCTGGCTAGTAGCTCAATACTTGAAATTTTGAGCCCTGTATATGATTCTTATAACATCCATAGCAACATTGTAACATAACATATTATATGTCCATATCATATACTAATTATAATCATCTCTGTGACCTACAACATCATACATAATTCAAATGACTTATAATCACCATATAGGTATTTTTAAATATTTCTGACTTGATATCCATTCACACCTCTCTAACATCATGTGTTGAGATGGACTTTGAGCAGTCCCATGGATGTTTAAAGATGACTTAGTTTGTCCAAACAGTTCCTAAAAATTCACACAATGAGTTGTGTTAGCCAAGGTGTTAGCTATTTAAACAGTTCCTCACTCAAACACAATAGTTTAGGCCAGGTGAGTTATTCCTATGTCCAACAACCTTTTGTCTTCATGTATTTGTCGCTTTTGTTCATCCACTAAAACCAGGTAAATGTCTCCTTGTTTTGTGACGAGAGCTACCATTGTTCCAGCGAGTCTCTGTCTCAACTTAGGCTTGTAAAAGTTTTCAATAGTTGACGTAGCAACAACTTGGAAAACATGAGATCATCTATTTTGCTTTAAAGGTCCCCAAGAGGGTAAAAGTTCAATGATAGCAAAATTGTGGTTTATCCGTTCTTGAGGCCTAAACAAATCTCACCTCTCTGCCAGTAAATAATAAAATGTATTTCTTCATGAATCCACAACAGAACCAACATAGGAGCCTTCAAATCACTGCGCATCCTCGAATAGTTCGGGGGACTCCTCCATGCATGATTGTTGGGCTACGGAAGGAGTGGCTGTGGACAAGGAGTCGGGGGAATAGGCTGCTTTGGCAGCTGCATAGGAAGGAAAACTACTCTGAGCCTGGGTGACAGAGGATGAGGAGGATGAGGATGTGTCAGGTCACCCTGAGGCTAGGTGACAGATGCACACCGTAGGGATCAGGAGTGCACCGCAAGGTAGTGGACCCTATGGCTGACTGCAGCGGACGGGAGTCAAGGTGATTCAGAGCACAGGGCCGCTGGACACCAAGACGGATCCCACCGGGGTTAGAGCTTAAATTTCCCTGGGGCGCGGAGTCTAAGAGCCAGCTGGTGTTCACCAGAGCCTCTAGTGGTGAGGATGGACTGGGTGCAACTGGCTCCAGGTCGCGACCCCCAGGGTCCCCCAGCTCACACCCTCCGTAGGCAACAGGAGGACAGGGATAGTGAGGGATAAGCCAAGGTCAGGGCCACAAGCAGAAAAGGACAAAGGTACACACCAAGGTTCAGGGTCACAGGCAACCAGGGATAGTCAGGGACACGCCAAAGTCGGTAACAGAACAACTGAATAGCACACGGCAGGTAACAGAAAGCCAAACACACAAAGGTGGATCAGCAGGGTTGGCCTGCAGTTCACAGGTTAATATAGAGTCCTCTGATAGGAGCTAGGGTGGAGCCATGCCAGAGGAGGGATTATAAAAGCAGTCAGATGATGGTCGTCTCTAGAGATGAACACATGGAGACAGGTAAGCAGACAACTCTATTGCTTAACCATGACAGGATGGCTTTGTTATCCACTCCACCAACTCTTCAGTAGTACACTCAATAACACAGCCAGCAGCAGAAAAAAAGGACAAGTCTGCCCCACGGCCACCAGCGGAGGATGCACCATGTCCATGACCAGCACTGTTGACTGTAGACACAGAGCCTGCTTGCCCTCTTTTAGTGGCCTGTGAGCGTCTGCCTCTCCTTGGTGGCCTTCTGGACATGATGTATATTTTGTTTTGCAACACCGCACTACACTGTATTGTGTACTGTGTACACCAACAGAAAAGTAGTAGCAACTGCACTATGGTTGCACTGTATTGTAATTACAATTTTGATCTAATATTTCACATCAGGGCCCGTTCCTGCGCTCAACAAAAGTATCTGTGAGGCTTTACAGTGTTGTGCCGCCACCACCACCACCGCCTATGGATCAATTTTTCTGCCCTTGTTTAACAGGGGCATGTAATTACAATTCTTCATATAATATTTCACAGCAGGGTCTGTTCCAGGGCCCACCAAGAGTAACTGTGAGAGTAAAGACTCCTACTTACAAATGGAGGGAGACAACAGGAAGTGAGAGGAAATCTACCCCTAGAAAGGGTAATTCTCTCATGTAAGAGTTAATATGGGAAAAAAGTGTCTCCGCTTTATCACCAATCCTTGCTTCCCTAATAACCCAAAATTTTCAAAATCCAATTGTCATTGCGACAGAAAGTGAGGTGAAATCTTCTGAACAGGGGCACAGACAGCAAAAAAAATGTTACAGGGGTGATAACCCTGCCCTATATTATCCAAAAAGCTTAAAAATAGATTTTTGGGCTGGAGCCTTAAAAAATTTACACTTAAAAAATTTACCTGTTCCAAATTACAAACAAATGAAACTTCACAACAAACCTACAGTTTTTATCTTGTTTGTAACCTGGGGACCGCCTGTATACTGCTGTTCAGAGTATATAGGGCCCCACGCCTTTTTTTTTCATTTGGGTGCTGGTTTTCCCTTAATATCCATACCAGACCCAAAGCAGTTTTAAATGACTTTTTTTCCTTTAGAAATGTAATTTTGTGCAGGGACGATTCTAAACATGGGAAAATGCGCCACTTTATAGTCATACTATAGACACCCCCCAGGCATGATATTTAAAGCAATATTACACTTTTATTGTTTCACTTTAAGCATTATTAAAATCACTGCTCCCGAAAAAACAGATGTTTTGAAAACTTTTTTTTTGCATTGATACATGTCCCCTGGGGCAAGACCCGGGTCCCCAAACACTTTTTTATGAGAATCCTCGAATCCTCGAATAGTTTGGGGGACTCCTCCATGCATGATTGTTGGGCTACGGAAGGAGTGGCTGTGGACAAGGAGCCGGGGGAATAGGCTGCTTTGGCAGCTGCATTTAGCACTTTTGATTTTTCAAGTTCGAGTACCATAGACATAGGGTTTGTGCGTTCGCACAAATTTTTGGTCTGTTCGCATGTTCTGACGCAAACCGAACCGGGGGGTGTTCGGCTCATCCCTAAGCTTCTCATGTGTCCTTGCTATCTTCATTACATAGGTCAAACTACCAGGACCTTGGCCAAAAGGGTCAGAGAACACATACCATATTTTTCGCACCATAAGGCGCACCTGACCATAAGACGCACCTAGGTTTTAGAGGAGGAAAACAGGAAAAAAAATATTCTGAACCAAATGGTGTCCTAAAATATTTAATATAAATACTACTACTATAGGTGGGTGGTGGAGACACAGTAACACCAGTAATACCACCCCTATCAAATCAGCTCAGCTACACTATGCCTGGGTGGTGGTAGTGGACACAGCAACCTCCCCCCTTCCCAGATCAGCTCAGGGTGACAGGGCAGACACAAATACCCCTTCAGCCTTTTATATCACAACAGCTCAGGGAACTGGGCAGTGGATACCATGCCAGCCCACACCTCCCACCCCCTTATCACCAGCTCACCTCAGGCAGTTGAGGACACTGCAATTACAATCCACAACCCCCCTCTGGCTGGCTGGCTGGCTCGCTAACTGGCTCTCAGCCTCAGATAAACCCGGGCAGCAGCTAGGAAGGAGGACTGGGGACATAGTTTGCAGCAGCAGCTGCCGCTGGAACAAACAGGAAGTAAGACTGGACCAGACTACGGCGCTGGGGGTGGTCCGGCTGAAGAAAAAACAGCCAGGGCTCTTGCCGCCTATAATGGTGTCACACCTGGCCTGTGTCAACTGACCTGGGTGCGGAGCGCACCACCATAGCAACACCACTGACACCCCCCCATGTTTTGGCACCGGGGCAGACCGTCTCCCCCCGCTCCTACTTGGTATGCTCCTGCAAAGATCCACCTCACATCCTGTCCTCTCTCCTCCACAGAGAAGCCGAGCGCCGATATTCTAATGCGGCGGCGACGGGGGGGGGGGGGGAGCGTTGCCTGGTCAGTATTCGCTCCATAAGATGCAGGGACATTTTCCCCCATTTTTTTGGGGGGGGAAATGTGCGTCCTATGGTGCAAAAAATACGGATAACATCAAAAAAGGGTTTAAAAATCAGTGTCTCCAAACACTTCCTTCAGGTAAGTGCATAACAGGGTTCCCTCTTTACTTACAGTGCCTTGGAAAAGTATTCGCCCCCTTGGCTTTTTACCTATTTTGTTACATTACAGCCTTTAGTTCAATGTTTTTTTAATCTGAATTATATGTAATGGATCAGAACACAATAGTCTAAGTTGGTGAAGTAAAATTTGAAAAATAGATACATAAAACTATTTTTCAGAAATAAAAAAATGATAATTGGTATGTGCATATGTATTCACCCTCTTTGTTATGAATCCCGTAAAAGCTCTGGTGCAAACAATTACCTTTAGAAGTCACATAATTAGTGAAATGATGTCCACCTGTGTGCAATATAAGTGTCACATGATCTGTCATTACATATACACACCTTTTTGAAATCCCCCAGAGGCTGCAACACCTAAGAAAGAGGCACCACTAACCAAACACTGCCATGAAGACCAAAGAACTCTCCAAACAAGTAAGGGACAATGTTGTTGAGAAGTACAAGTCAGGGTTAGGTTATAAAAAAATATCCAAATCTTTAATAATCCCTAGGAGCACCATTAAATCTATGATAACCAAATGGAAAGAACATGGCACAACAGCAAACCTGCCAAGAGACAACAGCACATTCACGGACTGGGCAATAGACATGTGCGCTGACAAAAAATGTGTTAATTTTCATTTTCGTTTCATTCGTTTTTTTTTTTGCTTTTTTCAAAAATTCGGAAATTCAGAAATATGAAATTTTGGGAATTTACAAGTTTAGATTTTTCGGATTTACGAATTTCCAAATTTAGAATTTTCGGATTTCCGAATTTCGAATATTCGGATTTACGAATTTCCAAATTTTCGGATTTCGGAATCTCCGAATTTCTGAATCTCCGAATCTCCGAATTTCCGAATCTCCGAATTTCGAATTTCGAACTTCCGAAATTTCAAAATTTTCAAATTATCGCATTTCAGAATTTTGTATTTTCGGTATTCCGAATTTTCGTATTTTCGTATTTTCAGAATTCTGAATTTTCGTATTTTCGGAATTCAAGAATTAAAAAAAATGTGAAAATCCGAATTAGAAAATCTGAAAAAAAGAAAGAAAATCCGTTTAATTCGAAATAATAACTAACTATTAAGTTATAGGTATTGGAATTTCCTTTCAAATTTGGCTGTTAGTGAACGTAACGAGTACGAATTTATCCAAAGTTACGAATTACCTGAAATAACAAATGAAATTACCTGAAACCAAAATTTGGAAATTCGGAAATTCCGAATTTCGGAAATTTGGAAATTCAGAAATTCGGAAATTTCGGAAATCGAAAAATTCGGAATATCAGGAATTTCGGAATTAAAGAATTTGTCAAAATTCGTTAAAAAAACGATTTTGGAACTAAACAAATTGCACATGTCTACCGGGCAAGGAGGGCATTAATCAGAGAGGCAGCAAAGAGACCTAAGGTAACCCTGGAGGAGCTTCAGAGTTCCACAGCAGAGACTGGAGTATCTGTACATAGGATGACAATAAGCCGTACGCTCCATAGAGTTGGGCTTTATGGCAGAGTGGCCAGAAGAAAGTCATTACTTTCAGAAAAAAAAAAATGGCATGTTTTGAGTTTGCGAAAGGGCATGTGGGAGACTCCCAAAATGTATGGAGGAAGGTGCTCTGGTCTGATGAGAATAAAACTGAACTTTTTGGCCATCAAAGAAAACGCTATGTCTGACGCAAACCCAACACATCACATCACCCAAAGAACATCCCCAGTAAAACATGGTGGTGGCAGCATCATGATGTGGGGATGTTTTTCAGCAGTCGGGACTGGGAAACTGGTCAGAGTTGAGGGAAAGGTGGATGGTGCTAAATACAGGGATATTCTTGAGTTAAACCTGTACCACTCTGTGTGTGGTTTGAGGCTAGGAGGGAGGTTCAACTTCCAGCAGGACAATGACCCCAAGCACACTGCTAAAGCAACACTTTAGTGGTTTAAGGGGAAACATGAAAATATGTTGAAATGGCCTATTCAAAGCCCAGACCTCAATCCAATAGAAAATCTGTGGTCAGACTTAAAGATTGCTGTTCACAAGCGCAAACCATCCAACTTGAAGGCGCTTGAGCAGTTTTGCAAGGAGGAATGGGCAAAAATCCCAGTGGTAAGATCTGGCAAGCTCATAGGGACTTATCCAAAGCGACTTGGAGCTGTGATAGCCTCAAAAGGTGGCTCTACAAAGTATTGACTTTAGGGGGGGTGAATAGTTATGCACATTGACTTTTTCTGTTATTTTGTCCTATTTGTTGTTTGCTTCACAATAAAAAAATGATGATCGAGGGCTGATGACTCATTGGTTGTTAAGGACGCGGCGGCTGGCTCCCCGACCCCGGTTAGCAACCAGCTATATACAGAGTTAAAATTAGAACCACAAAACACATCAAAAATCGTGGATAAGTCATTTGTTTGACAGTATGTAATGGGCCTACCATGTACAGCAAATTTCATCTCCAATTTCCTCCTTTTTGTAGCATTACCATATGGGGTTAGATCCCACCTTTATTCCCTTCCTTTTCATAAATAACTATTTTTCTTTTTTTTTTTTTACTTTTTTTGCTATTGTACCCTAATACCATTACTACTTCAAAATCCAACATATGGTATTTTAATTCCCCCACTAAAGGGAACCAAAGAGTGTTTTGTCCACACATTGTATACCCAATCTAGGAAACCATGTTTGTTATGGGGGATATGTTATATTAGATATCAATGTAATTTTAATTTTTTTTTATTTTTAAATAGAGGTATTTATGAATTTATAGCTATCATTGTTAGTTGCAATTGTTTAGTAGGCGTGTGTGGCATGGGCGGATGATATCCGGGAATGAGGAAGATTCCTTTTTGGTCCCAAATCTCCCCAATGTTTGTGGAGCCTAGCCAATCACACCCCTTTGTGCATTATAAAAGCAAACAGGAAATGGGAGTGTGTCACTTCCTGATGATGCCAGTAAGGTGAAATGCTGTAGACACCTTAGTGCTGTGCATAGTACAGTCACATGTGAGTGCAAAATCTTTTGTTACCTTTTTAAACATTTTTTAATAAAATTTACACCACCATGAGAGATCTTTTTGTGTGTCCTTGGTGGAGTCTGTTCCCTTATCCTCAGTCGCCATCTGGAGGGGGTCATACCTAGGATTCCTCTGATCTACCCAACCTAAGTGCATTTTGACCTACTGTAAAAAGTGGTCAGACACCTTTGGTGAGTTGCCATCTACCTCATGAGCACTCGTGGTGAAACTTTTATTTGAAGGAACATCAAACCAGAAGATTTTATTTATTTATGTTGTTGGGATGATCACTGGACTTTATATATATATATATGCTTTTTCAATCACCATATGCTTTTTCTTAATATTGTTCACATAAATTTTGTATGTTTTTAGCGCCAACACCTTTACATAAATTTTTTAAGATGGTTCAGTGTTCACTCTTTCTTAGAGGGGCAGCTATGTTTTAAAATAATACACTAGGCGCCATTTTTAACCCACTCTTTATCACAATGTACAAGGTGTGCTACCAATCCTAGCTAGGTTATATAAAGGCCTGCAGTTGTGGCAGTTGTTTGGCCTGAGAAGAGGCCATAATCTTTGTTTGCAGTGCTTATATTGGTTTACAAATAGATATGTTTTTCTTTTTTACAAAAAATAAAGAGGGCGTGCTTTCCGCGTGACATCAAAGGATGGTCACACCCCATGGCTGTGTAAGAGACGCCAGACAGCGGGTGGCAACACAATGGAGGAAGACGGCGGCGAGGAAGAACACAGCAGTTGGAGAAGTAGGCAGTGGCGGGAGAGACGGTGACAGACGACAGCGACAGAAGATGGCGTCAAGAGAGACAGCACTAGGAGAAGATGACGACGGGAGACATGGCTCAGGGGAGAAGAGCACTATATAGGAATTGTAAAAAAACAGCTATTGTTTTTTGTCACATTTCACTGCTTTTTTTTGGTGAATAAGTAGGGATACAATGTACCCGATACCCATTCACATAGGGGGTGGGGGCCGGGATCTGGGGTCCCCCTTGCTAAAGTAGGCTTCCAGATTCTGATAAGCCCCCCTGCCCACAGACCCCACAACCACCGGGCAAGGGTTGTGGGGATGAGGCCCTTTTCCCATTAACATGGGGACAAGGTGTTTTGGGGGGAACCCCAGAGCACCCTCTCCATGTTGAGGGCATTTGGCCTGGTACGGTTTAGGGGGGTCGCTCTCTCGTCCCACACTCCTTTCCTGCGGCTTGCCAGGTTGCGTGTTCGGATAAGGGTCTGATATGGATTATGGGGTGCACCCACGCCATTTTTTTTTTTACTTTTGGCATGGCACCCTCCAGGCCCATACTAGTCCCAAAGAGCCTGGTATAGACCTGGGGGGGGGGGGGGGCATGGGCTGGCATTTTTTTTTTTTACTTTCAGTGGCGAACCTGCTGACAGCTGATGACTCATTGGTTGTTAAGGACGCGGCGGCTGGCTTCCCGACCCCCCAGTTAGCAACCAGCTATATACAGTGTTAAAATAAGAACCACAAAACACATCAAAAATCACATCACAAACGCAACAGTTGCATTTCTGGTGCGGTTCCATTGAAACCTATTACCCGCAAATCGCTTGAAAAAAGTCCCCAACCATTTCCAAAAACGCACTGGCCGCAAAACGCATAGATGTGCACTAGTAACATAGGAAACCATGTTAAATTGACTGTAGAGTGTCTCTGCAAACTGCAAAACGCACTAAAAAATCACACTGGAGCAATGCCAGAACCTTGCGAATCCAGTGCAGGTTCCAGCATCGCATACAACTTGCAGCCAGTTCACACTGCCATATGCAAACTGCTGGGAGTGTCAGTAGAAAGCTAATGACACCCCAAATCAGTTCGCAGATCACAGATTGAACTGCAAATTCAGACAACACCCATGCGATACAATTCTGCTGTGGACAAAAAAAAGGGTCCTGTGTGAGTTTGGTCCCAATGCGATGCAAATTCAACCATACCATCTACATGGCTGAATTTGCATCACACAGACATCGCATGTGATTTGCAGTGCGGGGCAAATCACATCCGATGTCGGACAACACAGCAGTTGTGCGACTTGTCCTGTGACTCCTGTGTCCATAGATCTTAAGATTACACTGGCATTGCTTCATATCACATCACATTTGAGGCAAAAAGCGCTGCAAAATTGCAGGACTTGCAGGTCGCACAAGTTTGAAAGGGGCCTTAAGGACCTCAAGTTGTATGAAAAGTCAGCCAAGTGTGAAAGGAACCCAATGAGATTCATTGATAATATCTTTGAATTAGGCCCCATTTGCACTTGTGCGACTAATGTCTGTGTAATCTTGCGGTATATGGGCCTCAAGTCGCATCAAAGTCAAACCAAAGTAGTCCAGGGACGAATTTGACCCACTAGCAGGATGCACAATAGGAGAATAGTGCCTAATTCAAAGGTATTATCCATGAATCTCATTCACACTGCTGCGACCTAAAAGTCACACTATTTTGCTGCTGCAACTTGGCCCCAACTTCTGGGAATGCCTGTTTCACTTTGCGCCCTATGTACCCCAAGTCACACCAAAGTAGTACAGGGACTACTTTGAAGATGGTTATCATTGAGAATCATGGGGTACAACTTGTCATACATCTCGGAGGTCCAAATTTGCTGGAAAAGTCACCCAACTGTGAAACAAGTCATATATATTTTAATAGAAAGCAGCTCTTATTTATATTTGCATAGTCCCTACTAGGGATGAGCCGAACACCCCCGGGTTCGGTTCGCACCAGAACCTTCGAACCGACCGAAAGTTCGCGCGAATTTTCGAACCCTATACGTTATAATGGACGCGAACGTTCGAAATCAAAAGTGCTAATTACAACGGCCAATATGCATGTTAATGTCATAAAACAGGTTTGGGGACCCGGGTCCTGCCCCAGGGGACATATATCAATGCAAAAAGAACTTTTAAAAACTAACGTTTTTTCGGGAGCAGTCATTTTAATGATGCATAAAGTGAAAAAAAAAAAGTGAAATTTTCCTTTAAATATGGTACCTGGGGGGTGTCTAAAGTATGCCTGTGAAGTGGCATGTGTTTCCCGTGTTTAGAACTGTCCTTGCACAAAATGACATTTGTAAAGGAAAAAAAAAGAAGCCATTTAAAACCACTTGCGGCTTTAGGTTTGTTCTTAAGTAGAATCTGAACAGGTACATTATGAAGTGTAGCTCCATCCCAAAAAAATCTATTTTTAAGCTTTTTGGAGAACATAGGGAGGGGTTATCATCCCTGTAACATTTGCTGTCTTTGCACATCTGTTCAGAACATGTCACCTCACTTTCCGTCCCAATGACAAATGTTTTTGGAAAAAGTGGGGTTTTAATTGAAACAAGGATTGGTGTTAAAGTATCAGTAGAGAGGAGATACCTTTTTCCCAAATTAAATCTAACAGGATAGAATTTCCCTTCCTAGGGGTAGATTTCCTCTCACTTCCTGTTTTCTCTTTCCATTTGCAAGTAGGAGTCGTTTGTAAGTTGGATGTTTGAAAGTAGGGGCCTGGCGTATATACTCTGCAGAAATTTGCCCTATTAGATGTTGGTGTAGCCACAAGACTGGTGGGCACAGGAATGGGCCCTGCTGTGAGTTAATAGATCAAGATTTGTAATTGCATGCACCTGTTGAACAGGGCAGAAAAATTGGGGGTGGTGGTGGTGGTGGACGGTGTTGCCACAAGACTGTAAGCTCTCACAGTTACTCTTGGTGGGCGCAGGAATGGGCCCTACTGTGAGTTATTAGATCAAGATTTGTAAATTGCAAGCACCTGATGAACAGGGCAGAAAAATTGGGCCTTTGGCGGTGGTGGTGGACGGTGTTGCCACAAGACTGTAAGCTCTCACAGTTACTCTTGGTGGGCGCAAGAATGGGCCCTGCTGTGAGTTATTAGATCAAGATTTGTAATTGCAAGCACCTGATGAACAGGGCAGAAAAATTGGGCCTTTGGCGGTGGTGGTGGTGGACGGTGTTGCCACAAGACTGTAGGCCCTCATAGTTACTCTTGGTGGGCGCAGGAATGGGCCCTGCTGTGAACTATTAGATCAAGATTTGTAATTACCCGCCCCTGTTAAACAGGGGCTGAAAAATTGTGCCTTAGGCACTGGTGCTGGTGCCACAACACTGCAACCCCTCACAGATACTGTACTTGGAGCACAGCAGTCACACGTGTTGCGAAGCATTTTTTTAAAAAATTGTAATTACCCGCCCCTGTTAAACAGGGGCTGAAAAATTGTGCCTTAGGCACTGGTGCTGGTGCCACAACACTGCAACCCCTCACAGATACTGTACTTGGAGCACAGCAGTCACACGTGTTGCGAAGCATTTTTTTAAAAAATTGTAATTACCCGCCCCTGTTAAACAGGGGCTGAAAAATTGTGCCTTAGGCACTGGTGCTGGTGCCACAACACTGCAACCCCTCACAGATACTGTACTTGGAGCACAGCAGTCACACGTGTTGCAAAGCATTTTTTTAAAAAAATTGTAATTACCCGCCCCTGTTAAACAGGGGCTTAAAAATTGTGCCTTAGGCACTGGTGCTGGTGCCACAACACTGCAACCCCTCACAGATACTGTACTTGGAGCACAGCAGTCACACGTGTTGCAAAGCATTTTTTTATAAAAATTGTATGTACACGCCCCTGTTAAACAGGGGCTGAAAAATTGTGCCTTAGGCACTGGTGTGGTGGCATGGATCATTGAGGAGGAGGAAGAGGATAGTCAGTGAACATAAGAGGACAGTCACTCAGCATCAGCATAGGCAGTCTTGAAGGGATGTGATATTAAAAATTATTCGGTTATATCCGCCTCAGGTGCCTGGTAGCTGGTGGTGATCCAAGACTGATTCATTTTGATGAAGGTCAGTCGATCAACCGAGGCGGTGGACAGGCGCACCCTATGATCGGTGACAAATCCTCCAGCAGCACTGAATGTGCGTTCGGAAAGAACGCTGGAGGCAGGACAGGCCAGTAGCTCAATTGCATACTGTGCAAGCTCTGGCCAGTGATCCATCCTCAGGACCCAGTAAGCCAGAGGATTTTCGGTGGGAAAGGTGTCCAAGTCTGACCTTGCCCCAAGGTATTCCTGCACCATGTATATCAGACGCTGGCGATGGTTGCTGGAACCGATCATACCTTGGGGCTGCGGACTAAAAAATTGTCTGAACGCATCGGTCAGACGTCCACCTTCCCCACCGCTCCTTCTGCTACTGACCGAAGCCTCAGCAACTCGTCGCCCAGGACCAGGAGTTTGTAGCCTCCCAGTTTCTGGGAACGCGTTGCACAGACCTTTCTGCAAGGCCTCCCTGAGATGTCTCATCCTCTGCTCCCTCTGCGACGGCAAGATAAGGTCCGCAACCTTACCCTTGTACCGCGGATCAAGGAGAGTGGCCAGCCAGTAATGGTCCCTCTCCTTGATCCGAAGAACACGAGGATCCTTCCGCAGGCTTTGCAGGATCAGGGAGGCCATGCAGCGTAGGTTAGCTGAGGCATTCGGTCCGGAGTCTTCTGGGTCACTGAGGATGACATGATCGCCAGCCACCTCCTCCCAGCCACGTACAAGTCCACTGGTTTGTTGGGACTGTACATCATCCCTAAAAGACTGCTGCTGCTGATGCTGAGTGCCAGGCTCCACCTCCATGCTCACACAATCCTCCTCCTCCTCCTCCTCCTCATCCTCTTCCTGTGTGATGGGTGGGACAGAAGGAACACTGTCCGGATAAAGGGGGCCTTGAGAGGCAAGGAAGTCCTCCTCTTCCTGCCTCTGTTCTGCCTCAAGTGCCCTGTCCATTATCCCACGCAGCGTATGCTCCAACAGGTGGACAAGAGGGACAGTGTCACTGATGCATGCACTGTCACTGCTCACCATCCTCGTGGCCTCCTCAAATGGTGAGAGGACAGTGCATGCATCCCTGATCATGCTCCACTGACGTGGGGAAAAAAACCAAGCTCCCCTGACCCTGTCCTGGTGCCATAGTCGCAAAGGTACTCATTGATGGCCCTCTGCTGCGTGTGCAGTCGCTGCAGCATGGCCAACGTTGAGTTCCACCTGGTGGGCATGTCACATATTAGGCGGTTCTTGGGCAGGTTCAGCTCCTTTTGCAGCTCAGTCAGCCGAGCACTGGCATTATAAGATCGGCGGAAATGCACACAGACTTTCCTGGCCTGCCTCAGGACATCCTGTAAGCCTGGGAACCTGCCCAAGAACCGCTGCACCACCAGGTTGAGGACGTGAGCCATGCAGGGCACATGGGTGAGCTGCCCCTGTCGCAGGGCGGAGAGGAGGTTGGTGCCATTGTCAGAAACGACCATTCCTGGCTTAAGCTGACGTGGCGTCAACCACCTCTCGGCCTGCCCCTGCAGAGCTGCCAGAACCTCTGGCCCAGTGTGGCTCCTGTCCCCCAAACACACCAGCGCAAGCACGGCATGGCATCTTTTTGCCTGCGTACTTGCGTAGCCCCTTGTACGCCTACGGAGCACCGCTGGTTCCAAGGACAGAGCACTGGAGGAAGAAGAAGAGGAGGGGGTGGAGGAGAGAGGTGTGTCACAACCAGTAGCAGTAGTAGCGTTTTGGAGGCGTGGTGGCGGAACAACCTCCAACACTACTGCACCTTGTCCTGCATCCCTCCCAGCTGCCAATAGAGTGACCCAATGGGCCGTGAAAGAAAGGTACCGTCCCTGTCCATGCCTGCTGGACCATGAGTCAGCGGTAATATGCACCTTACCGCTGACCGCCCTGTCCAGCGAGGCATGGACATTGCCCTCCACATGCCGGTAGAGAGACGGAATCGCCTTCCGTGAGAAAAAGTGGCGTTTGGGAACCTGCCACTGAGGAACCGCACATTGAACAAACTCACGGAAGGGGGCCGAGTCTACCAACTGAAAAGGCAGCAGTTGAAGTGCTAGCAATTTAGCCAGGCTAGCATTCAACCGCTGGGCATGTGGATGGCTGGGAGTGTACTTCTTTCTACGGTCCAGCAGCTGGGGCAGGGAAATTTGCCTGCTGCAATCGGACGTCGGTGTACTGCAAGTACTTGGTTGTGACACACCTAATTCTACACCTTCAGTCCTCTCAGAGCAGCTTTCAGAGAGGACTGAAGGTGTAGTGGGGATGGAGATCCCAGCTGAGGAGGAGCAAGGAGAGGTCCGCTTAGTTCTTTGGTGTGGGTCTTTTATGTGTGCCTGCCAACGAGCTGCATGGCAGGTCGCCATATGTCTGGTCATGCTTGTGGTGCCCAAGCGGCTGATGTTTTGGCCACGCGAGATACGCTTGAGACAAATATTGCAAATAGCAGTGGTGCGATCTGATGCACTCGTCTCAAAAAAGGCCCACACCAAAGAACTTTTCTGATAACGTGCAGAGGCAGCGCCCTGCACAGGCGGAGCTCTGCGGTGTTGTACAGTTGCTGTGCTGGCCTCTACCTGGCCTCCAGGGGGCACCCTGCCTCGTTGGACATGTGACGCCGCATCCTCCTCCTCCTCGTCCTCCTCCTCATCCTCTCTCCCTTCAGGCACCCACGTGGAGTCAGTGACCTCATCATCCCCTCCCTCTTCACCACTAGAGCAAACCTGGCAGTAAGCTGCAGCTGGTGGAACAGTACTGCCAGATTCCTCAAGCTGGGTATCATCATCCGAGCCTTCGAATCGTTGGGCATCCTCCTGGAGCATGTACCCAACACTGTGCTCAAAGAGTTCGGGGGACTCCTCAGGAGGACATGGTGGGTCTAGGGAAGGGGTGGCTGATGATGCTCTGCCAGTACCCTGAGCCTGGGTGAGAGAGGATGAGGAGGATGAGGAGGGCTTGGTCATCCATTCTACCAAGCCTTCAGCATGATGCGGCTCCACATGTCCAGCTGCCGAAAACAAAGACGCGCGTGTCCCATGGCCACGTGCTGATGACGATGCACGACCACGTCCACTTCCACGGCCACGTCCACTAGAAACAGAGCCTGCCTGCCCTGTGTTCTTGGCTCTGCACGCTCTGCCTCCCCTTGGCGGTCTTCCAGCCATTGTAGTCGGTAGTCCTGTGGGTGCTGCTGAGAAGAAAATATAGGAGCTCTGTGTGATGCCACTAACACACTAGAAGTCCTATGGGTGCTTCTGCAAAGAAAATAGAGGAGCTCTGTGTGATGCCACTAACACACTAGAAGTCCTGTGGGTGCTTCTGCAAAGAAAATAGAGGAGCTCTGTGTGATGCCACTAACACACTAGAAGTCCTGTGGGTGCTTCTGCAAAGAAAATAGAGGAGCTCTGTGTGATGCCACTAACACACTAGAAGTCCTGTGGGTGCTGCTGAGAAGAAAATATAGGAGCTCTGTGTGATGCCACTAACACACTAGAAGTCCTATGGGTGCTTCTGCAAAGAAAATAGAGGAGCTCTGTGTGATGCCACTAACACACTAGAAGTCCTGTGGGTGCTTCTGCAAATAAAATAGAGGAGCTCTGTGTGATGCCACTAACACACTAGAAGTCCTATGGGTGCTTCTGCAAAGAAAATAGAGGAGCTCTGTGTGATGCCACTAACACACTAGAAGTCCTGTGGGTGCTGCTGAGAAGAAAATAGAGGAGCTCTGTGTGATGCCACTAACACACTAGAAGTCCTATGGGTGCTTCTGCAAAGAAAATAGAGGAGCTCTGTGTGATGCCACTAACACACTAGAAGTCCTGTGGGTGCTTCTGCAAAGAAAATAGAGGAGCTCTGTGTGATGCCACTAACACACTAGAAGTCCTGTGGGTGCTTCTGCAAAGAAAATAGAGGAGCTCTGTGTGATGCCACTAACACACTAGAAGTCCTGTGGGTGCTGCTGAGAAGAAAATATAGGAGCTCTGTGTGATGCCACTAACACACTAGAAGTCCTATGGGTGCTTCTGCAAAGAAAATAGAGGAGCTCTGTGTGATGCCACTAACACACTAGAAGTCCTATGGGTGCTTCTGCAAAGAAAATAGAGGAGCTCTGTGTGATGCCACTAACACACTAGAAGTCCTGTGGGTGCTGCTGAGAAGAAAATAGAGGAGCTCTGTGTGATGCCACTAACACACTAGAAGTCCTATGGGTGCTTCTGCAAAGAAAATAGAGGAGCTCTGTGTGATGCCACTAACACACTAGAAGTCCCGTGGGTGCTTCTGCAAAGAAAATAGAGGAGCTCTGTGTGATGCCACGAACACACTAGAAGTCCTATGGGTGCTTCTGCAAAGAAAATAGAGGAGCTCTGTGTGATGCCACTAACACACTAGAAGTCCTGTGGGTGCTGCTGAGAAGAAAATAGAGGAGCTCTGTGTGATGCCACTAACACACTAGAAGTCCTATAGGTGCTTCTGGGAAGAAAATATAGGTCTGTGTGATGGGACTAACACACTTCAAGTCCTATAGGTGCTTCTGGGAACAAAATATAGGATCTCTGTGTGATGGGACTAACACACTTCAAGTCCTATGGGTGCTTCTGGGAAGAAAATATAGGTCTGTGTGATGGGACTAACACACTTCAAGTCCTATAGGTGCTTCTGGGAACAAAATATAGGATCTCTGTGTGATGGGACTAACACACTTCAAGTCCTATAGGTGCTTCTGGGAACAAAATATAGGATCTCTGTGTGATGGGACTAACACACTTCAAGTCCTATAGGTGCTTCTGGGAACAAAATATATGATCTCTGTGTGATGGGACTAACACACTTCAAGTCCTATAGGTGCTTCTGGGATCAAAATATATGATCTCTGTGTGATGGGACTAACACACTTCAAGTCCTATAGGTGCTTCTGGGAAGAAAATATAGGTCTGTGTGATGGGACTAACACACTTCAAGTCCTATAGGTGCTTCTGGGAAGAAAATATATGATCTCTATGTGATGGGACTAACACACTTCAAGTCCTATAGGTGCTTCTGGGAAGAAAATATAGGTCTGTGTGATGGGACTAACACACTTCAAGTCCTATAGGTGCTTCTGGGAACAAAATATAGGATCTCTGTGTGATGGGACTAACACACTTCAAGTCCTATAGGTGCTTCTGGGAACAAAATATAGGATCTCTGTGTGATGGGACTAACACACTTCAAGTCCTATAGGTGCTTCTGGGAACAAAATATATGATCTCTGTGTGATGGGACTAACACACTTCAAGTCCTATAGGTGCTTCTGGGATCAAAATATATGATCTCTGTGTGATGGGACTAACACACTTCAAGTCCTATAGGTGCTTCTGGGAAGAAAATATAGGTCTGTGTGATGGGACTAACACACTTCAAGTCCTATAGGTGCTTCTGGGAACAAAATATATGATCTCTGTGTGATGGGACTAACACACTTCAAGTCCTATAGGTGCTTCTGGGAAGAAAATATATGATCTCTGTGTGATGGGACTAACACACTTCAAGTCCTATAGGTGCTTCTGGGAACAAAATATATGATATCTGTGTGATGGGACTAACACACTTCAAGTCCTATAGGTGCTTCTGGGAACAAAATATATGATCTCTGTGTGATGGGACTAACACACTTCAAGTCCTATAGGTGCTTCTGGGAAGAAAATATATGATCTCTGTGTGATTGGACTAACACACTTCAAGTCCTATAGGTGCTTCTGGGAACAAAATATATGATCTCTGTGTGATGGGACTAACACACTTCAAGTCCTATAGGTGCTTCTGGGAAGAAAATATAGGTCTGTGTGATGGGACTAACACACTTCAAGTCCTATAGGTGCTTCTGGGAACAAAATATATGATCTCTGTGTGATGGGACTAACACACTTCAAGTCCTATAGGTGCTTCTGGGAAGAAAATATAGGAGCTCTGCCTGCCTGCCACGAACACACTACAAGTCCTATAGGTGCTTCTGGGAACAAAATATAGGAGCTCTGCCTGCCTGCCAGGAACACACTACAAGTCCTATAGGTGCTTCTGGGAGCAAAATATATGATCTCTGTGTGATGTGACTAACACACTTCAAGTCCTATAGGTGCTTCTGGGAAGAAAATATATGATCTCTGTGTGATTGGACTAACACACTTCAAGTCCTATAGGTGCTTCTGGGAACAAAATATATGATCTCTGTGTGATGGGACTAACACACTTCAAGTCCTATAGGTGCTTCTGGGAAGAAAATATAGGTCTGTGTGATGGGACTAACACACTTCAAGTCCTATAGGTGCTTCTGGGAACAAAATATATGATCTCTGTGTGATGGGAATAACACACTTCAAGTCCTATAGGTGCTTCTGGGAAGAAAATATAGGAGCTCTGCCTGCCTGCCACGAACACACTACAAGTCCTATAGGTGCTTCTGGGAACAAAATATAGGAGCTCTGCCTGCCTGCCAGGAACACACTACAAGTCCTATAGGTGCTTCTGGGAACAAAATATAGGAGCTCTGCCTGCCTGCCACGAACACACTACAAGTCCTATAGGTGCTTCTGGGAACAAAATATAGGAGCTCTGCCTGCCTGCCACGAACACACTACAAGTCCTATAGGTGCTTCTGGGAACAAAATATAGGAGCTCTGCCTGCCTGCCACGAACACACTACAAGTCCTATAGGTGCTTCTGGGAACAAAATATAGGAGCTCTGCCTGCCTGCCACGAACACACTACAAGCCCCTCTTTCTAACTCAATCCTTCTAAATGAATCTATCCAACCTAACTCTCTCTCAGTAAATCTATCTAACTAAATCCAGCAGAGTGTCACAGATCTATCCTGCTCTATCTGCGCCGGAACAGCATGTGACCGGCGCAGACAGCGTGGCGGCCTTTTATAGGGGGGGGGCGTGTACTAAAGCCCCTGAGCTGTAATTGGCTACAGGCGTCCTGCCTGTAGCCAATTATGGCTCTTCGAGTTTCCGGGGCTGTGATTGGCCAAGCATGCGGGGTCACAGTGCATGCTTGGCCAATCATCAGCCAGCAATGCACTGCGCCGGCCGCGCCGGTCGCAATGCATTGCGGGGCCGCTCGCATCACACGAACGTGATGCGAGCGGCCAAAATAGTTCTGGGCTCGCCGAGCGAGCGAACGCCCGGTGCTCGATGCGAACGTGGGTTCGCATCGAGCACCGGGCCCATCCCTAGTCCCTACTGATTTACATCAGCAGAACAAATGCAGGAAGTGATGTGTGCACATGGGCCAGAAGCAAATGTGTGTGATGCCAAACAAATCAAACTACCACATCCACCCCCACATTGAGTAAGCACAAGTGCATATCCTACACTTATCTGGCAAATGAGCAGCACCTCTTCTTTGCTAAAGGGTGACCTCGCCATGTCCACCTAGATGGAGATCTTGACCAGCACAGGAACTTCCGGGTGATTACAATTTCAGAGGTGAAACCATGCTCTTTTGATTGCAGCTGTGAATATTTGATCGCAACCACAATTAGAATTTTTTTTCTTTTAGTTTATTTGCAGATATGCAAATCTGTATTTCTACATATGATATTTGAAGGTAAACTTAACCACTTTAAGACCAGCCTCGTTTTGGATTTTAGGTGTTTACATGTTTTAAAACAGTTTTTTTTGCTAGAAAAAAACTTAGAACCCCCAAACATTATATATTGTTTTTTTTCTAACACCCTAGAGAATAAAATGGCGGTCGTTGCAATACTTTTTTTCACACCGTATTTGCGCAGCGGTCTTGCAAGCGCACTTTTTTTGGAAAAAAGTCACTTTTTGGAATAAAAAAATAAGACAAAGTTAGTCCAATTTTTTTATATATTGTGAAAGATAATGTTACGCCGAGTAAATTGATACCTAACATGTCACGCTTCAAAATTGCGCCCGCTCGTGGAATGGCATCAAACTTTTACCCTCAAAAATCTCAGTAGGCGACGTTTAAAAAATTCTACAGGTTGCATATTTTGCGTTACAGAGGAGGTCTACGGCTATAATTATTGCTCTCGCTCTACCGATCGCGGCGATACCTCACATGTGTGGTTTGACCACCGTTTTCATATGCGGGCGCTACTCACGTATGCGTTCGCTTCTGCGCACGAGCTCGTCGGGACGGGACTTTAAAAAAATTTTTTTTTGTTTTTCTTATTTATTTTTCTTGATTTTATTTATTTTTACACTGTTTTTTAAAAAAAAAATTCATTGGCTCACTTTTATTCCTATTACAAGGAATGTAAACATTCCTTGTAATAGAAAAAAGCATGACAGGTCCTCTTAAATATGAGATCTGGGGTCAAAAAGTCCTCAGATCTCATATTTGGACTTCAATGAAAAAAAAAAAAAAAAATGTAATTTAAAAAAATGACATTTGAAAATTCCTCTTTAAGAGGTATGGGCGGAAGTGACGTTTTTGACGTTGCTTCCGCCCTCCTATGGTATAGAGATGAGTGGCGGCCATCTTAGCGTCACTCATCTCTAGACACAGGAGGGGAACGGACCCGATTGCCTCCGCCGCTGCCGACGGTTCCGGTAAGCGGCGGAAGGCGCGGGAGAGCGGCGGGATGGGGGGGGCACCTCTCCCGCCGCCGATAACGGTGATCTCGAGGCGAATCCGCCGCGATGACCACCATTATCGGACAGCCGACCGGCGCCTGAAGAGATGGATACCTCGGTTGTGGCAGCAGCTGCTGCCGTTACCGAGATATCCCTCTTCAAAAAAGGGACGTACATCGTCGTGCGCCGGTCGGAAAGTGGTTAAGGGAGTTTGATAAGAAATGATGTCCCTGGGATAGCAGCAAGTGAATTACAAAGACAAAGGCTCAGTTTGAGCCCTGGTTCACACTGACAGCGGGAGGAAATCATGCAAGGTCAGCTGAACTCACACAATTTCATTCCAGGATGTCAGTCCCGACTGCGGGGGGAATTTCAGAGACTTCTGTGCAGGTTTCTGCATTGATGTCAATAAAAATTGCATCCCAAAGTCACCAAAAAGTAGTACAGAAACTCCTTTTGGAAATTGCGGCGCCGCACCAATTGGAATGGTGCAATTGCTGCCAATTTGACATGTCAAATTGCATGTCAAATCGCACCAATGTCTATCCACCAGCTGAATTCATTACCTGCAATTCTCCACAGCTGTTGTATATAAAGATTCCACCTGTATCATTTACTTGCAGGTGTGCTGAAGAGATTTGTTTTTTGGTGCACAAATACATATAGAAATTATAAGGTATAAAAAAAAACCACCACCCCCAAAATGAATTAAAAAAATAAAAATAAAAACAACAAACAAGCTCAATAATGTACTTTTATTTTGCCAGCAGAAACCAAATGACGTACATTCGTTTACTAGTGAACATATGCAAGGAAAATATGAATACAATCCCAGCATTAACTTCGCTTAAAAATACTCAAAAGTATACAGTGCAGTAATTGACATTCAATGAACAATAAATTATACACAAACATTAGTCAGTAAGTAAAAAAAATATAGTCCATGATGTATGTGGGGTGATTCGTATCCCAACAGAATCTTACGAGAAATCACCAAGTTCCTGAATACCGTCACCGATACACCATGTGCACAAATATCCCCTTTGGTAATGCACTCACCACAAGAATGAGTTAATCAGCCTGATATCTCCACACAATGTTTAATAGACACCTGTCCGTGGATCATAAAGGTTCCTCATAAAGTGGCTCAGAAGTGCATCATGCAAAACAAAGGAACACTCCACATTAGCCTGTACAACACAGCGTATGTCCTCTCACCACTTCCTGGAATGGCTGGCCTCAATGAGACCCGGGATGTCACACCGTGATTGACAAGAGAGCCATTCATTTACTAGCTTAAAAAGAAAATACAGGATACATGGTCCTACATTTAGAAAAACAGTTAGCAATTGTTTTTTAAGGGCCCTGCGCATAGGAGCTTACAATGTAATTTTTTCCAAAACCTTAGAGTGGACACAGCTTTACTTTCAGTGTATAACAGGTATCATTTCATACTACAACTCACCTTTCCTCATCTTTATCTGCAAGATTATAGAAATATACTTAACAGTCTTTATTCTTACAAAGCATTCCAACATAATATTAAAAAAAGGCATATATTCAAAATATAATACCCACCACCAGCCCACAATCCACACGCATACATAGCTGACCATGTTCTGCTGGAAGCTGCATTTCTGTGTACATGATTAAGCAATGAGACCAAAGAGTAGAAAGTCAGCACATGCTCCCAAACAATGTTTGCATGGTCAGACAGGAATTTCAGCAAACAAACAGCCCTAGTTGGGCCTTTGTCAATATGCACAATATCATTCCTTCTCCCAACAAATCACAGCAGGCCAAAAGAATCCCCCCCCCCAAATGCAGCCCTTTATATAAGATAGGTTGTATTGTTAGCACACTGACACATGCCCAATAGAAGTACACGCCCACCAGTATCTTTCAATCTGTCTTTTCATGTATGTCTAAAGTGATTGCACCTGATGAGCAGGAACACATAATACGATTTGCAACTGTGTTAGCCCTTGGCTATGCAGCACCCTCTACCAGAAGTTAGATGCTAGAATATGATTGTTACAGTGTAAGGAAACGTGGGAAGTGTAGAGTTACCCTTCAAGATTTAATAGTATTGTAACAAAGATGTTTTTTCTGTTTTTCTGTAGAAACTCACTGTAAATTCTGTTTATCTCACACTCACACATTTCGCATAACAAGTTTTAGTTCTCATGGCTTCTAGTAACGGGTCTGCTTCCCATAACAAGTATGCTATATTATTAAAACATACTGAGAATCTTATCAAGCACATATATTGCGTGAGACATTTTTAGAGTAAATATTATGTTGAGTCCGAAAGAAGAAATATTATGAATCTTGCAGATCAATATTGAATTGTATAACAGAATGCTTAAATGCTTGAATGTGATTGGTTGTTCAATTGCGTTCTTCCCCCTTTGTGTATTGTATATGCTCTGTGAAACGGAAGTAAAGGCATCTTTTTTCAAACCTCATACGGTGTATGGTGTCTGATTATCTGTCCGGACAGACAGGGTTATTTTCCATTGACCGCCAAAGTCCAATTGAGGGAAAGAGGGGCTGATGCAGAGGGGCTGATGCGGAGGGGCTGAAACAGAGGACCTTACAGATGGTACCAGAATAAGTGGGGTACATTACAGGTAAGCTTTCTTTAAAATTACTTGTTCAAAGTATTTTTGAACAGCTTACTCTGTCAATGTTATAACCCGTTGCATTATAGCTCTCAAGGCATAATTGATTAATTTATTTTGATTAGCTTGCCTGAGAGATAGGGACATTAGAATTTTAATACAGCTCGCTCATAGATAGGAATGCCTGCTGCTGCTGCCTAATTGGGGCAGGCGCCAGGGTTCCGGGTATAGGAATGCCTGCTGCTGCTGCCTAATTGGGGCAGGCGCCAGGGTTCCGGGTATTTTAATACAGCTCGCTCATAGATAGGAATGCCTGCTGCTGCTGCCTAATTGGGGCAGGCGCCAGGGTTCCGGGTATAGGAATGCCTGCTGCTGCTGCCTAATTGGGGCAGGCGCCAGGGTTCCGGGTATTGTAATACAGCTCGCTCATAGATAGGAATGCCTGCTGCTGCTGCCTAATTGGCAGGCGCCAGGGTTCCGGGTATTAATATAAAAGGACGGTATCAGGATCAAAATATAGGGGACAAGGATACTTGCTAAAATTGCCCAGGATCCCTCCCATATATTGTATTAATACCATACCATAGCAGGTTGAAAACCTTGTTTTTAACCAGAAGGACTGGTCATTGGAAACCCCTAAATCATTTAAACACTTAATGTCAGGACCTTGTCCTAAGTGTTTTTTGGCAGGACGCTGCCCTAATTGTATAACAGGTCTGTTATTTGTGTATAAGGGATCAAATACTTATTTGGTTGCTAGTATTCCCGGAGGTTATTACCAGGTTTAATATACATAATAGTTTTGTGTTCCAGGAGGGTCTTTGATACATCGTGTCAACAGGGACGTTGTAACATTTTTTTTGGGGTAATACATGGATTGGTGAGGCTAACTTTTGATCAAAACATGCTATGTGAATAATTCCTTTTGCCACTGACATCTTTTGCGCAGGGGAAGTCAGGTGCAAATTTTGGATATTTTGGCGTTTTGCCAACAAGGGTTCAAATGCTAATATCTCACCAACCGTAATGGATAGTGGGGAATTGTTTGCAGCATTAGTATTACAGCAATTGAAAGTACTGTTTAAACCTGTTGGCACTTTGCCAAGAAATTTGAAATATAAATAAAAATTGTTTGGTTATAAGAATAAGGAAAGTAATAACGTACAAAGCTTGCTTATAATCAGGGGAACCTCTGGCAAAAGGGAATGTTTTTTTTTTGGCCAGGAAATAAAAACTTTTAAATTTCAAGAAGCTTTAACTGTTAAAGGTGTCAAAGGTACTATTGAATGTGGAACGGGTGAAACTTTTGTGGCTTGTCCCAAGTCATTAACTGTATGTTCTGCAGCTGATGTGTATAAATAGAGAATAAAATAAGATAAAGTATAAGAATTGTAAACATGGGAAATCTGCCGGGAAAGGGAGGTTCGGAAGGTAAGCCGGATCAGCCCACTCCTTTAGATTTCGTGTCTGGAAACTATGGAACATATTATACTGAACCATTCTGGAAAAACATATTGACCAGAGCACATGCTCTACAAATTGCGGGGCTAAGTGAGTGCGGACCATGTCCTGCAGAGAAATGGGAAGAAGTCACTAAAATGTGTGGCCAACATAGGCAGTATAATTATCCACCGTTTCCTTATGATAAAGAGTATATGACTGAATTTTATAAAATGTGGTGTAAAGCATTAAAAGAGTATAAGAAGCAATTCCCTCATCCATTAGAGAAGCCTCATCCTTCCTTAGACAAGCCTCCTAAAAAAAAAACAACACTTGCCTCTGCCCCTGTCCAACCCCTTTGTTATGACATAGAGGATTCAGAGGATTATGTGCCAGTACCTCTGCCACCCCATGCTATAATTAAAACTGATAATGAGGAAAAGCCAAAGGAAAAACTTTATCCTTCACTGGAATTGACTACAGAATTGACTATGAGATATCCAAAGGTGACCCAGGTAATTAAACTGGTCGATACTAAATGGCAAACCCTGACCCTGACCCCCCCCCCAGTTTGTGGATGATGTAAAGAATAGGGCCTCCTCCAGATTTTTTTAATACCAAAGGAGGACTATTCGCCCAGACCTCAGGGACTCCCACCCCCATGCTCCCAGCCTTTGATAATTCCACATTGCAAACACAAGTATACCCAAATCAAAGCTGTTTTCATTGTGGAGACCCCTCCCATTGGAAAAAATATTGTCCGCACAGAAGAAATACCCAGGGAAATGGACAGGGTAGGTTTCAAAAGGAGGGGCTGGGGTATTTCCAGAGGCAGATATCAGCGTCAGCGTAATTTTCCCAATTATCAAACACAACAATTAACCTTCCCTAGTCGTCCGGGGTTGGTTTTGAGCACCGTGGGGGATGCTGGGGGGCTGTCCACAGCCCCCGCCTAGCCGCCAAATGCAACAAGAATATAGCCTATAGTCAAGATGGCCTGGCAAGCATTGCCCCCCCCCCCCCCCCCCTTGAGAACACTGTAGAATTAATTCAAATGGATTGGCCAGGGTACAATGATGACAACCCTCGCAATAACCCCTTTCATCAACATCAATAAGGAGTACCCGGAGCAGATTCCCTCCTTGGTAATGCATTTCTTCTCTTCCCACTGGAAAACACTTCCGCAGGTAGTCCTTAAAGTTGAGGGATGGGTGGTATGTTTTTTAGTGGACACAGGGGCTAGCACGAGTTGTCGTAATGACACCCGTTTTATCAAAAAAAAAAAAAAAAAAATTGTACCGAGGGCTGCTCCACTCTATGGGAATTAATGGGATTGATGTTACACACAAACATTTGCCATCCTCACTGACTGCCCCTTATGTCTAAAGGGAAGAGACCTCATGTCTTCATTAGGGGTAATGTTAAATTTGACCTACAAGGGGGAATGACTGCCAAATCATCAACATGTGACTTGACTATGCCAAAAAGAAAAAAAAATTACGTTTTACTTTATGACCATACAAGCAGCATTAGAGACTCACCCGATATGGGAAAAGTCAAAAACAGACGTAGGACATGTCAAATGCACTCCTTATGTCCCTACTTTCAAACCAAACATCATACCATTCTTTCAGAAACAATACCACCGTCATGCTGACGAAGTATAGAGTACACCACAGATCACCACATACATGCAGAAAGGCATTCTAAAACCCATTATCAGTCCCTGGAATACACACATGCAGTAAAGAAAGCCAGCGGCGAGTGGAGGCTAGGGGGATTTGAGGGGGGTGAACAAATGTATTTAACCACTTCCACCACTAGCCTCATACATCAGGGGAATTTTTTATAAACATTCCCGCTTCCTCCACTCCAACTCCAGGGTACTAGACTTTCAATGCTTTCTTTAGCATTGATGTTCACAAGGATTTCCAAAGGATCTTTGCCTTTACCTGGGGCACGGGCCAACTGACTTGGACCCGTCTTCCTCAAGGCTTTGTAGACAGTCCTGCAGCATTTTCCATGGTGTTAAAACTAACCCTGGATGACTGGGTGCTCCCACAGGGATCAGTACTCCTGCAATATGTAGATGACCTACTGTTATGTAGTGAGAGCGGGGCACAGTGTGCAGAAAACTCTAAAAGCCTGATGACTCACTTATCTCTTAAGGGTCACTTGGTGTCTCGCAAAAGAGATCCAGTGGTGCAGGGAGAGGGTGGAATACCTAGGATGTATTATCTCAGGCAAGTGTCCCCTGAAAGAGTCAAGACTCTGACCTGTCTCGGCCCACATAAAGATAAGGCAGCGCTCCTTTCTTTTCTTGGCTCTATTGTCTACTGCAGGCAGTGGATCCCAGATTGTTCTTTTTATGATTCAATCCTTGCGCCCCTCTACTGCAGCCACTGCCCCCAAGCAGGTGTTACACTGAGGAAATAACACGTACTTTATTACAGTCTTTGGCCGGTGCTCCAGCACTGGGTTTACCAGATCATAAGAAATCCTTTGTGTACTGTACTGTATACTGTATGGTCAGGGGCCCTGCGCTGGCTGCCGTACTGGCCCAAGCGCATGGCGCCCACTACCGACCCGTGGCTTATCTATCCAAAAAACTCCCCGTTCAAATTCAAGGACTGCCAGCTTGCCTACAAGCTGTTACTGCCTGTGGCAGTAAACATGACAGTAAAAGAAACATCCAAAATCACTTTAGGAACTGATACTACATTGTACACAACACATACTGTAGTACACCTTTTACAAAACATCAACGACTTCAGACCAACAGGCAGAGCTCTATGCTATGACACGTGCCTGTCAATTATTCAAAGGACAAAAAGTAAACATTTACACTGACAATAGATACACTTTTGGGGTGGTCTTTTGGGCCCGCGGGTACAAGACAGCGGATAACAAGCAAATCTCAAATCAAGTCTGGGTAGAGGATTTATTAAGTGCACTCCATTTACCCTCAAAAAACAAAAACAAAAAAAAATTGTATTAATGTCATAAAAGTAATAGGTCATTCCTATGACAAATCTGATATTACTAAGGGAAACAACTTAAGAGTCAGCAGCCAAAATTACTGCTAAGGAGGCAATCAACCCTCCAATTGTTTTCTACAGATTTTTCGTCCCCAAGTTTCCCAGCCCGAGCCAGAAGAATTGTCTGACATTACCTGTTGGGAGTCACATGGTTTGACACACAACCCGGACGGCTTGTGGTCAAACAAGGAGGGGATCATAGGTATTCCAGAAACAGTAGCTCCTTTGGTAAGAAACCCCTACAGCAACTTGCTTAACTTGTGTCCAGAATAATGTTCAGGGACACATAGGCCCATTAAAAGACTTACAGATTGATTTGACACACATGCCCAAACAGAAAGGTAATATCAAATATCTTTGCGTAATAATACTCCATTTTGCCATTTTCCCTCATGGCCGGAAGTTATTCCCGTAACAGGAGAGACCGCAGGGATGAATAGAAACATTAAAGACAATGTCCCCCTTTTGAGATCCTTATGGGAAGTCCCGCTCAAAAAGCCCCTAAGATAGGCGAGGAATCTAACTTATATTCCTTACAGGAAGAGTACGTGAAATATCTGGTAAGTAGCCCTGCTGAAACTTATGACAAGGTTGCTGTCACCTTTCTTCCTCTTTCCACAGAACCAACACATCCTTTCGTCCCGGGGGATAAAGTACTGATCAAACAACTTGCAGTCCGCAAACAACCAGGCCCCCGTCTTTCAAGGTCCATTTGAAGTCCTCAATATCTCCAGGACAGCAATACTGACGGATCAAAGCCTGCAATGGATCCATGCATCAAGGTTGAAGAATAGCCCACAAATAAAGGAGACAGGGAAGGAAATGGAGGAGCCCCACAAGAATAGACTCAGCCACTACTGTCCCATGCCCCCTCTCACAAAACCCCCAAACCATTCTTACCATAGACTTTCCCCGTGAGCCAAGAGAATGCACCACCTGGACAATTTCTGTTTTCAATTGTAATGACCAACACTGTATTCTTGCTCTTATTTTTTGGGTGTTGGCTAAACTCCTCGTGCGGGATGGGTGAGGATACTGTTGTAGTGAATGCCAGAGCAGCATACATGAAAAGGAGTCATACTTATCCACAGGCCGACATTTAGTCCCTATGGTTGGAAGGCCTATCACCCTAGAGCAGTTACTAAATACCACCCAGGAAGTCCCTGTTATAAACACCACTCCCACGGGGTTAGCTACTTTTAATATCCTGGACCCTGATGAAAGGATAGGTAACAGGTCCCTATATGACATATGTAAATGTGTAAGGGGATCCAACAATCCACGGGTTACTGAATGGATAAATAGCACACACATGGACAGCCCCTGGATAAGGCAAGGTGGAGATGGATATTCCCTCTTTGGGGGATTGAATGTGTTTAGTGGGATTAAGGTCAAGACTTAGCCCCCCCAAAGTGGTTCAAACCCCTCATGTTCCCCACGGATGGATGGTCTGTTGTGGACTATGGTGCCATACCACCGTCCCTTACCCTATGGACAGAAAAAACTTCAGGTTGGTGTACTATTGTGGAAATGATCCCTCTAATGGGGACCACAGGGTCAGACACACTTGTGTCCATGAAACCTGCCCACAGTCACCTTGAATTTGGCAGACACAAGAGGGAATTAACCACTTGGTGGGACAAAATTTTTGCATCCTTCGGTGGGGTGGGCGTATACAATGCCCTCACAAAGGTAGATGGATTTGGGATGTTAATGCACTCATGGAATCCCTTTTCAGGTGCAGGAGGATGGTTCGGTTCTATTTGTGAAAACATTATGAATTACTTTAAGAAAGCGGGTATGATACTCTTCAAGATTACTTATTTTAGCTCTGGCAGTTTATGTGACAATCAAATTGGTGTTCTACCTGATAAGTAAAGTAACAAAATCAAAGAACCTAGTTGATAAGTCTGAAACAGCCATGACCATGTTCAAGGCAGGATATAGGTGGTACAATGAGTGATCAGCGGAGACTTCTTAAAGTCTCCTATGATCAAAGGAGGGATTGTAAGGAAACGTGGGAAGTGTAGAGTTACCCTTCAAGATTTAATAGTATTGTAACAAAGATGTTTTTCTGTTTTTCTGTAGAAACTCACTGTAAATTATGTTTATCTCACACTCACACATTTCCATAACAAGTTTTAGTTCTCATGGCTTCTAGTAACGGGTCTGCTTCCCATAACACGTATGCTATATTATTAAAACATACTGAGAATCTTATCAAGCACATATATTGCGTGAGACATTTTTAGAGTAAATATTATGTTGAGTCCGAAAGAAGAAATATTATGAATCTTGCAGATCAATATTGAATTGTATAACAGAATGCTTAAATGCTTGAATGTGATTGGTTGTTCAATTGCGTTCTTCCCCCTTTTTGTATTGTATATGCTCTGTGAAACGGAAGTAAAGGCATCTTTTTGCAAACCTCATACGGTGTATGGTGTCTGATTATCTGTCCGGACAGACAGGGTTATTTTCCATTGACCGCCAAAGTCCAATTGAGGGAAAGAGGAACTGATGCAGAGGGGCTGATGCGGAGGGGCTAAAACAGAGGACCTTACAGCTATGTGCATCAAATCTCCAACTACAGGCCAAAGATCGAAGTCCATTTGCATGCACATAAACAAAGCAACAATTTTCTAAGCATATGTACCTGTGCAGTGTAAACCCTACAATTTTAAATGTCCAAGTCCATGGGCATGATTAGTGCTAACAAACAATCAGCCCCTGGCTGCAATAAGCTTCCAATCTAAAGTCAAAAACAAACTTTCTTACATTAGAAACTACTAAAGTACCAGCATGTCTTTGGATTGTGGTGAGAAACTCACACAGGGAGCACATATAAACTTAAACACAAGCATTAGGATGTTGGGGAATTGAACCAGCAACCCCAGTGCTGCTAGATGGAATTGCTACCCATTTAGCCAGTGAGCAGCCTCACACATGTCTGCATCTCTGGGGTGGGAACCAGTCCTAAGACCATAGGCATGCTCACTCAGTGTCACAAGCAATATACAATATATTAAAAAAGTGAAGAAATCTGCGCTTGGAAAAATACGTGACTAGAGCAGCTAAATACTATAGCCCTAGATACCGAACCAAACAAAGATAAGAAGAAAAAAAGTGCAGCGCTCAGAAATGAAAATTAAATACCTACACCTGTGATGGCGAATGTGTACAGTGACAAACTTAATCGTGACACCTAAAATTGTGTTATACCAAAATTGATCAAATATGACAGATATATAAGATAAATTAATGCATGTGCATGTGATAATACATATGAAATTACATATGCGTGCAAAAAAATATACGTAAAAAATTAATGATGCATATATAATTAGTGCATGGAAATCAAACAAAGTCCATAACAGCAGATAATATTGGATGATCTCCCAAAATCAACTTTGGATGTGATGGGGGTGTGCTAAATGGTGTACAAACTTGACCACGAGGTTCCCATCAAGAAATAATAAAGTGTAAAATGGAGGCTTACCAGATCCCTGGTCTTTAGTGCATGTATCCCATCAATCAGGGTCCTCCAGGTGCAGGTGTCTCCCCTCACAGCGGTACAGCTTCCGGATTCCTTATCTATTGAAGCATGTGTCAGAGTCCACCAGGTGCCGGTATTTCCCTTCACAGCAATCAAACCGAGATCCCAGAGGGACACCAAGAAAATATAAAAAGACCTCCAAATCGTGTGGTACGATAAACAAATGGCTCCTTTATTTTGGCTCATTCAATAGATCCGATATATAACATGGGTAAAAAACAGTCTAGCAAATGCTAGTCTATTGCAGCAAAAACTAGCTACGTTGTAGCAAAGACAGATAAAAACTCCTGGCCTCGGAGTTTGAAAGGCGATCGTACATGCACAGAACGTGTGGGCGTGGTTACCCAAATATATACCGTGGTTACCCAAATATACAATATATTGTCCGAAGTATTGGGACGCCTGCCTTTTATATGCACATGAACTGTAATGGCATCCCAGTCTTATGCCCCGTACACATGGTCGGAAATTCCGACCACAAAATCCGTCGGATTTTTTCCGACGGATTTTGTCCGACACTGGTGTTGCATACACAAAGTTGTCGGAAAATCCGATCTTCCTGAACGTGGTAACGTTCGTTGCGTACGACGGGACTACGTAGAGGCTAGTAGCCAATAGCTTTGGTCTTGTAATGTGATCTGAGCATGCGTGGCACTTTGTCCGTCGGAATTCGCTACACACGATCGGAAAAAGTCCGATAGGACTTTGTTGTCAGAAAATTTGAGAGCAGGATCTCAAACTTTTTCCGTCGGAAATTCCAACGGAAAAAGTCCGATGGAGCCCACACACGGTCGGAATTTCCGACAACATGGTCCGATAGGACATTTTCCGTCGGAAAATACGACCGTGTGCATTAGTCCGTAGGGTTCAAAATTCTGGGAATGCTATCCACAAGGTTTAGGGGGTGTCTATGGGAATGTTTGACCATACTTCCAGAAGTGCATATGTGAGGTCAGGCACTGATGTTGGACGAGAAGGCCTGGCTTACAGTCCCTGCTCTAATTCATTCCCAAGGTGTTCTGTTGTGTTGAGGTCAGGACTCTGCGCAGGCCAGTCAAATTCCTTCACCCCAAACTCACTCATCGTTATCTTTATGGACTTTGTTTTGTGCACTGGTCCAAATCATTTGGTGGAGCTTGGATTATGATGTGGGGTTGTTGTTCAGGGGTTGGGCTTGGCCTCTTAGTTCCAGTGAAGGGAACTCTTAAGGCATCAGCATACCAAGACATTTTGGAGAATTGCATGCTCCCAACTTTGTGGGAACAGTTTGGGGATGTCCCCTTCCTGTTCCAACATGACTGCACAAAGCAACGTCCATAAAGACATGGATGAGCGAGTTTGGGATGGAGGAACTTGACTGGCCTGTACAGAGTCCTGACCTCAACCCGATTAGAACACCTTTTCGCTGAATTAGAGCAGAGATTGGGAGCCAGTCCTTCTCATTCAACATCAGTGCCTGGCCTCACAAATGCACTTCTGGAAGAATGGTCAAACACTCCCAAAGACACTAAACCTTGTGGACAGCCTTCCCAGAAGCTGTTCTAGCTGCAAAGGCAGGCCAAACTAATTTTTAACCCTACGGACTAAGATTGGGCTGCCATTAAATTTCATGTGTGTGTGTGTAAAGGCAGGTGTCCCAATACTTTTGGCTAGATAGTGTATCTGGCAAGATTTACAATGGTGGTGGAGCCCTTCTACACATAAATACTACATTAAGACATAATGTAGGCATGTTTGGGTGAAGCAGCACGTTTGGGATTTGAACCCAGCCACTCAGAGATGCTAAGCAGAAGTTCTAACCTCTAAGCCATGGAGTTGACAGATGAAACGGTGAAAGGGTGAAAAGGTGAAAACCTCCTACACATAAATTACACATAAATAACACATAACTACTGCATTTCTTTGGACATACAGGTGATGGAATTACATTACTCAAGAGTTATTCTTCTCGCTTTATTCTGTGATATTTTGTGATTCTTTGTGGGTGAGTGTAGAATAGAGTGATATTACCAGCAAATGTTTGGGAATTACATTTTGATTTCTGATGTTGGTACACATACAGGGCCGGATTAACATAGGGGCTATTGGAGCTGCAGCTCCAGGCCCCTTTCTCAAGATAGGCCCATTTGCCCCCCCCCCAAAAAAAAAGATCAACTTCAAGGGTTGTAGCTCGGCGATCAGGATTTCCAGAGACACCACAAGGGAGTAGGTAGCTAAAGACCTATTCCAGCACTGGTTAAAATATTGGGCTGCTATTATCTATGGTTCCGGAGATACAGGGCTGCTTGCGCAGCCTGTCAGAAGCTACATGCAGAGCGGCCAGTTTAAATACAAGCTGGAACACTCTGCAGCAGACTGAGAGGATGAACTCACAGTGCTTTAAATAATTGCATTATTACTTATGATAATTAACCCCTTGCCACTCAGGCCAGTCCTGACACTTTTCTACTACATGTAAAAATTATCTTTTTTTTTTTGCTAGAAAATTACTCAGAACCCTCAAGCATTATATATATTGTTTTAGCAGACTTTTGTTATACAATATGGTGGTTTTTGCAACTTTTGTTACACGATATTTGCGCAGCAATTTTTCTAACGTTTTTTTTTGGAAAGAAACTGTTTCATTCATAAAAAAACACGATTTTTTTGGTGTATTAAGCGATGCTTTAAATTTTTTTTACAGGTTACATGTTTAGAGTTACAGAGTTGGTCTAGTGCTAGAATTATTGCACTCGCTCTAACGATCGTGGCGTATGTAACCTGTGTGTATCTGGCTCTGATACTAGCCAGTGCCTACCCAGCCACTGACTAGTATCTCTCCTGCCTGTCCCCACACACCCTCTCACCTGCTGACCTGTGGATGGGGGAATCACTCCTGCAGTGTTATTGTGTTCTGCCAGTGAATACAATGATTAGTGTTGCTAACTATAGCTGGCGGCACTGATTGTTTTGGGGAAAACCTGACAGGCTGGTTGTAATCAAGTCAGTTAATAGGTTGACTTGTGTGAAACCAGCTAGCCCATACATAGATCGACTATGGCTGGTCTCTGCTTAATTGGTGTAATTTCAATCCATGTATGGCCCGCTTAACCACTACGCAGTCCCTAAACATCTTTCCACAAATGTGTTGTTCTTCTTCTTCTCTCGCTCCGGCGGACCGAAAAAGAAAAAGGAAAAAAAGCCGCAAGCCGCCTACGATCTGCTTCCATGGGAGGCACCCGCCGTAATGACGGGCCTCTCAGGTGACAGTTCTTTTACAACTGAGGACGGGGCCACACGATGACATTGCCAGGTGACCCCGCCCCCTCTGATGCACGGAGACATCGATATGGCTTTCCCGTAGCATCAGAGGGGCGGGGTCACTCGGTTACGTAACTGGGCATCCCCGCCCCCTCTGACGCACGGGGACATCCCTATGGCTTCACTGTAGCATCAGAGGAGGCGGGGTCACGTAACCGAGTGACCCCTCCCCCTCTGATGCTACGCCATAGGGATGTCCCCGTGCGTCAGAGGGAGCGGGGCCGCTCGCTGATGTCATTGTGTGGCCCCGCCCTCAGTTATGAAAGAACTGTCACCTGAGAGGCCCGTCATTACGGCAGGTGCCTCCCATGGAGGCAGATTGTAGACGGCTTGCTTCTTTTTTTTTTTGGTCCGTTGGAGCGAGAGAAGAAGAACGAACAAGACTTCGTGGGACAGTTTTATTTTTTTTAATAAAGGACTTGTCCCAAGGCATGTATTGTCTTTTTTTTTACCATTTTCACACATTTTTTGTGAAATGGTAGGGGTACATTTGGGGGGGCTTCTAGATTCCAGACCCCCACAACCACCGGGCAAGGGTTGTGGGGATGAGGCCCTTCTCTCCATCAACATGGGGACAAGGTGCTTTGGGGGGCCACCTCAAAGCACCCTCCCAATGTTGAGGGCATGTGGCCTGGTACGGTTCAGGAGGGGGGGCGCTCTCTCGTCCCCCCCTCTTTTCCTGCAGCCTGCCAGGTTGCATGCCCAGATAAGGGTCTGGTATGGATTTTTGGGGGGACCCCGCGCCTTTTTTTCGGCGCGGGGTTCCACTTAAAATCCATACAGGTCTGGTATGGATTATGAGGGGGACTCCCACGCCATTTTTTTTTTATTTTAGCGCGGGGTTCCCCTTAAATCCATACCAGACCTGAAGGGCCTGGTATGGAATTTGGGGGGACCCCCACGTATTTTTTTTTTTTTAAATTTTGGTTCGGGGTTCCCCTGTGGGGGAATCCCATGCCATTTTTTTTTTTAAAATATGGACCGCTTCACGAAATTGCGTGTCATCCTTGCGCAGGGGCCATGATAATCTTCTCTGGATCATTCCAATTTTAGTATATATGCTGCCGAAGCGAGACCCCATGCTGTTTTTATTAATGAACTTTTATGTGTATTGCCGGGACCGACAATTCATTATAGCCGCGAGTACTTTTAAATTACTTTTTTCCTTTAGAATTAATGTAATTTTGCTCTCCGACTGTTCTAAACATGGGAAACATGCGCCACTTTACAGGCATACTATAGACACCGCCCACGTATGAAATTTAAAAGAATATTACACTTTTATTGTTTCACTTTAAGCATTATTAAAAACACTGCTCCCGAAAAAAATTATGTTTTTAAAACTTTTTTTTGCATTGATACATGTCCCCTGGGGCAGGACCCAGGTCCCCAAACACTTTTTAAGACAACAACTTGCATATAAGCCTTTAAAATTAGCACTTTTGATTTTTCATGTTTGTGTCCCATAGACTTTAAAGCGGTTCTGCACTCTGTAAAAAAATTTTTTTTTTTTTAGGACGTAATATAAAGTATGCTTACCTTTATTAGGGGACTCACCTGTTCCATCTTCCATCTCGATCGCCGCCGGTTTTCGTCCGATGAAGTTCCTCGTCTTCTTCTTTAGTGCTGGGGGCCATCTTGCCTGTGGGCATGTGAAACCCCACAGGCACTGTTGATGGCCCAGCATGCACCGCCGTTACTCGCGCGTGCGCAGTAACGGCACATCTGCCGACATCTCACGAGATTTCGGCAGATGCGGCCGAAATCTCGGGAGATTTCGGAAGATGTGGCCGAAATCTCGCGAGATTTCGGAAGATGCCCGCACTGACTCCTGGGATCAATGACACCAGATCCCAGGAGACAGTGCGGCGTGACGACGATCGACGCAGAGACCCCGCCCGCCGCCGCAGAGGGAGAAGACCGGAAGTCTTCAATTACAAGGTAAGTAAAAAAAAAAAAAAAAAAAAAACATTTCATTTAGTACTCTTTGCCTGATTTGGAAGGCAAAGAGATTTACTAAATGAAATGGGTGCAGAACCGCTTTAAGGGTGTTCGCGTGTTCAAACAAATTTTTTGCCTGTTCGCATGTTCTGCTGTGAACCAAACAGGGGGGTGTTCAGCCTATCCCTATTGGGGAAGTTACAATGGTATCATTAGAATAAATGGCTAAAACTTGCATTGGACTATAATGGCGACAATTTTTACTCCCAAAAAATGCTCTTTAACCACTTTAAGACCAGCCTCGTTTTGGATTTTAGGTGTTTACATGTTTAAAACTGTTTTTTTGCTAGAAAAAAACTTAGAACCCCAAACATTATATATTGTTTTTTTTCTAACACCCTAGAGAATAAAATGGCGGTCATTGCAATACTTTTTTTTACACCGTATTTGCGCAGCGGTCTTACAAGCGCACTTTTTTTGGAAAAAATTCACTTTTTTGAATAAAAAAATAAGACAGCAGTAAAGTTAGTCCAATTTTTTTATATATTGTGAAAGATAATGTTACGCCGAGTAAATTGATACCTAACATGTCACGCTTCAAAATTGCGCCCGCTCGTGGAATGGCATCAAACTTTTACCCTCAAAAATCTCCATAGGCGACGTTTAAGAAATTCTACAGGTTGCATATTTTGTGTTACAGAGGAGGTCTATGGCTATAATTATTGCTCTCCCTCTACCGATCGCGGCGATACCTCACATGTGTGATTTGACCACCGTTTTCATATGTGGGCGCTACTCACGTATGCGTTCGCTTCTGCGCACAAGCTCGTCGGGACGGGGCGCTTTAAAAAAATGTTTTTTTGTTTTTTCTTATTTATTTTTCTTGATTTTATTTATTTTTACACTGTTTTTAAAATAAAAAAATTATTGGATCACTTTTATTCCTATTACAAGGAATGTAAACATCCCTTGTAATAGAAAAAAGCATGACAGGTCCTCTTAAATATGAGATCTGGGGTCAAAAAGTCCTCAGATCTCATATTTGGACTTCAATTAAAAAAATAAAAAAAAATGTCATTTAAAAAAATGACATTTGTAAATTTTTCTTTAAGAGGTATGGGCGGAAGTGATGTTTTTGACGTCGCTTCCGCCCTCCTATGGTATAGAGATGAGTGGCGGCCATCTTAGCGTCACTCATCTCTATGCACATCAGGGGAAAGGATCCGATCGCCTCCGCCGCTGCCGACGGTTCCGGTAAGCGGCGGAAGGCGCGGGAGAGCGGCGGGAGGGGGGGGGCACCTCTCCCGCCGCCGATAACGGTGATCTTGCGGCGAATCCGCTGCGATGACCACCATTATCGGACAGCCGTCCGGCGCCTGAAGAGATGGATATCTCGGTTGTGGCAGCAGCTGCTGCCGTTACCGAGATATCCCTCTTCAAAAAAGGGACGTACATCGTCGTGCGCCGGTCGGAAAGTGGTTAACACAGCATTCATTTTGGTATTTACTATCGTGCCCTGTAAAAAAGACATTGGAGTTTAAATGAGAGCTATTTGCAGGTCTGAGCATGCTCAGTTGGACTGGCACCTAGTTGTACAGAGACAGGGAATTTATCTCTTCTCAGACTTCTAAAGATATTTCAGTGTAGAATTAATTTTTTTACACCGTTTAAAAGCAGATTATCTTTAAACAATATACCACATATTTCAGTACCATTTAGGCAATTATATCATGCTCTAAACATTATTTCCATGTGCACTACTCCAGATTTTTGTTTTCAGGGAAGTATAGTAAATTTGATTTTGGGAGTATTTTTTTACCAGCGTTATAGTGAATACCGTTTTAGCGCTAATTAGTGATAATTTGTGGCAATTAGCGCTAATTAGTGCCATAGCGCTATAGTAAATGACCCCCTATCTCTCAATGTGCCTTATTAGACAAATGTTACTATGTCAAATGTATGATTCATAAACTTTCAATAAACTTTGTGAAAAAAAAAAAAGTTTAATTGCAGGATTATTATAAGCAAAAACAGACAAAATTAATATAAAATCCAAAAAGGCAGAGCACAAACAAATTCAACACATGCACTTATGTTTGGAATTAGCAGGAAGCTTCTTTTTCATCTAAATGAATACATAAACTAGATTAACATTGGCAGTTGTAAGTCTAACTTGTGAGATTTAGAAGTAACTAGCACAAGATAAAGGTCTGCTGAGGCTCACAAACAATGAATACATGGGGGGTCATTTACTATAGTGTTGCAGCACTAATCAGCGCTAATTAGTGCTAAAATAGTATTCACTTTAGCTCTTGTAAAAAAATACTCCCAAAACAAATTCCCTGAAAACAAATATCGCCCAAACCCTCACTCTGCTAAAACCTATAGTAGTGCACTTGGAAATAATGTTTAGAGCATGATATAATTGCCTAAATGGTACTGAAATATGCAGTATATTATTTAAAGATAATCTGCTTTTAAACTGTGAAAAAGTGATTTCTACACTGAAATATCTTTAAAAGTCTGAGCACAGATAAATTCCCTGTTTTTGTACAACTAGGTGTCAACACAACTGAGCATGCTCTGACCTGAAAATAGCTCTCATTTTAGCTCTAATGATTCAAATTTAAAATGAGTCACAATTTTTGTACTTTTTATTATTTCCAAATAATCATAATTTGAGCCCAAAAAATGTGATAAGTGTACCAACATCAAAAATAAAAATATAATTACCAAAAATTTGACAGTAACATCACTATTCTACACTGACCCACAAAGACATGGATGAGTAAGTTTGAGGTGGAGGAACTTGACTGGCCTGCACTTGACTGGCCTGCACAACACAACAGAACACCTTGGGGATTAATTTGAGAGGAGACTGTAAGCCAGGCCTTCTCGTCCAACATCAGTGCCTGACCTCACAAATGCACTTATGGAAAAATGGTCAAACATTCCCATAGACACACTCCTAAACCTTGTGGACAGCCTTCCAGAAGAGTTGAAGCTGTTATAGCTGCAAAGGGTGGGCCAAATTAATTTTAAACCCTGCAGATTAAGACTGGGATGCCATTACAGTTCATGTGCGTATAAAGGCAGGTGTCCCAATACTTAGGCAAATATATTGTATATTGCTTGTGACACTGAGCATGGCTATGGACTAAGGGCTGGTTCACACCACGGAGATGCAGACAACATGCGTGAGGCAACCTGCTGGCTAAATGGTTAGCAATTCCATCTAGCAGCACTGGGGTTGCTGGTTCAATTCCCTGACATCCTATTGCTTGTGTTGAAGTTTATATGTTCTACCTGTGTGGGTTTCTTACCACAATCCAAAGACATGCTGGTACTTTATTTGTCTTCTGTTGAAATAGTCTCTAATGTAAGAAAGTTAGTTTTGGACTTTAGATTAGAAGCTCTTTGCAGCCAGGGACTGATGTTAATGTTTGATAGCACTAATCATGCCCAGGGACTTGGACATTTAAAATTGTAGGGTTTACACTGCACAGGTACATATGCTTAGAAAAGTGTTGCTTTGTTTATGTGCATGCAAATGGACTTCGATCTTTGGCCTGTAGTTGGAGATTTGATGCACATAGCCAAGGGCTAACACAGTTGCAAATAGTATTATGTGTTCCTGCTCATCAGGTGCAATCACTTTAGACATACATGAAGAGACAGATTGAAAGATACTGGTGGGCGTGTACTTCTATTGGGCGTGTGTCAGTGTGCTAACAATACAACCTATCTTATATACAGTAAAGGACTGCAGGAGGGGGGGTTTGTTTGGCCTGAGAAGGCCAGGTTTTTTGCTGTGATTTGTGTGGGAGAAGGAATGATATTGTGCATATTGACAAACGCCCAACTAGGGCTGTTTGTTTGCTGAAATTCTTGTGCATTATCTCCATCAAAAGTGGGTTTATGTGGCCATGGTGTCAAAGTTGTATGTATTGTTCCTGTCTGACCATGCAAACATGGTTTGGGAGCATGTGCTGACCTTCTTCTCTTTGATCTCACTGCTTAATCATGTACACAGAAAGGCAGCTTCCAGCAGAATATACTCCTATGTATGTGTGTGTGTATTGTGGGCTGGTGGTGGATGCTATATATTGAATATGTGCTTTTTTTAATAGTATGTTGGGACGGTTTGTAAGAATAATGACTGTTAAGTATGTTTCATTAATCTTGCAGATAAAAATGTGGGCTGGTGGGTGAGTTGTACTATGAAATGTAACCCTTTATACACTGAAAGTAAAGCTGTCTCCATTCTAAGGTTTAGACACATTTTAGATTGTAAGCTCCCATGAGCAGGGCCCTTAAAACCCAATTGCTAACTGTTTTGCTAAATGTAGCACCATATATCCTGTAGAATATTTTTTGAAGCTAGTAAATGAATGTACATAATTTTGTTTCTGCTGGCAAAATAAAAGTACATCATTGAGCTTGTTGGATGTGTTTTTTTTTTTTTTATTTTCTTTCTTCTTTTTAATTAGTTTGGGGGGGTGGTGGTTTTGGGGAAGTGCAATATCTTTCTTTTATATCTTATCATTTCTATATGTATTTGTGCACCAAAAAACGAATCTCTTCAGCACACCTGCAAGTAAATGATAAAGGTTTAATCTTCATATATAACGGCTGTGCAAGTAATTGCAGGTAATTAAATCAGCCGGTGGATAGGCAGTGTTGGATGTGTCAGCCCTGGTGGCAATTGCACCGTTGTAATTGGTGCGGCGCCACAATTTCCAAAAGTAGTTTCTGTACTACTTTTTGGTCGACTTCAGGGTGCGATTTATATTGACATCAGTGCACTGCACAGATGTCTCTGAAATTCCCCCCTGCAGTCGGGACTGACATGCTGGAATGAAATTGTGTGAATTTAGCTGAACTTGCACGATTTCCTCATGCTGTCAGTGTGAACCAGGGCTCAAACTTGGGCTTTGTCTTTGTAATTCGCCTGCTGCTATCCCAGGGACACCATTTTTTATCGAACTCTCTTAATATATCATCTGTATAAATACAGATTTGCATATCTGCAAATAAAAAACTTTGAATCGTGGTTGCCATCAAAAGAGCATGGTTTCACCTTCTGACCCGGAAATGAGTCATTGTAATCACCCAGAATTTCCTGTGCTGGTCAGGATCTCCATCTAGGTGGACATGGCAAGGTCCCTCTTTAGCAAAGAGGAGGTGCTGCTCATTTGCCGGGTAAGTGTAGGATATGTACTTGTGCTTACTCAATGTGGGGGTGCATGTGGTTGTTAGATTTGGTGTGGGTGGAGTTCATTGATTTGTTTGGCATCACCACACATTTGCTTCTGGCCCATGTGCACACATCACTTCCTGCATTTGTTCTGCTGATGTAAATCAGCAAGGACTATGCAAATATAAATGAGAGCTCCTTTCTTTTAAAATATATATGACTTGTTTCATAGTTGGGTGACTTTTCCAGCAAATTTGGACCTCCGAGTTGCATGACAAGTTGTACCCCATGATTCTCAATGATAACCATTCATATCTGTGCTACTTCAAGTTGCAACAACTTCAAAGTAGTCCCTGTACTACTTTGGTGTGACTTTCATGTGACTTGAGATATCTAGCGAACAATATTACACAGGCATTCCCAGAAGTTGGGGCCAAGTTGCAGCAGCAAAAAAGTGTGACTTTCAGGTCGCAGCAGTGTGAATGAGATTCATGGATAATACCTTTGAATTAGGCACTATTCTCACTTGTGCATCCTGCAAGTGGGTCAAATTCGTCCCTGCACTATTTTGGTTTGACTTTGCTGTGACTTGAGGTCCATATACCGCAAGATTACACAGGCATTGGTCGCACAAGTGCAAATGGTGCCTAATTTAAAGGTGTTATCAATGGATCTCAATAGGTTTCTTTCACACTTGGCTGACTTTTCATACAACTTGAGGTCCATAAGGCCCCTTTCACCCTTGTGCGACCTGAAAGTCCCGCGATTTTAAAGTGCTTTTTGCTGCAAATTTGATGTAATTTGAAGCAATGCTAGTGTAATCTTGAGGTCGATGAACGCAGGAGTTGCAGGACAAGACGCACAAGTGTGAAAGGGGCCTTAGGGCCGGTCCACACTGCTGTGCTGTCTGACGTCGGATGTGATTTGCCCCGCACTGCAAATCACATGCGATGTATGTGGAATGCAAACTCAGCCATACAGATTGTATGGTTGAATTTGCATCGCATTTGGAACAAACCCACACAGGACCCTTTTTTTGGTCCGCAGCAGAAACATATCGCATGGGTGTTGTCTGAATTTGCAGTTCGCTCTGCGATACGTGAACTGATTTGGAGGTGTCATTAGCTTTCTACTGACACTCCCAGCAGTTTGCATATGGCAGTGTGAACTGCCTGGGAGTTGTATGCAATTCACAAACTCACACTGGATTTGCAGGGTTCCGGCATCGCTCCAGTGTGAACTGGCCCTGAACCTAGGTTCACACCTATGCATTTTTTAGCGCTTTTTGCAGTTTGCAGAGACACCCTAAAGTCCATTTAACATGGTTTCCTATGGTACTAGTTCACATCTATGCGTTTTGCGGCCAGTGCGTTTTTGGAAATGGTCAGACTTTTTTCACGCGATTTGCGGGTAATAGATTTCAATGGAAGCTCACAAGAAACGCAACTGTTGTGTTTGTGATGCGATTTTTTTATGTGTTGTGTTTAAAAAATGCAAAAAAGATCAAAAAAAAAAAACTGTTTCTTATTTTAACACTGTATATAGCTGGTCTGGCGTCTCTTACACAGCCATGGGGGGTGACCATCCGTTGACGTCACACGGAAAGCCCACTCCTTTTTTCCCAAAAATAAAGGGGGAGGGCTCTCCGTGTGACGTCAACGGATGGTCATGCCCCATGGCTGTGTAAGAGACACCAGACAGTGAGTGACAACAGAACGATGGGCGACACAGTGGTGTAGTGGTTAGCACTCTCACCTAGCAGTAAGAAGGGTCACTGGTTCAAATCCCAACCATGACACTACCTGCCTGGAGTTTGCATGTTCTCCCTGTGCCTGCGTGGGTTTCCTCCGGGTACTCCGGTTTCCTCCCACAATCCAAAGGTAGGTTAGTTGGCTTCTGTCCAAAAAATTGGCCCTAGTATATGAATGGGGACCTTTGATTATGGGCTCCTTAAGGGTAGGGACTGATGTAAGTGTGCAATGTACAGGGATAGGGACAATTGTAGACATTCACTCAGGTTGAACTGGATGGACTGATGTCTTTATTCAACCTTACTAACTATGAAACTGTGACGGACCTAGCCGGGACACGGGCTGTTGGAGGGGACTGAGTGCGAACCTGTTGCCTTACGATTATGGGCCCTGGCATTTGGGGGAACAGTGCTCTTTGAGCTGCAAGTCTGGGACCCCTGAGCTGGTGATACTTGGATTCAGGTCCATGCTGGCCCCCCAATACACATAGAATCTGTATGTGTATTTGGCATATTAGCAAGAGACGCTAATGTCATGACTCATGAACTCCAGCCACCTGTGTTATGTAATTGAGTATAGTCTGGCTTGTAGAAGTGTTTCACCTATTGTTGTGTGTGCTAATTAACCCTGCAATTGAATGAAGGAGCCCAGTGTTGATTAAGATAATTAGCTCATGCTAATTAGGTTAGGCTTGAGTCATCTGTCAACTGTATATAAGTGTGACATGTCAAATAAAGATTCATTTCCTGATGTAGCCTACACTGGTGTTGTCTGGTGACTGGCTGAGCTAATGGGTCTTGGATTGTGTGGTACCGGACGGAGGAAGCATTTACGGCGGACATATTGAGTACGAGGTCCGTCACAGAAACTATGAACGATGGAACATGGCGGTGAGGAAGAACACAGCAGCAAGGATGAACATGACGGTGAGGAGGAACACAGCAGTGGGAGAAGTAGGCGGTGGCAGGAGAGACAGTACCAGGAGAAGATGACAGCGGCAGACACGGCTAGGGGGAGAAGACCACTCAGAGCTATTTTACAATAAAGGAATTGTCAAAAAATGGCTATTGTTTTTTTGTCACATTTCACTGCTTTTTTAGGTGAATGGGTAGGGGTTACAATGTACCCGATACCCATTCACATGGGGGGCCGTGATCTGGGGCCCCCCCGCCCGCAGACCCCCACAACCACCGGGCAAGGGTTGTGGGGATGAGGCCCTTGTCCCTATCAAGATGGGGACAAGGTGTTTTGGGGGGACCCCAAAACGCCCTACCCATGTTGAGGGTATGTGGTCTGGTAAAGTTCAGGAGGGGGGGGGCGCTCTCTCATCCCCCCTCTTTTCCTGCAGCCTGCCAGGTTGTGTGCTTGGATAAGGGTCTGGTATGCATTTCAGGGGGGACCCTACGCCATTTTTTTTAATTTTGGCGCAGGGTTCCCCTTAATATCCATACCAGACCTGAAGGGCCTGGTATGGATTTTGGGGGGACCCCCATGGAATTTTTGTTTTTATTTTGGTGCAGGGTTCCCCTTAATATTCATACCAGACCCAAAGGGCCTGGTAATGGACTGGGGGGGAACTCACGCCATTTTTTTCAATGATGTTTATCTATATTGCCAGGGTTCCGACAATACATTACAGCCGCGAACAGTTTTAAAATACATTTTTTCCCTTTAGACATGTAATTTTGCTGCGGTTCTGTGCTAAACATGGGAAAGATGCGCTACTTTACAGGCATACTAAAGACACCCCCAGGCACTATATTTAAAGGAATATTTCATTTTTATTGTTTCACTTCACTAAGCATTATTAAAATCTCTGCTCCTGAAAAAATTTCATTTTTTTTAAAACGTTTTTTTTCATTGATACATGTAGGACCCGGGTCCCCATATTCTTTTTTGTTTTTGTTTTTTTAATCAATATTTATTAGAAAAAAGAGGTACATACAACATTTATAGTAAAGACAGCGTCCAATATACAGAACATAAATGCACATAAATGCAATATACTTATAAGGAAAGTACAGTCACTGGCGTTGAGGAATTATCGATCCCTTTTTTTAAAAAATTAGGGAGACATTATATAAAACAACATAACAGAGCTAGTGATGAAGTCAACTTATTGGAAATAAACATATTGGTACCGTCTCTGCTGGTATTTCCAAACAAAGTATGCCTCTTTTCCATTATTACAGTAAAGAAGCAGAGAAAGAAACTGAAAGGGGGGTGAGCGAAAGAAAAAGACGAAGGATAGAAAGGGAAAGGAGGGAAGGAGGGCGGGGTGTAAGGGAGGGGGGGCAAGGGAAGGGAGGGGGAAAATGGTTCTGCCTCGGTCCACTTTCAATTCAAACATGTTTTAAACATAGGATTTTAACAACGTACTACACAGGTTGAGACATAATATCCGCATAAGCGGTGGTATATTTGAAGGAAAACCAGCCGGACCAAATTTTCTTTGCAAGGTCAGCTTTACCTCTTAGAGAGAGGGTCATGTCTTCCATGCGGTAAACATTATCTACCCTTAGAAACCACCGGCGCAAGGTCGGTATGGTCTTTGTCTTCCAAAATTGTTGAATAAGGATTTTAGCAACGTTAAGCAGGTGGGGCTTCGCTGATCTTTGTATGGACCGACTGGTTTACCTGTGCAGTGAAATAGAACAAACCACGGGTCATTGGGGACCTCACATCCTTGTATTTCTTTGATCCAATAGAGAATTGCAAGCCAAAATGGACGTATCCTTGGTCAATACCACCAAATATGGGCATGGGTAGCCCTCTCACCACAATCCCTCCAGCACAGAGATGAAGTTTGTGAAAACAGTTTGTGTAGCAGAGCGGGAGTGTAGTGCCATCTGGTCAGGAGTTTGTAGCTTACTTCAGCCATTTTTGAAGCCCCAGAGGAAGTATGGGTCAAGATGAGGATGTTAGTTTTTTGGTCAAGGGCCAGTTCCTTGTGAAGGTCGATTTCCCAGTTGTGGATAAATACAGGAATGCTGGTGGAGGACATAGAGATCAGAGCGTGGTAGAATATGAGATGGGCTTCGCTACTGGTTGAGCCTCAGAGAATGCGGTTTCCAGAGGTGTCAGGTCAGAGAAAGATCTCAGGGGTTTTGGTAAAGAGTTAACAAAGGCAGCCAGTTGACGATGCTTCCATTGGTCCATATAGGAAATGGGGGAGTCGTTGAATATGCTAGATAGTGGAAGTAAACCTGTTGGAGAGACAACCTGATGTAGGAGGGTTTTTGACCCCAGGTGCCAAGTATGAATCCTGGAGTCCATGTTTCCTGGTGGAAAATAATTATGCCCCATCAGGGGCATCAAAGGCGAGTTATATGACTAGCCCTGGGCCTTACACAAAGAGTCCCAAACCATAAGCGATGAGTAAGTGAGTGGAGATGTGTTCGTTAATAGACTTCTGTATCGTTTTGGTATCCACATTTGTGTTGGAAGGTCAGATCCACTGAGTTCAGTTTCCAACGCAACCCATAGTTTGGTGCCCTTACAGTATTTCCAGTCAGAGAGTCTGGCCATTATGATTGAGCGAAAGTACAATCTAAAGTCCGGTAGTGATAGGCCACCATCTCTTTTGGATCTAATGAGCAGGGATCTAGGGAGTCTGGGTTTTTTCCTGTTCCAAACATATTTGTTAGTTATAGAGTTAAGTATCGTGAAGAAGCCTGTCGGGATTCCATACGGAATCATTTGAAGCATAAACAGTACCCTAGGTAGCAGGTTCATTTTAACCACCCCGATCCTTCCCAACCAAGAATGGGCGAGCTGTAACCATTTCTGCTCATCAATGCGAATTGTATTTAGGAGAGGTATGAAATTTGTGCGAAAAAGTGCGGCTGGGTTTGGAGTGAGGTAAATGCCCAGATATTTAATTTTCTTTGCCTGCCAGTTAAAAGGAAAAGAATTGTTTCAATTGTGTGACAATACGCGTGGGGGGTGGATATGTTTAGTATTTCAGATTTCGCCATATTAATCTTAAAATTAGAGATAGTGCTATATGTTGAGATTTCAGACATAAGGTTAGGGAGAGTAATTAGAGGCTGTTGTACATAAAACAGGATATCATCTGCATAGGCAGCATATTTATGTTCCGTATGGCCTACTACTATTCCATGGATACTCGAGTTTTGTCTAACAATGGAGAGGAAAGGTTCTAAGGAGAGCACAAATAAAATCGGGGAGAGGGGGCAGCCCTGCCGTGTGCCGTTATGTAACGTAATGGGGTCACTTAGTACTCCATTTATTCGCAGCTGGGCTGTAGGGTGCTCATAGTGCACAGAAATTTGGGATAGTAAAGGCACATTGATTCCCAGGTGGGTTAGCGTTGCCATGAGAAACTCGCAGTCCACCCTATCAAATGCCTTCTCAGCATCAGTGGAAAGCAAAAGGGTGGGCCGGGAGGTTCTGCGCACGTGTGCCATCAGAGACAGAGTACAGAGGGAGTTATCACGGGCCTCCCTGCCCGGAATAAAATCTGTCTGGTCCTGTGACACCCATTGCTGAATCAGGGGGCGCAAACGGTTTGCGATGGCTTTGGCATATATCTTGGAATCGATATTTAACAGTGAAATAGGGCGGTAACTTCCACAGCTGCAGGGGTCTTTCCCGGTCTTAGGTATTACTGTTATATGCGCATGAGTAGTCTCCGGGCGGAACCTACCACCGTCAGAAGTCACATTTGCATATTTGGTCGAAAGGGGAATTAAAATATCTGCATATGCCCGGTAGTAGGCTACCGTGAAACCATCGGGTCCCGGTGCCTTACCATTTGCCATTGCTTTTAGAGCCTTATGTAATTCAGCGGTGGTAAGCTCACCCTCTAGCACGGATAAAGTCTCCAGGGACAGTCTGGGTAGGTTAGAGCGGTGTAAGTAGTCTCTAATTAGTTTCGATTTGGCCTCCCTGTCGGTGATGGAATATTTAACAAGATACAGATGTTGGTAGAACTCTCTAAACTTCTGGGCAATTTTTGGAGTATCATACACCATTGTCGCCGAGGAGCTCTTCATTTTAGCTATAAATGAGGCGGATTTACGTTGTTGAAGAGAGCGTGCTAACAATTTACTGGGCCTATTCCCCCATTCGTAGAAGCTTTGGGCTACAAGGCGGGTACATTGTTTCTGGTCTAAATGCATAAGAGATTTTAACTCCTCCCTTTTTTCGGTCAAAGTGTGGAAAAGTGTCAGTGACTGTTTGGCCTTATGTTGCTGTTCTAGGTGTTTGATCTGATTGATTAACTTAGTCTGCTGATGAGTGCATTCCCTTTTTTTCCTTGAGCCTAATTTGATACGTTTACCTCTAATATGAGCCTTATGGGCTTCCCACTGCATACCCGGGGAGATGTCAGGGGTTGTGTTATCCTTGCTAGTTCATCCCCTATCATTTTTTTATCTAGTTCATCAGTGATGAGGCCTTCGTTCAGTTTCCAATTTATAGGTTTAAGTGGCAAGGACATTACTCTAATGGTGAGTAATATTGGCATATGATCTGATATAGGGGAGGTTTCTATGGCCGACTTGACTAGAAGGGGCAGGTGTTGATGGTCAATGAGAGCTAAATCAATTCTGGAGTAAGTTTGCTAAACTGGCGAATAGTGAGAAAAGTCACGTTCTCGTGGGTGCATGATCCTCCAGGCGTCCATAAGTTGTGATTCATGCAGTTGTTTGCGGATATATTGCAGACATTTATGCAACATAGCCGAGCCGCCCCTGGAAGTGTCCAGAGTCGGTTCTAAGTGCGTGTTAAAATCGCCTGCAAGGAGAACGCACCCACAGGAAAAGTCACATAATGTTTTGAGTGTTGCAGCTTTAAAACTTGCCTGATCTCGGTTGGGAGAGTATAGGGTGGCCAGAGTACAGGGCATGCTACCTAGGGTACCTTTAAAAAACAAAAAGCGCCCTGCTGGGTCGCTCAACATTGATTCAAGTGTGAATGCAGTTCCCCTACTGAGTCCAATGGCCACTCCCTTAGCTTTATGAATATGGGAGAGGCTGTAATACCACGTGGGGTATTGGTGGGAGTACAATTTAACTGTGGTTGTATGAGTGAGGTGGGTCTCCTGGAGGAAGATCACGTCTCCCCGCAGGCAATCCAGTTCCCTGTATAAGTTGTGTCGCTTCCCAGGGGCATGAAGCCCTCTAACGTTAAAAGAAAGTAAATTTATCTTGGCCATTGGAACTTAAGAAGAGGAACCGCAAACACTGCTGTAACAAGTATATGGACCAAAGGCAAGTTGAATCTGGGCAAAATCATAGGGAGTGAGAGTGGGGGGGGATGGAAGAGGGGGGAGAGGGGAGGTGGGTAGGAAGGAAAAAAGATAGAATAAAAAAGGGTCAAGAAAGAGAAAGAAACAGAGAAGACATACCGCCAGCCATCCAGGGAGGGCGGTTACATACGTACGCATACCTTTGCAGTGCAGAAGTAGGGTGCCCATAAGGCCCAGCATCCTCGCACCGATCACCCACCAGGGGGCAAGGGTGCAAGGACACTTAACCGAACGGCCCCTAGAACATGGGGGGCGAGGGGACTTGGGCATCCAGACACAAACCACCCAGAGGGTCAGCATGGTGTCTCGATGCCCCGGCGCCAGCATCAATCAGCAGATATTGGCAATAATTGAAACAAAAGCCTTAACCGACAAATATAAATAAGACAAAAACTGAGTATTAAACCCGAGTCAAATAATGAACACATAAAGAAAAACTTGGAACTTATTACCAAACACTTCGTGCAAATAGCACGTGGGATCCCGGACCCACACTAGGGCACTTGAGATGTAAAGCAAGGTCTACTCCAAAGCACCGTGTAAACTGAGGACAGGGGGGGCTAGTTGTGCCTGGAAAGCTGGAAACAGTTAAACAACACAGGCAGCTAGCACATAACTGTGGTGAATGTGGAATACTTGCCGGCAATAGTGATACATCTCCGGCCGTAGGTGGAAATAGGAGACTCCGAGTAGCTGACCCGGGTCTCAGTCAGGATGAGTGGACGGACCAGGAGGGGAGGACCGATGCTTGCGATCCACTTTGTGCCACTGCGGTTCTAAGTTGCTTGCTAGAGGAGGAAGGACATCTTGCCAGCCAGGGAGTTCCGGTGGGGGCACATTCAGGTCACAGCAAAATTTCTCCAGATCCTCTGGGAATCCAAGGATGGCCGTTTTGCCATCTGCGCTCCCAATCAGAGCAGCAGGGAAACCCCACCTATATCTGATAGAGGCCGCTCAAAGCAGTTCTGTGAGGGTGAAAAGTGCCCTGCGCCAATCCAAAGTTTCCTTGGCTAGGTCGGGGTAGAAGGAAAGTGTGGTCCTGTCAAAGTCCAATGGAGCGGTGTCTCTGGCCTTCTGCATGATGAGCTCTTTTTCAGGGTAATGATGAACCCTGCAGATGGCATCCGCCGTGTATCAGCCGTGAGGTTACGGGGTCGCAGAGCCCTGTGCACCCGGTCGATTCTCAGAGGAGCGTCTGCAGCCCTGCCCAGGAGGCCATAAAAATACCTCTAACGGAGGGGAGGAGGTCATCGTCTCCTGTCGCTTCGGGTAGGCCTCAGATCCTAATGTTATTGTGCCTGTTACGATTCTCCTGATCCTTTATTTTGTAGAGGGCCATCCTGTGGGCTATTGCCAGTTGGCAGGTGGTTGACTGCAGTAACCTCATGGCGGCCGCGTGGCGATCAAGCCGCTGCTCGGTTTCCTCAACTCTAAGGAGAACTTGAGACAGATCGGAGTGCACCGCGGATACCTCCTTCTTAATGACCCGCTCGAGGCCCAACAGCATGGAGGCTAATGCCGCGTACATATGATCGGAATTCTCGTCGGAAAAAACTCTGACGGTTTTTCCGACGGAATTCCGCTCAAGCTGTGTTGCCTACACACGATCACACCAAATTCCGACGGTCAATAACACAGCGGCATAAAACATGTTCGGCAGCACTATAAAGGGAAGTTTAATGCTTCCGAGCATGCGTCGAATTTGTTTCCGAGCATGCGTCGGAATTTTGCGTGTCGGAATTGCATACACACGATCAGAAAATCCGATAGAAAGGTTTCCCGTCAACAGGTTCTCAATTCAAAGTCCGTCGGAAATTCCGACAGAAAAAGACTGTTGGGCATACACACGGTCAGAAAATCAGATGAAAAGCTCCCATCGGACTGTTTCCATCGGAAATTCCAACCGTGTGTACGCCGCATTAGTCTGCTTTGGTCGGTAAGTCACTCACCAAGGATGCGACCCCTGATTGTCTGAGAGTGTTCTCCTCTCCGTCTGAGCCGACTGACGAGTCAGGCGAGCGGCGTCTGTGTTCAGGCCTGCTCCGGGAGGCGGAGCTTGTTATAGAAAGTGCGCCATGTGGCGAGCGGCCTAGGCCATCCTGGTCCTCCATCTCGGCCGGTTCCGTGGACATAAAACGTTTAATCGAACCGGAAGATGTGCCCTTTTTATGTAGGGGTTTACGCGTTCTCTTCCTCGTCATCCGAGATCATAAGTATGAGGTCTGCTTGTCGGTAAAGGCTGTGAATTCAGTGCCGGCGCCGGAGCTCAGGGGAGACACGTCTGCTCTAGTGCATTGCTGAAACCACGCCCCCATATTCTTTTTTATAGCAATAACTTGCATATAAGCCTTTAAAATTAGCGCTTTTGATTTTTCATGTTCATGTCTCTAAAGCCCCATACACACGGTCGGATTTTCCGATGGAATCTGTCCTATCGGACAATGTTGTCGGAAATTCCGACCGTGTGTAGGCGCCATCGGACATTTTCCATCGGATTTTCCGACGGACAAAGTTTTATCTCCTGCTCTCAAATTTTCCGACAACAAAGTCCGATCACACCAATTCCGATCGTGTGTAGCCTAGTCCGACGGACAAAGTGCTACGCATGCTCAGAAGAAATTCTGTGACGGAATCGCTCGGTCAGGTAAAACTACCGTTCCTAATCGACACATGTTAAAATGTCTTTAATGCAGCGCATTCTCTTTTTCTTTACAATGCAAGAAGAATGACGTGTTTTAGCTGCTCCTATTCACACTCACTTCTCACAAACTTCTTTCTTTATTCTTTTTCAGGATTTATTGGCTAGATGTTTATTTTTCGTCAGATCGTAAAAGAATGTTTGTTATATTTTTTGGATGATTTGTAATTTTTTTTTTTGGAATACATATTTCCTTTATTATTTTTTAAGATTTTTGAGGGGGGTTGTGTGTCTCAACTTAGCAAAACAACATTATTAACATTTGTATTTGTTGCCTAAATTTACTAGGAGGTTGTTTGTTGTTGGTGCCCCTTGTTAATTAGACTTTATGATTTGTGAAATGTACCTGCCTACTCACAAATAAACTGTCATTGTAGAAAAGTCAAACACATAGGCAATGATTTTTTCAACTCAAAAATACCTTTATTTAGGTCTCAGCAACAAACCAAAGAGGAACGCAGCGATGGAGAAACTTGGGGAATTAGCAAAGCCTTGGACACCCACGGCAAACATCATTTTTTAAGCTTCAAAAATTGGTGGCCTGAGGAGTACGTATCTTAATAATAAGGGAGTGCTATCTGGTCCTGAAGTCCAAAACATCCGGAACTGCAGCAGATGCCATCTAGGTCCCCAGGCTCTGGTCATACGAGAGGCTCCATCTTCTCTCAGACCAGACTGAATCCAGGTCGTCACTCTCAGGTCTTCCTTCCACGCTTCCTTGCACGCTGTGGCTGTGGTGCTGGTGGGGTGGCAGAAGGAGGAGGAGGAGGCGGAGCATGGTCACTATCGCAAACATGTGTGAGTGTGGTCATCCCCCCAGCCATCCCCTTATTTAGGACCTTGAGGATGACATCCTCACACATGCTGCGTTGCCCCACCTCCATATCCTTCATTTTAGTGGCAACCAAGGAGCCAAAGGCCTCCTCGTAGGTGGGTGTGGCATGTAGGGAGGCTGAAGCCTCTCTTATCAACCGGAGGGCTGACTCTCCCACCTCCCCCACCCTTCTCGCCCTTTTGTAGGGAAGGCGGAGGGGAGGGACTTGGGAGACAGTCAGGCTCCTAGGCCTACCCACCTCTTGGCTGCCACTACCCGCCTCTTGGCTGCCACTAACCACAGCCACCTCCTGGCTGAGGTCTTCCTGTGTATGAAAAAGGGACATTGTTTGAGTTATTTGTTCATCAAACACACACAATTTTCATCTATTGACTGTTGCAAAATGTTTACAAATAGAAAACCATACAATTCTCAGCCCTGCAGTTTAGATTCTTGCCCCAAATGTCTCCAACACTACTGTCCGTTGATATGTCAAACACGTTAGGAACTAAGCAATTGGGGATCCTGAATAAAGTGAACATCATTCATTTTTCACAAAAATGGGTACAAAACTACTATACCTGGCTCAAGCTGGGCTCCTCCACATCTTCCAGACTGGAAGGCCCAGGTTGCTCCTGGGAAGCCTCATCAGGGGTGGCCTGCGTGGAAGGACGCGTGCAAGGAAGAGTCGAGAGTGACTCCCTGACATCAGCCTGGTCTTTGAGAAAATGGAGCCTGTCATAGTACCAGAGCTTGGGGACATGGACCTGATCTGCTGCAGCTCCAGATGCTTGGGACTTCAGGACCTTATTGCGCTCCCTGAAATACGTACTCCTCAGGCTGCCAATTTTTATTCTTAACTTCTCAACGGTTGCCGTGGGCATCCTTGGCTTTACAAATTCCACAAGTTTCTTTATGGCTGCGTACCTCTTTGGTTTGTTGCTGTAATTGGGGTGTTTTGCCTGCCATAAAAGGGTCATTTCTCTATACTTGTCAATGAAGAGGGGGAGAAAACTCACATCATGGAACCCCTCCATATTCTCTGCAAGACACAACACCACACCACACAAAACACTATAAATAATGTCAGGCTAAACTCTCCTAATCTTCTCCATAAATAAGCCTCAAGGTCTAATCAGTCTAGGCTAGTTATGTACCAAGTTCAAATTGTACCTTCGTTCTAGCGATCGTCTCGTGCGTGAGCTTTCTCTCCCCTCGGCTCACAGATCGTGGCTACGACACAGGCGTGTGACGTTTTATATACAGTGCGCATGCGTGAAACTCCGCCCGCCCCTGACGATCTTTATCGTCTCTTCCCCACCCCTTCTCTTTACGGCACAGTGGGGAGAGCACATGGCGGGGACACAGCAGGTGCACCTTAAATATTACAGCAACGAGGAGGAGGACGAGGAAAGGCCGGAGGCAGAAACGTCCCGATCCCGGAGGCTGAAATTTAAGGCCTCCAATATGTCTTTTGGAGAAATGTTGGAGATGGTGGACATATTGAAGAGGAGCGACTATGATGGGAAGTATGGGCCTTACCTCAACCCAAATGTCAGAAAGGCCAAGATCATGTCTAAAGTTGTGAGGAGGCTGTACAATAATTTTGGGGTACAACGATCCAAGGAACAACTGAGGAAACGCTGGTCAGACCTGAAACTGAGGGAGCCCGATCAGTACAGAAAAATCAAGCGAGTTCTTCAAAAAAGTAAGTAGTTGTCGTGTTTTGTGTTTGTTTTCTTGCTTGCATACTGCTCCATGTGGTTGGATTTTTTCAATGTTGTACATTTGAAAATGGCCACTTTCATGTTCGTTTGTGCATTCGATTGTACTCAACCTCGATCTTTCTGCCACTGTCATGTTCGTGTGTGTCCATTCGATCGTACTCAACCTCGATCGTTCGGCCACTTATAATACGAGTGTCAGAGAACTCACGCGTTCCATGCCCGTCCTCGTCCAGTAGGGGTTAATCTCCGTTCGGCAAGCGCCAATACCCATGCGCAGCCTTCTCAACGTAACCGAACGTGCGGGCGTACCCGCGTACCAACGCTGACCTGTGCGCGCCCTCGTTTGTCAATACGAACGAGGGCACGCACTTCCACGTCAGCACGAACGTGTGCGCGTAATCACGCACGGACCCGTACCTCCACCAATCCCAGCACAAGGCGCCCTATATAAACAGGGCCTTCACATGGTGTCAGTGCTGGATCGTCTTCAGTCTTATCTCCTGAATACCTGCCTGAAGTTCCTGCCTACCTTGGTCCTGATTCACCTGGTTTTCCTGTTACCCTTCCTGGATTGACCCCGCTTACTGACTGCTTCCTTTGGTTTGACCTCAGCTTGGATCCCTGGACTACGGCTCTGCTCTCTGATTCGGTACCTTATCACCTGCCTGTTGCCAACCTATTGCCTGCCTTGACCACGAACTTGCCTTCTGCCTTGTACCTTGTTTGCCAGCCAGTTGCCGACCTACTTGCCTGCTTTTTGACCACGAACTTGCCCTCTGCCTTGTACCTTGTTTGCCAGCCAGTTGCCGACCTGTTTCCTGTCTTGACCTCGCAGTGCCTACATCCATCTGTTCGGCTGTTGCTGCACACAGCCTTGGATACCAACGTGAACACCAGCTCTTCAGAGGAACCAGTACTTCCAAGTACCAGTCTACCAGCCGCAGGCACTTGCACCCTTTCGTGCCCCAGCACTCCCTGTTCCCACCACCAGGGGTGTTTGGACCGGAACCGTGCACGAGGCCATCCCCAGCATCCGGACTCCGCTGTAAGGTACGTGATAGTACGATCCAGCCAGAATGGAGTCCGAAGGGGGTGCCTCGCCTTTGGAAGCTTTGTGCCAACAGATGTCGGCCCTTACCCTGGCAGTCCAGGGCCTGCGAGATGGCTATCATCAACTAGAACAGAGAGTGGAATCCATGGCCCCGGGCTCTGCAACTCATCAGGCCTCCCTGACATCCCGGTTTTCCGGCTCAGCAACCTCTGCATCGGCACCCACAGTAATGATGCCACCCCCAGAACCTCGTGTGCCCCCACCGGAACGGTTTTCAGGGGACCGCAGTAAGTTCCGCTCCTTCAGGAATGCCTGTCGGCTCTACTTCCTGCTACAACCCCGCACCTTCTCCCTGGAGAGCACTAAGGTGGGGTTCATAGTCTCTCTACTCCAAGGGGAGCCTCAGACCTGGGCCCACCGTATGTTGGAACAAGCCAGTCCTCTTCTGGATACCCTGGACTCATTTTTGGATGAAATGGCCAAGCTGTATGATGATCCTCAGCGCACCACAACAGCAGAGGCCAGCCTCCATGCCCTCCAACAAGGGCGCCGGCCAGTAGAGGACTACGTAACAGACTTTAGGCGGTGGAGTTCCGACACCTCTTGGAACGACGCCGCACTCCTCTATCAGTTCCGCATAGGCCTCTCCGAAGCTCTGAAGGATGAGCTAGCCCGAGTGGGAATCCCTAGTTCTTTGGAGGATTTGATTCAGCTGTCTATCCAGATAGACCGTCGTTTAAGAGAGCGGAGGTCCGAGAGGTCCAGCTTGACACGCCCCACATGGGTGTTACCCAAGGGTCCCAACTACCCTCCTACTCCCGTTTCCAACGTGCCTGCTGCCAACCCAGGAGCACCAGAGCCCATGCAAGTCGGCCTACTCCGCTCACCATTATCACCCGAGGAGAAACAGCGGCGTCGCCAGAACAACCTCTGCCTCTACTGTGGGGAAGCTGGGCATTACGCCAACACATGCCCGAATAAGATCCGTAAGTTCAATTCATCATCCCGTGTGCCTTTCGCCTTGTCTCTAATAAAAGCCGCTCACATCGCTGTTCCTATTTCCTTACAGCTCCCAGGAGAAATACTCCAAGTCCAGGCTATAATTGACTCTGGCGCATGCAGCTGCTTTGTGGATCATGCCTTCGCTCTACAACATAACATCCCATTAACACCTAAGCAGCATCAACTCTCCATACGGCTAGCAGATGGGTCAAATATCAAGTCCGGGCCTATTACCCTGGAGACACAACCCCTGTTCACCAGCATCCCACCAGGTCACCAGGAGCTACTTCGTCTGGATGTCATCTCCTCACCTTTGTTTCCTGTCATCCTAGGAATGCCTTGGCTACAGGCCCACAATCCCCAGGTCAACTGGGTCACCGGTGAGGTGACCTTTCAGTCCTCTTACTGTCTACAGAACTGTCTCAAGACCTTCCACCAGATTCCACCAGTTATTGGGTGCCTAAAAACGGACTCTGAATTCAAAGAGTTGGTGCCACCAGTGTACCACAACTTCCTGGACGTGTTCGATAAACAGAAAGCAGACACCCTTCCTCCCCATCGGGTCTACGACTGCCCGATTGAGTTACTACCTGGGGCCGAAATCCCTTTCGGGCGGATCTTTCCCCTGTCCGAACCCGAACTTCTGGTCCTCAAGGAGTACATCGATGAGAACCTCAAGAAGGGATTCATCCGACATTCCTCCTCCCCAGCGGGAGCCGGAATATTCTTTGTGGAAAAAAGAGATCACTCACTCCGCCCATGTGTGGATTACAGGGACCTGAATAAAGTGACAATTAAGAATCGGTACCCGCTTCCACTAGTCCCGGAATTATTTCAGAGACTCCGCTCAGCAAAAATATTTACGAAGTTGGACCTACGTGGGGCCTATAACCTGATCAGAATACGCAAGGGTGACGAATGGAAGACAGCATTCCGAACACGTTTTGGCCACTTCGAATATTTAGTCATGCCATTCGGACTATGCAACGCCCCGGCCACTTTTCAGCATTTTGTTAATAATATTTTCAGAGACTTTCTAGATTCCTTTGTAATCGTCTACCTGGACGATATCCTGATATTCTCCACCTCTCTAGAAATTCATCGTGATCATGTCAAGCAAGTTCTGGGCAGATTAAGGCAACATGGACTTTACGCAAAAGCCGAAAAGTGTGAATTCGAACGCCAGACCATTCACTTCCTCGGCCTGGTTATATCAACTGGGGGTGTAGCCATGGATCCCCAGAAAGTCTCTGCCATCATGTCCTGGCCACCTCCAAATGACAAAAAGGGGGTGCAACGTTTTGTCGGGTTCTCAAATTTTTATAGAAAATTCATCAGGAACTTCTCCAAGATCATCGCACCTATCACTCAGCTCACCAAGAAGCAAAGCCGCTTCCAGTGGACTTCAGCGGCCCAAACCGCCTTTGACCAGTTAAAAAGGGCATTCACCTCCGCTCCAGTACTGAAGCACCCTGACCCTGCATTACCCTACACTCTGGAAGTCGATGCTTCAGAGAGTGCAGTGGGAGCCATCCTGTCTCAACGCCAAGGACCCAAGTCTCTAATGCACCCGGTGGCTTTCTTTTCCAGGAAACTAGGTGTATCAGAAAGGAACTATGACGTAGGTGACCGAGAACTCCTAGCAATAAAACTGGCCCTGGAGGAATGGCGGTATCTCCTGGAAGGGGCAGCACATCCGATACTGATCTTCACAGATCACAAAAATTTAGAATACCTCAGAACTGCCAGACGCCTTAGACCCCGACAGGCCAGATGGGCTCTTTTCTTTTCCCGTTTTAATTTTCATATTACTTATCGCCCTGGATCTAAAAACGTTAAACCCGATGCCTTATCCCGAATGTTCACAGAACTTGAAACCCCGTCTCCACCAGATACTATCCTGCAAGCAGGGAATTTTCTCCTGACCCAATCCAGTTTCATGACACAGCTCCGCCAAGCTTCCGTGGAAACACAATTACCTCCGGGCATCAACCTTCAGGAGAAGGATGGGTTTTTTTGGCTCAACAATAAAATTTTTATCCCTCAAGACCTACGCACCACCGTCTTACAGGCCTGCCATGACTATCCTCTGGCGGGTCACTTTGGGGGCCACAAGACTATGGATCTAATCCAGAGACACTTTTGGTGGCCAAATCTGGCCAGGGACTGCAGGAATTATGTTAACTCTTGTCTGATTTGTCTCAGAAATAAAAGCAGTAAAAATAAATCATGGGGCCTGCTAAAACCACTGTCTATTCCCGAGAGACCATGGGACAAAATCGCCATGGATTTTATTGTGGAGCTTCCCCCCTCTAAAGGGTTCTCTTCTATTTTTGTGGTGGTAGACCGCTTTTCTCGGATGGCACATTTTATTCCCATGAAAGGGACACCTTCAGCAATTGAAACCGCCAGGATCTTCATTAAAGAAATTGTCAGACTTCATGGAATCCCCAGTGACATCGTCTCTGACCGTGGAGTGCAGTTCACGTCCAAGTTTTGGAGGTCGTTATGCAAGGCACTAGGTATTAAATGTAGTCTCTCTTCAGCTTACCATCCACAGACCAACGGGCAGACCGAACGTACCAACCAAACGTTGGAACAATACCTACGTTGCTTCTCCTCGTTTTCCCAAGAGGATTGGGCCTCATTGCTTCCCTTGGCAGAATTTGCTTTTAACAATTCCATCCACTCCACCACAAACCAATCACCGTTTTTCTCCAACTACGGATTTCATCCCTCCTTTCTACCCGCACTTGTACCCGAATCTTCTGTACCGGCTGTTCAAGATAGACTGGATTTCCTTTCCTCCAACAACCAGATGCTCAGGGAAACTATTGCTAAAGCACAGGAGGATGACAAAAAATACTTCGACAAGAAGAGAAGGGGAGAATTGAACTTGGAGGTAGGAGATCGTGTGTGGCTATCTACTACAAATCTAAAACTAGCATGCCCCTCCAAGAAATTGGGACCTAGATACTTGGGCCCTTTCCCTGTCAAGAGAAAGGTCAACCCAGTGGCCTATGAACTTGAACTCCCTGCCTCATTCAGAATACATCCGGTGTTTCATGTCTCCCTACTTAAACCTGATGTTCCAAATTCCTTTCCAGATCGTGAAGTGGGACCTCCAGAGGCTATCCGAGTGAATGGGGAAGAAGAATTTGAAATCGAAGCTATCCTGGATCACAGAAAACGGCAAGGTGAGGACCAATATTTAATTAAATGGAAAGGTTTTGGCCCAGAAGAAAATTCCTGGGAACCAAGAACGAATCTTCATGCCCAGAGACTTATACAGGCTTTTCATCGTTCCCGCTCCCAGGGTTCGTTTCAAAGAGGCATCCGGAGGCTGCCCCTAAGGAGGGGGCAATGTCAGAGAACTCACGCGTTCCATGCCCGTCCTCGTCCAGTAGGGGTTAATCTCCGTTCGGCAAGCGCCAATACCCATGCGCAGCCTTCTCAACGTAACCGAACGTGCGGGCGTACCCGCGTACCAACGCTGACCTGTGCGCGCCCTCGTTTGTCAATACGAACGAGGGCACGCACTTCCACGTCAGCACGAACGTGTGCGCGTAATCACGCACGGACCCGTACCTCCACCAATCCCAGCACAAGGCGCCCTATATAAACAGGGCCTTCACATGGTGTCAGTGCTGGATCGTCTTCAGTCTTATCTCCTGAATACCTGCCTGAAGTTCCTGCCTACCTTGGTCCTGATTCACCTGGTTTTCCTGTTACCCTTCCTGGATTGACCCCGCTTACTGACTGCTTCCTTTGGTTTGACCTCAGCTTGGATCCCTGGACTACGGCTCTGCTCTCTGATTCGGTACCTTATCACCTGCCTGTTGCCAACCTATTGCCTGCCTTGACCACGAACTTGCCTTCTGCCTTGTACCTTGTTTGCCAGCCAGTTGCCGACCTACTTGCCTGCTTTTTGACCACGAACTTGCCCTCTGCCTTGTACCTTGTTTGCCAGCCAGTTGCCGACCTGTTTCCTGTCTTGACCTCGCAGTGCCTACATCCATCTGTTCGGCTGTTGCTGCACACAGCCTTGGATACCAACGTGAACACCAGCTCTTCAGAGGAACCAGTACTTCCAAGTACCAGTCTACCAGCCGCAGGCACTTGCACCCTTTCGTGCCCCAGCACTCCCTGTTCCCACCACCAGGGGTGTTTGGACCGGAACCGTGCACGAGGCCATCCCCAGCATCCGGACTCCGCTGTAAGGTACGTGATAACGAGGTTTGGTGAAGTTTTTAGTGAAAGGAAGTTTGTTTTCAATAGAGATGTCATCAAGAATGTAAAGCAAATTTATTCAATGTAAAGGAGAGGTCACTCAGTAGCTGTTTACCCATCTGGACTCTAGAGCACTAGTGCTGGGACACCCAAACCCCCTTTTTATTATGCTGTTCCACACATGTGCTCCAGTGGATACTATAGGGGTGTCTCCATCAGACAAACTTCAACCAAAAAGGTAGTAAGTTTAGCACCTTTACAAAGTGACTACATTCATGTTGTTGTCATTTGAACCTGGCCACCAAAAAATATTGTCCCTCACTTCCAAGCAATGTTTGACATTTCCTATTTCTGCCCTCAATAGATTGTTGTGTTAAATCTTCCTTTTGTACATTCTCATAGGGGAGCGAAGACTCGGGACGTCTGAGGACACCAGGAAACCCACACCTCCCAAAAAAGGGGAAATACCAGAAGCAGAGGAGGAGGAGGAAGGAGAGATCATCGAACTTGGAGAACTTGTCACCACAACAGGTGAGTGTGGGAGAACACAGCTACTGGTAAGCTAATCAATGTATGCCTGCCTCTTTTCCAATAGACATTTTGTTTTTGTTTTTTGTGTTTTTAGGTGATGTGGATGTTGTGGAAGAAGAATCGCACTTTACCACTGAAAGTGCACACGTACTTATCGGGGAGATAATGGTGTGCAATCGAGATCTAGATGAGATCAAGAAAAACATCAATGATGTTCAACAAAAATTGAAGAACATCATTGATGTTTTAGAGAAAATCTGAAAACGCACAAAGTAATTATCGCACATTTGTGGCTGTTTGTGACAACATTTGAAACTTAATAACTGTGGCAAATTTGAAAGATGCACACATTGTGTCAACATGTGATAGCTCCCATCATGGTGGATGAATGACAACGTTTTGGGGGTGCAACCACTTTACTAACTACTAAAGTGGGTAAGGTGAAGGGGTTGCACCCCCAAAACACGTCCATTGATCCCCATGATGGGAAATTGCACTTTTGAACATTCTAGGCATGTGTTTTACCATCTAATGTCCATACCCAAATTGTGTGCATGTTCTAAATTTCAAGTTTCCAGGGGAGACTGAGCTGTGAGGTCGGCATTGGAAGGCCCGTCCATATCTGGGCCAACGGGCACCACATAGTTGCTGTTATGTCTTTTCAGAAAGTTGTGCAATATGCAGCAGGCAAGAACTATGTGGTTGAGTTTGTATTCCGCCAAGTTAATAGCTGTCAAAAACAGGCGGAAGCGGCTGGCCAGGATCCCGAAGGTGTTCTCCACCACTCTGTGGGCTCTCGACAGCCTGTAATTGAAGACCCTCTGGTCTGGGGTGAGGGTCCTCATCGGGAAGGGCCTCATCAGATGGGGAGTCAGCGCAAATGCTTCATCCGCGACAAAGACAAAGGGGAGTCCTTCAGCATTCTCCTCTGGAGGTGGCAAGCACAGACTGCCACTCTGGAGATGCCAGTAGAACTCCGTGTGCGCAATGGCACCACCATCCGAGATCCGGCCGTTCATCCCCACGTCCACATACAAAAACTCGTATGTCGCCGACACCACCGCCAACATCACTACACTATTAAACCCCTTGTAATTATAATAGTATGACCCCGAGTTGGGGGGTGGGACGATGCGGACGTGTTTCCCATCAATTGCCCCTCCGCAGTTAGGAAAGTCCCAAACGGCTGGCAAAGTGGGAGGCCACAGTCTGCCATTCCTGTGGCATGGAAGGGAACTGTGGAGTGAAACAAGAAAAAAAAAATAGTCACTTTGCACATAAACATTGCAAGCAGATTAGACACTAACAACTTGGAACAAGATCAGACTTTTAAATTGTAACCTTGAAAGTATTTGCACCCAAAAGTAGAAGGTCCCCCTAGCAGATTACTCACCCCCCCATCAATCCCCCCACTTCTGATGGGCCATTGACAATAACTAAGGGTTTGGGGGGGGGGGTCTGGACAGGTAACCCTCTGCACTTCATTGATTGCCAAATGGCTCAATAATGTGTGCTAGTTTGGCCAGACCCTCCTTACTTAACACTATTGGCAGCCCACAGGAAAGATAAAAGAACATTCCGAATCCCACCCCCCCCCCCCCCCCCCCCCAAAAAAAAGGGAAGCACATTTTGACATTCTGCAATTACCAAGCAAGCTAATAGGAGGGAAATAACCAAAAAAAAGAGCAAATGGAAAGTATGGAGCCAGCCCCTTAAAGATGACCACTATAAAGAGGTAGGTATATAGTGTGTATTGAGCTTGGCAAAGCCAGCAGATAGAGGATTGGTAGCATCTGACAGAGCAGTTGGGGGAGGGGGTTCCTAATGAGTTTGGCACCCCCCCCCCCCAAAAAAAGGGGGCTCTGCATGAAGTAAAACACACAGCAAACATTTGTGCATATTTTAGGGGGTGTTTGGGGGAAAACAATACTATGCAGCAGACAAAATACAGTGCTTAAGGGACTAGGACATAGGTGTCTATTGGGCCAGAAGAGCATGCTGGGGAGGTAAGTGAAGGGAAAAATGCATGAAGGAGAAAAGGGACACAGCATATTAGAGCATATTGCAATCATGGTAATTAGGGAAGGAGGTCAAAAATACAAGTCATTAGCAAACAGGGCATACATAGAAGGGAATAGTAAAGGAGAAATGTTACCTTAATATAATCCTCCTGCAGGACCTGGATGATAGCAGAACAGGTCTCTGGAATAATGATTCCCAGAGCCTGGGGAGAGATACCTGTGGAGAACTTCAGATCCTTAAGGCTTCTCCCTGTCGCCAAGTACCTCAACGTGGCAACAAGCCTCTGCTCCGGAGTGATGGCTTGTCTCATGCAGGTATCCTGCCGGGTGAGTAAAAGGGGTCAGCAAAGCCAAAAGACGGTGAAAAACGGGGTCCGTCATCCGGAGAAAGTTCCTGAAATCATCAGGATTATTCTCCCGGATCTCACGAAGCAAAGGCATGTGCGAGAATTGATCACGCTGAAGCAACCAATTCTTGGTCCACATACTCCTCCTTGCTCTGTTCATGGATGGGTCTTGGCTCAAAGCTAAAAGCCTGACACCAATTCCGCGTACAGCACGAACTCGGCGACGAGTACGTACGGGAAACATCGCTCACAAGCGGTCGGCTGGTCAGAATGGACAAACAGAAAGCACCGATAAACAGCAAGGCCTGAAAGAACGAAATGAATACCAGAAACGAGCAGACAATAAGCAGTGAAAATCAAAGCATCCTATATCAAGATATAGGCCGCAATGACCAACAAACTACACGCACTAATAAACAGATACGCACGACAAGCACAAACTGAAGAGCAGTAACGATCTGAGTCACAAAACTGAGAAGCGCGAATCGTAAGTCCCCAAACTTCAACTAACTTGCGATAAACACGGAATCAGCAGAAGGAGCCCAACGGGTGCCGGACGTGGTGCTGAACTTCCCTTTTCTAGTCTCGTGGAAGACGGCTTACGTCACAACGTTCTTGAAGACCGGAAATTCCGACAACGTTGTCCGACCGTGTGTACGCAACACCAGCATCGGACAAATTCCGACGGAAATGATCCGACGGAACTGGTCATCGGAAAATCCGAGCGTGTGTACGGGCCATTAGAGTTTAATGGTGTTCACAATTTCTGGTGCGAACTGAACCAGGAGTGTTCGGCTCATCCCTATCCAATAGCCAATGGCACAGTTGGTACCATAATATTAATGCCTCAAATGCAAAACATTATTGTATACAATGAAAAGAATGAAACATTAGTAATAGTATTTTCCATGTATGATTGTGCTCAGCTCCATAGCGTACGGTAATCCCTGCTACTTTCAAAGGTTCAGGCCATGAGTTTGAATACCATCAATGGTATCACCTCCTGAAAATATACATTGTACTCAGCACTTAGTACTCTGTGTGGCTTATTCCATGCTTTTAACTCTTCAAAATACATGCGATGGTATGTAATTATTCAATAAAATTATGGTGTAGAATTCCAAAAATCCAGCTATTCAAAAATCAAGAAAAAAATGGCATAGCCCCCCCCCCCCCCCCCCCCCCCCCCCCCAGTGCATACCATGTCCTTTGAATCTGGTTTTGACTTTAACAGCTTCCCGACCGCCTCACGCAGATATACTGCGGCAGAATGGCACGGGCAGGCAAAATCACGTACGGGTACGTGGCCCTTTAATTGCCTGCCCGTGGGTCGCGCGCGCGCCGCCAGCGGCGCGCTCGCGACCCCGTCAGGGAGCTCCGTGACCCCGGCCGTGGGACCAGCGGACCCGATTGCCGCTGGTGTCCCGTGATCGGTTCACAGAGCTGAAGAACGGGGAGAGGTCTGTGTAAACAAACCTCTCCCCGCGCTTCCTACTCTGCCTGTCATTGATCGGCTGTTCCCGGTCATCGGGAAAGCCGATCATTGACATCAGACGTCAGCCCCGCCCCTTAATGTAAAAAAACACATACACGTCACAGCCCATAACCCCTCCCCTCCCCCTAGTGGTTAACTCTTTCACTGCATGTGTCATTTATACAGGAATCAATGCATTTAAATAGCATTGATTGCTGTATAAATGACAATGGTCCCAAAAATGTGTCAAAAATGTCCGATGTGTCCGCCATAATGTCGCAGTCACAATAAAAATCGCTGATTGCCGCCATTACTAGTAAAAAAAAAAAAATATTTATAAAAATGCTATAAAACTATCCCCTATTTTGTAAACGCTATAACTTTTGCGCAAACCAATCAATAATCGCTAATTGCGATTTTTTTTTACCAAAAATATGTAGAAGAATACGTATCGGCCTAAACTGAGTAAAAAAAAAAAATTATATATTTTTTGGGGATATTTATTATAGCAAAAAGCTAAAAATATTGCATTATTTTCAAAATTGTCGCTCTATTTTTGTTTATAGCGCAAAAAATAAAAACCGCAAGGGCGATCAAATACCACCAAAAGAAAGCTCTATTTGTGGGAAAAAAAGGACACCAATTTTGTTTGGGAGCCACGTCGCACGACCGCGCAATTGTCAGTTAAAGCGACGCAGTGCCGAATCGCAAAAAGGGGCCTGGTCCTTTGGCTGCCAATTGGCCCGGGGCTGAAGTGGTTAAGGGGAACCCCACACCAAAATGTAAAAAAAAATTGACACAGGGTTTCCCCCAAAATCCATGCCAAGCCCTTTAATGGATTTTAAGGGGAACACTGCGCCAAAAAAAGTGTCGTAGGGGTCCCCCCAAAATCCATACTAGACCCTTATCCGAGCACGCAACCTGGCAGTTCAGAAAAGAGGGTGGGATAAGCGAGCGCCCCCCCCCCCCCTTCCTGAACCATACCAGGCCACATGCCCTCAACATGGTGAGGGTGCTTTGGGGTCCCCCCAAAGCACCTTGTTCCCATGTTGATGGGGAGAAGGACCTCATCCCCACAACCCTTGCCCAGTGGCTGTGGGGGTCTGCAGGCAGGGGGCTTATTGGAATCTGGAAGCCCCCTTTAACAAGCCCCCAGATCCCAGCCCCCCCTATGTAAATGTGTATCGGGTACATTGTACCCCTACCCAAACTATACATTGTACCCCTAACCAAACTATTCATACCCCTTCAAATCTGTATAAAATCTAGTTGCATAAAGTATTTGGTTGTGCACACATGCAAGTCCTTGAGTAGAAAGTGTAATGGGGGGAGGGAGAAGAAAAACCAAACAAAAATAAAAAAATCTCCAATGCTGGGCTCTAATAATAATTTTGTGGACTGGATAAACCATGAAATATGTCAACTAAATGTGAATTCTCTCTAAGCACCAAATAAAAAATAAAAAAATGTTAAAAAAATTGGCGTGAGGTCCCCCCCAAAATCTATACCAGGCCCTTTGGGTCTAGCATAGATTTTAAGGGGAACTCCATGCCAAAAAAAAAAAATGGCATGGGGTCTCTCCAAATCAATACCAGACCCTTACCCGAGCATGCAGCCTGACAGGTCAGTATAGGGGGGAAGAGCGAGCACCCCCCCAAACCGTACCAGGCCACATGCCCTCAACTTTGTGGGTGGGTGCTTTGGGGCACTGCTGAAGTGCTTTGTTTGTGAGTATTTATTGTGTAAATAGTGCAGTGTTGCCGACTCTCATGTGACTATAAATAAAATGAATCTCAAAACATTTTTCTTTTTTTTAATAAAAGAGTTGTCAAAAACTGTCTGTTGTGGTTTTTACAAGATTCTTAGAGATTAAGAATCTCTACATGTTCCCAGTGGGCCATAAATAGATTTGCTACACTTGGAGCAAATCTAACTCCCATAGCAATCCCCCTTCCTCGTAGATAATATTGTTCACTATTAGGGATGAGCCGAACACCCCCGGGTTCGGTTCGCACCAGAACCTGCGAACGGACCGAATGTTCACAGGAACGTTAGAACCCTATTAGTTACAATGGACGCAAACGTTCAAAATCTAAAGTGCTAATTATAACGGCCAATATGCATGTTATTGTCCTAAAAAAGGTTTGGGGACCCGGGTCCTGCCACAGGGAACATGCATCAATGCAAAAAGAAGTTTTAAAAACTGACATTTTTTCTGGAGCAGTCATTTTAATGATGCATAAAGTGAAAAAAAATAAAGTGAAATATTCCTTTAAATATCGTACCTGGGGGGTGTCTAAAGTATGCCTGTGAAGTGGCATGTGTTTCCCGTGTTTAGAACTGTCCCTGCACAAAATGACATTTGTAAAGGAAAAAAAGAAGCCATTTAAAACTGCTTGCGGCTGTAATGTCATGTCTTGTCCTGGCAATATGGATGAAAATCTTTGAGAAAAATGGCATGGCCTATTACCAGCCCCTTTGGGTCTTGTATGGATATTAAGGGGAACCCTGCACCCAAAATAAAACCCTATACCTAAAACCCTATATATTCTGAACAGCAGTATACAGGCGGTGCAAACAAGACAGGGACTGTAGGTTTGTTCTTAAAGCGGAGCTCCACCCTAAAGTGGAACTTCCGCTTATCGGATTCCTGGTATAATGTATATACCAGGTATCTGCACCCACTTCTGGGACTAGCTAGCCGCAGCTGCCCAGCCCCTATCTGAAGATCTTGGGAAACACACAGTTCCCAGGACACAACGGGGACCAATAAAGACGCGCAGCACGACTCGCGCATGCGCAGTAGGGAACTGGGCAGTGAAGCCGTTGCGGCTTCACTTCCTGATTCCCTGACAGAGGATGGCGGCGAGGGCAGCCGAGAGATGAGCGGTTGCTCGTTATCCTCTGCCGAGACCGATGGAACCTGGAACAAGTAAGTGTCCATTTATTAAAAGTCAGCAGCTGCAGTATTTGTAGCTGCTGACTTTTAATATTTTTTTGTGCGGGTGGACCACCTTGTTAAGTAAAATCTGTTTGTAATTTGGAACAGGTAAATTTTTAAGTGTAGCAGCAGCCAAAAAATCTATTTTTAAGCTTTTTGGAGAACATAGGGAAGGGTTATCACCCCTGTAACATTTGTTTTGCTGTCTGTGCACCTGTTCAGAACATTTCCCCTCACTTTCTGTCCCACTGACAAATGTTTTTGGAAAAGTGGGGTTTTTATTGAAACAAGGATTGGTGATAAAGCATCAGTAGAGAGGAGACACCTTTTTCCCATATTAAATCTAACAGGATAGAATTTCCCTTCCTAGGGGTAGATTTCCCTCTCACTTCCTGCTGTCTCCTTCTGTTTGCAAGCAGGAGTCGTTTGTAAGTTGGATGTTTGAAAGTAGTGGCCTGCCGTATATACTCTTCAGAAATTTGCCCCTTAGATGTTGGTGTTACCACAACACTGTAAGCCCTCACAGTTACTCTTGGTGGGTGCTGGAACGCCCTGCTGTGAACTATTATATCAGGAATTGTAATTACATGCCATTGTTGAACAGTGGTAGGAAAAATTGGGCCTATGGTGGTGGTGCTGGTGCTACAACACTGTAAGCCTTCACAGTTGCTCTTGGTGGGTGCAGGAATGGGTCCTGCTGTGAATTATTAGATCAATAATTGTAATTACACTGTTAAACAGGGGCTGAAAATTGGGCCTTAGGCACTGGTGCTGGTGCCACAACACTGCAACCCCTCACAGATACTGTATTTGGAGCACAGCAATGAGACCTGTTGCAAAGCATTGCATAAAAAAATTGTAATTACACGCTCCTGTTAAACAGGGGCTGAAAAATTGGGCCTTAGCCACTGGTGCCACAACACTGCAACCCCTCACAGATACTGTACTTGGAGCACAGCAATGAGACCTGTTGCAAAGAATTGCATAAAAAATTTTAATTACACGCCCCTGTTAAACAGGGGCTGAAAAATTGGGCCTTAGCCACTGGTGGTGGACTGGTGGCACCCAGAAACAAAAATGTTCTTCCAAGCTATCATCAGGATCATTGAGCAGAAAGAGGATAGTCAGTCAACATAACAGGACAATCACTCAGCATCAGCATAGGCAGTCTTGAAGGGATGTGACATTTCAAAATAAATTATTCTGTTACATCAGCTTCAGGTACCTGGTAGCTGGTGGTGATCCAAGACTGATTCATCTTTATGAAGGTCAGTTGATCAACCGAGTCGGTGGACAGGCACACCCTGTAATCGGTGACAAAGCCTCCAGCAGCACTGAATGTGCGTTCCGAAAGAATGCTGGATGCAGGACAGGCCAGTAGCTCAATTGTATACTGTGCAGGCTCTGGCCAGTGATCCATCCTCAAGACCCAGTAAGCCAGAGGATTTTCGGTGGGAAAGGTGTCCAAGTCTGACCTTGCCCCTAGGTATTCCTGCACCATGTATATCAGACGCTGGCGATGGTTGCTGGAACCGATCATACCTTGGGGCTGCGGACTAAAAAATTGTCTGAACGCATCAGTCAGACGGCCACCTTCTCCACCGCTCCTTCTGCTACTGACCGAAGCCTCAGCAACTTGTTGATCAGGACCAGGAGTTTGTAACCTCCCAGTCTCTGGAAACGTGTTGCACAGACCTTTCTGCAAGGCCTCCCGGAGATGTCTCATCCTCTGCTCCCTCTGCGATGGCAAGATAAGGTCCGCAACCTTACTCTTGTACCGTGGATCAAGGAGAGTGGCCAGCCAGTAATGATCCCTCTCCTTGATCCGAAGAATACAAGGATCCTTCCGCAGGCTTTGCAGGATCAGGGAGGCCATGTAACGTAGGTTAGCTGAGGTATTCGCTCCGGAGTCTTCTGGGTCACCAAGAACGACATGATCCGCAGCCACCTCCTCCCAGCCACGTACAAGTCCACCGGTTTCTTGGGACTGTAAATTATCCCTAAAAGACTGCTGCTGCTGCTGCTTGTGCTGAGTGCCAGGCTCCACCTCCATGCTCACACAATCCTCCTCCTCCTCATCCTCTTCCTGTGTGATGGGTGGGAGAGAAGGAACACTGTCTGGATAAAGGGGGCCTTGAGAGGCAAGGAAGTCCTCCTCTTCCTGCCTCTGTTCTGCCTCAAGTGCCCTGTCCATTATTCCATGCAGCGTATGCTCCAACAGGTGGACAAGAGGTACATTGTCACTGATGCATGCACAGTCACTGCTCACCATCCTCGTGGCCTCCTCAAATGGTGACAGGACAGTGCATGCATCCCTGATCATGCTCCACTGGCGTGGTGAAAATCCGAGCTCCCCTGTCCCTGTCCTGGTGCCGTAGTCGCACAGGTACTCATTGATGGCCCCCTTCTGCATGTGCAGTTGCTGCATCATGGCCAACGTTGAGTTCCACCTGGTGGGCATGTCACATATAAGGCGGTTCTTAGGCAGGTTCAACTCCTTTTGCAGCTCAGCCAGCCGAGCACTGGCATTATATGATCGGTGGAAATGCACACAGACTTTCCTGGCCTGCCTCAGGACATCCTGTAAGCTTGGGTACCTGCCAAAGAACCGCTGCACCACCAGGTTAAGGACGTGAGCCATACAGGGCACATGGGTCAGTTGTCCCTGTCAGAGATGAGGTTGGTGCCATTGTCACAAACCACCATTCCTGGCTTAAGCTGGCATGGCATCAACCACCTCTCGGCCTGCCCCTGCAGAGCTGACAGAACCTCTGCCCCAGTGTGGCTCCTGTCCCCCAAACACACCAGCGCAAGCACGGAATGACATCTTTTTGCCTGTGTACTTGCGTAGCCCATTGAACGCCTACGGAGCACTTCTGGTTCTGAGGACAGAATACTCATAGAGGCCATGGAGGAAGAACAAGAGGAGGGGGTGGAGGAGAGAGGTGTGTCACAACCAGTAGTAGCATTTTGGAGGCGTGGTGGCGGAACAACCTTCAACACTATTGCACCTTGTCCTGCATCCTTCCCAGCTGCCAAAAGAGTGATCCAATGGGCCGTGAAAGATAGGTAACGTCCCTGTCCATACCTGCTGGACCATGAGTCAGCGGTAATGTGCACCTTACCGCTGACCGCCCTGTCCAGCGAGGCCAAGACATTGCCTTCCACATGCCGGTAGAGAGCCAGAATCGCCTTCCGTGAGAATAAGTGGCGTTTGGGAACCTGCCACTGAGGAACCGCACATTGCACAAACTCACGGAAGGGGGCCGGGTCTACCAACTGAAAAGGCAGCAGTTGAAGTGCTAGCAATTTAGCCAAGCTAACATTCAACCGCTGGGCATGTGGATGGCTGGGAGTGAACTTCTTACGACAGTCCAGCAGCTGGGGCAGGGAAATTTGCCTGCTACAATCGGACGTCGGTGTACTGCTAGCAGAGTGCCCGCAAGTACTTGACACACCTAATTCTACACCTTCATTCCTCTCAGTGCAGCTTTCAGAGAGGACTGAAGGTATAGTGGTGTTGGAGATCCCAGCTGATGAGGAGCAAGGAGAGGTCCGCTTTGTTCTTTGGTGTGGGTCTTCAAGGTACGCTTGCCAACGAGCTGCATGGCAGGTCAACATATGTCTGGTCATGCTTGTGGTGCCCAAGCGGCTGATCTTTTGGCCACGCGAGATTCCCCTTTGAGACATATGTTGCAAATAGCAGCGGTGCGATCTGATGCACTCGTCTCAAAAAAGGCCCACACCAAAGAGCTTTTGTACTAACGCGCAGAGGCAGCGCCCTGCACAGGCGGAGCTCTGCGGTGTGATTCAGTTGGTGTGCTGCCCTTAAGCTGCCCCCGGAGGGCATCCTGCCTTGTTGGAGATGTGCCGTCTCCTCCTCCTCCTCTCTCCGATCAGGCACCCACGTGGAGTCAGTGACCTCATCATCCCTTCCCTCTTCACCACTGGAGCAAACCTGGCAGTATGCTGCAGCTGGTGGAACATGACTGCCAGATTGCTGTCTTTGAGCATCCCCTCTCTCTGCGCTCACGCTACTGCCTTCCTCTAGCTGGGTATCATCATCAGAGCCTTCAAAACGCTGGGCATCCTCTTGGAGCATGTACCCAACACTGTGGCCAAACAGTTCGGGGGACTCCTCAGGAGGACATGGTGGGTCTAGGGAAGGGATGACATTGAGACGAGGGAAGAGTACGCGTTGGCAGCTGTTAAGCCCCATACACACGCGCGGATTATCCGAGGACCAGGTCGGTCGGATCCTGTCCGTCGTACTTTGTCCGATGTTGGTGTTGCGTACACACGGTCGGACAACGTTGTCGGAATATCCGGTCTGCAAGAACGTTGTGACGTAAGTCGTCTTCCACGAGACTAGAAAAGGGAAGTTCAGCACCACGTCAGGCACCCGTTGGGCTCCTTCTGCTGATCCCATGTTTATCGCGAGTTAGTTGAAGTTTGGGGACTTACGATTCGCGCTTCTCAGTTTTCTGACTCAGATCGTTACTGCTCTTCAGTTTGTGCTTGTCGTGCGTATCTGTTTATTAGTGCGTGTAGTCAGTTCGCATTTGTTGGTCATTGCGGCCTATATCTTGATATAGGACGCTTTGATTTTCACTGCTTATTGTCTGCTCGTTTCTGGTATTCATTTCGTTCTTTCAGTCCTTGCTGTTTATCGGTGCTTTCTGTTTGTCCGTTCTGACCAGCCGACCGTTTGTGAGCTTGTGAGCGATGTTTCCCGTGCGTACTCAACGCCGAGTTCGTGCTGTACGCGGAATTGGTGTCGGGCTTTTAGCTTTGAGCCAAGACCCGTCCATGAACAGAGTGACGAGGAGTATGTGGACCAAGAATTGGTTGCTTCAGCGTGATCAGTTCTCGCACATGCCTTTGCTTCATGAGATCCGGGAGAATAATCCTGATGATTTCAGGAACTTTCTCCGGATGACGGACCCCGATTTTCACCGTCTTTTGGCTTTGCTGACCCCTTTTATCAGCCGGCAGGATACCTGCATGAGACAAGCCATTACTCCGGAGCAGAGGCTTGTTGCCACGTTGAGGTACTTGGCGACAGGGAGAAGTCTTCAGGATTTGAAGTTCTCTTCAGGTATCTCTCCCCAGGCCCTGGGAATCATTATTCCAGAGACCTGTTCTGCCATCATCGAGGTCCTGCAGGAGGACTATATTAAGGTAACATTTCTACTTTACTATTCCATTCTATGTATGCTCTGTTTGCTAATGTCTTGTATTTTTGACCTCCTTCCCTAATTACCATGATTGCAATATGTTCTAATATGCTGTGTCCCTTTTCTCCTTCATGCATTTTTCCCTTCACTTACCTCACCAGCACGCTCTTCTGCCCCAATAGACACCTATGGCCTAGTCACTTAAGCAATGTCTTTTGTCTGCTGCATAGTATTGTTTGCCCCCAAACACCCCCTAAAATATGCACAAATGTTTGCTGTGTGGTTTACTTCATGTAGAGCCCCCCTTTTTTTTTTTTTTTTGTGGGGGGGGGGGGGGGGCAAACTCATTAGGAACCCCCTCCCCCAACTGCTCTGTCAGATGGTACCAATCCTCTATCTGCTGGCTTTCCCAAGGTCAATACACACTATATACCTACCTCTTTATAGTGGGCATCTTTAGGGATGAATTCAGCAAAGCATGTAGTGCAAGGGGCTGGCTCCATACTTTCCATTTCCTCTTTTTTTGTGTTCTCTCCCTCCTATTAGCTTGCTTGGTAATTTCAGAATGTCACAATGTGCTTTCCTTTTTTTTTTGGGGGGGGGGGGGGGGGAAATGTTATTTTAGCTTTCCTGGGGGCTGCCAATAGTGTTAAGTAAGGAGGGTCTGGCCAAACTAGCACACATTATTGAGCCATTTGGCAATCAATGAAGTGCAGAGGGTTACCTGTCCAACCCCCCCCCCCCCCCAAAAACCCTAGTTATTGGCAATGGCCCATCAGAAGTGGGGGGATTGATGGGGGGTGATTAATCTGTGAAGGGGAGCCTCTACTTTTCTGTGCAAATACTTTCCAGCCTCAAATTTTAAAGAATGCTCTTGTTCCAAGATGTTGATTGTCTAATCTGCTTGCAATGTTTATGTGCAAAGTGACTAATTTTTTTTTCTTGTTTCACTCCACAGTTCCCTTCCGCGCCACAGGAATGGCAGACTGTAGCCTCCCACTTTGCCAGCCGTTGGGACTTTCCTAACTGCGGAGGGGCAATTGATGGGAAACACGTCCGCATCGGGGTCCTACTATTATAATTATAAGGGGTTTAATAGTGTAGTGATGTTGGCGGTGGTGTCGGCGACATACGAGTTTATGAATGTGGACGTGGGGATGAACGGCCGGATCTCGGATGGTGGTGCCATTGCGCACACGGAGTTCTACTGGCGTCTCCAAAGTGGCAGTCTGTGCTTGCCACCTCCAGAGGAGAATGCTGAAGGACTCCCCTTCGTCTTTGTCGCAGATGAAGCGTTTGCGTTGACTCCCCATCTGATGAGGCCGTTCCCGATGAGGACCCTCACCCCAGACCAGAGGGTCTCAACTACAGGCTGTCCAGAGCCCGAAGAGTTGTGGAGAACACTTTTGGCATCCTGGCCAGCCGCTTCCGCCTGTTCTTGACGGCTATTAACTTGGCGGAATACAAACTGAACCACATAGTTCTTGCCTGTTGCATATTGCACAACTTCCTCAAAAGACATAACAGGAACTATGTGGTGCCCGTTGGCCCAGATGTGGAGGGCCCTCCAAATGCTGACCTCACAGCCCTTCAAGTGGCACGTCCAGGCTTGCCCCCTCTAAATGCCTGCGCGGTCCGCGAGCAATATATGGACTACTTTGTGGGTAGGGGGGCCATTGCTCTGCCTGACGATGTGTGAGAAGCATTTTTAAATAAATATTTTTTTTCAACCAACCTATGATTTCTTGTCATTTCCGTATTATCGCTTATTTGACGTTGAAATTTTTTCCCTTTGCCTTCGACAGTGGGAATGCACTTTCTGGGCAAAAGAAGGTAACAGTCTCTTCTTCCCAAAAAGATTATTCTCATGTTGTGTGTTTGATACCTAATCTTTGATCTAGAGAAGGTTTGTAGTGCATAACTGACACCCAAAATACTCCTTTTCATCACCAAGTCAGACATGTGTGTATTCACAAAAATGCTGTGCTCCGTGTTTTCGTACAAAGCACTGTGGGTGTCATTTACATAAGTCAAATCCACTATGCTCTACAAGTGCAGTGAAAAAGTGCCCTGGAAAAGAAACTTGCAGTGCAAACTGGACTTGCCTTTAGTAAATAACACCCATTGCCCCCCAAATCCTTTACATTTGACATACATAATGCATTTTGTTTTTTTTAAATAAGGAAGCCACACATTTAGAAAAGTAAAAAAGTTTACTTGCAAAATATTCACAAGTGCGTTTACAAACTTCTTGCCCAAACTGACAACATCTTGGTTATTTACAACATTGTTTACAAACATTCCGCATTTGGTAAAACCAGGCATGGAGCAAAACAGAACCTAGGAACTAGGAAAGTTCAACTTTCTAAAGTGAAGACAAGATCAGACATGACTATATGTTCAAAGTGTGTTTGATCTTGCCTTCATCACATGGGGGGTCACCCCTGGAAAGTGGAAATTTAGAACATGCACACAATTTGGGTCTGAAAATGGTCATTATATGGTAAAACACATGCCTCGAATCTTCAAAAGTGCCATTTTCCATCATGGGGATGAATGGACGTTTTTTGGGGGTGCAACCCCTTCACCACAACCACTTTAGTAGTTCGTAAAGTGGTTGCACCCCCAAAAAAACGTTGTCATTCATCCACCATGATGGGAGCTAGCACATGTGGACACAATGTGTGCATGTTCCAAATTTAACACAGTTCTTAACTTGCAAATGTGTTCAGAAGCAGCCACAAATGTGTGTTAATTACTTGGTGCGTTTTCAGATTTTTCCTAAAACATCAATGATGTTCTTCAATTTTTGTTGAACATCATTGATGTTTTGCTTTATGTAATCTAGATCTCTATTGCAGACCATTATCTCCCCGATGAGTACGTGGGCACTCTCTGTGGTAAAGTGCGATTTTTCTTCCACAACATCCACGTCACCTAAAAACCAAAAACAAAAAAAAATAGGGTCTTGGAAATGAGGCAGCCATACAATGATTAGCTTACCAGTAGCTGTGTTCTCCCACACTCACCTGTTGTGGTGACAAGTTCTCCAATTTCTATGATCTCTCCTTCCTCCTCCTCCTCCTCCTCTGCTTCTGCTCTTTCCCCTTTTTTGGGAGGTGTTGGTTTTGGGGTTTCCTCAGACATCCCAAGTTTTCGCTCCCCTATGAGAATGTACAAAAGGAAGATTTAGCAACACAATCTATTGAGGGCAGAAATAGGAAATGACAAACATTGCTTGAAAGTGAGGGACAATATTTTTGGGTGTCCAGTTACAAATGACACCAACATGAATGTAGTCACTTTGTAAAGGTCCTAAACTTATAGCTTTTTGGTCGACGTTTGGGTGATGGAGACCCCCCTCTAGTATCCACTGGAGCACATGTGTGTGGAAAAGCCTAATAAAAAGGGGGTTTGGGTGTCCCAGCACTAGTGCTCTAGAGTCCAGATGGGTAAACAGCTACTGTGTGACGTCTCCTTTACATTGAATAAATTGGCTGGACAGTCTTGATGACATTTCTAGAGAGAACAAACTTCCTTTCCCCCAAAAAACAACAAACATCGTATTATAAGTGGCCGAACGATCGAGGTTGAGTACGATCGAATGGACACACACACACACGAACATGACTGTGGCAGAAAGATCGAGGTTGAGTACAATCGAATGCACAGACGAACCTGAAAGTGGCCATTTTGGAATGTACAACTTTGTAAAAATCCAAACACATGGAGCAGTATGCAAGCAAGAAATCAAACACAAAACACAACTACTTACTTTTTTGAAGAACTCGCTTGATCTTTCTGTACTGATCGGCCTCCCTCAGTTTCAGGTCTGACCAGCGTTTCCTCAGTTGCTCCTTGGATCGTTGTACCCCAAAATGACTGTACAGCCTCCTCACAACTTTAGACATGATCTTGGCCTTGCGGACATTGGGGTTGAGGTAAGGCCCATACTTCCCATCATAGTCGCTCCTCTTTAATATGTCCACCATCTCCAACATATCTCCAAATGACATATTGGAGGCCTTGAATTTCAGGCTCCGGGATCGGGACGTTTCTGCCTCCGGACTTTCCTCGTCCTCCTCCTCGTTGGTGGGATATTTCGGGCGCACCTGCTGTGTCCCCGCCATGTGCTCTCCCCACTGCGCCGTAAAGAGAAGGGGTGGGGAATAGACGAGAAAGATCGTCAGGGGCGGGCGGAGTTTGACGCATGCGCACTGTATATAAAACGTCACACGCCTGTGTCGTAGCCACGATCTGGGAGACGAGGGGAGAGAAAGCTCACGCACGAGACGATCGCTATAAACGAAGGTACAATTTGACGTTGGTACATAACTAGCCTAGACTGATTCGACCTTGAGGCTTCTTTATGGAGAAGATTAGGAGAGTTTAGCCTGACATAATTTATAGTGTTTTGTGTGGTGTTGTGTCTTGCAGAGATTATGCAGGGATTCAACGACGTGAGTTTTCTCCCCCTCTTCATTGATAAATACAGGGAATTTCCCCTTTTATGGCAGGCCAAACACCCCCATTACGGCATCAAAACAAAGAGGTACGCAGCCCTGCTGGAATTTGTGGAATTTGTAAAGCCAAGGTTCCCCACGGCAACTGTTGGTAATATAAGAAAGAAAATTGGCAGCCTGAGGAGTGCGTATATCAGGGAGCGCAAGAAGGTCCTGAAGTCGGAAGAAACTGCAACTGCAGCAGATGAGGTCTATGCCCCCAAGCTCTGGTACTATGACAGTCTCCATTTTCTCAAAGACCAGGCTGATGTCACGGAGTCACTCTCGACTCCTCCTTCCACGCTTCCTTGCGCGCAGGCCACCCCTGATGAGGCTTCCGAGGAGCAACATGGGCCTTCCAGTCTGGAAGAGGTGGAGGAGCCCAGCTTGTTCCAGGTATAGTAGTTTTGTAACCATTTATGTGAATAATGAATGATGTTCACTTAATTCAGGATCCCCAATTGCTTAGTTCCTAACGTGTTTGACATATCAACAGACAGTAGTGTTGGAGACATTTGGGGCCAGAATCTAAACTGCAGGGCTGAGAATTGTATGGTTTTCTATTTGTAACCATTTTGCAACAGTCACTAGATGAAAATTGTGTGTGTTTGATGAACAAATAACTGAAACTATGTCCTTTTTTCATACACAGGAAGACCTCAGCCAGGAGGAGGCTGTGGAAGGTGGCAGTCAGGAGGAGGAAGGGGTTAGTGGCAGCCACGAGGTGGGTAGTGGCAGCCAAGAGGGGGCTAGGCCTCGGAGCCTGACTGACTCCCAAATCCCTCCCCTCCGCCTTCCCTACAGAAGGGCGAGAAGGGGGGGTGAGGCGGGAGAGTCAGCGCTCCGGATGATCAGAGAGGCTTCAGCCTCCCTACATGCCACACCCACCGACGAGGAGGCCTTTGGCTCCGTGGTTGTCACGAAGATGATGGGTATGGAGGTGAGGCAACGCAACATGTGTGAGGGGGTCATCCTCAAAGTCCTAAATAAGGGTATGGCTGGGGAGATGACCCCACTCACACATGTTTGCCATAGTGACCATGCTCCGCCTCCTCCTCCTTCTGCCACCCCACCAGCACGACAGCCACAGCGTGCAAGGAAGCGTGGAAGGAAGACCTGAGAGTGACGACCTGGATTCAGTCTGGTCTGAGAGAGGATGGAGCCTCTCGTAGTACCAGAGCCTGGGGACCTAGATGGCATCTGCTGCAGTTCCGGATGTTTTGGACTTCAGGACCAGATTGCACTCCCCTTAATATACATACTCTTCAGGCCCCCAATTTTCTAAGCTTGAAAAATGATGGTTGCCGTGGGGGTCCAAGGCTTTGCAAATTCCCCAAGTTTCACCATGGCTGCGTTCCTCTTTGTTTTGTTGCTGAGACCTAAATAAAGGTATTTTTGATTTGAAATAATCATTGCCTATTGTGTTTTACTTTTCTACAATGACAGTTTATTTGGGAGTATGCAGATACATTTCACTAATCATAAAGTATAATTAACAAGGGGCACCAACAACAAACAAACTCCTAGTAAATTTAAGCAACAAATACAAATGTTAATAATGTGGTTTTGCTAAGTTGAGACACACAACCCCCCTCCAAAAAAAAAAAAAAAAATCTCCTTCAAATATGTATTCCAAAAAAAAAAAAAAAACAAATCATGCTAAAAATATAACAAAGATTCTTTTACGATCTGAGTAAAAATAAACATGTAGTGTAGAAATCCTGAAAACTAATAAAGAACTAAGTTTGTGAGAAGTGCGGGTGAATAGGAGCAGCTAAAACATGTCATTCTTCTTGCATTGTAAAGAAAAAGAGAATGCGCTGCATTAAAGACATTTTAACATTGCAGCGTGACGAATGTGCTGTGTCGATTAGGAAAGGTAGTTTTACCTGACCGAGCGCTTCCGTCACAGAATTTCTTCTGAGCATGCGTAGCACTTTGTCCGTCGGACAACGCTACACACGGTCGGATTTGGTGTGATCGGACCTTGTTGTCAAAAAATCTATCCAGCAGGAGATAGGACTTTGTCCGTCGGACAATCCGACGTACACTGTCCGATGGTGCATACACACGGTCGGATTTTTCGACAACATTGTCCGATCGGACAGAATCCATGCGAAAATCCGACCTTGTGTATGGGGCTTTAAGGATTTTTAGTGGGGTGGAGCTGGGCAACAGGAAGGGGAGGGACAGTCCTCCCCAGGATCATTCTGAGAGTTGGAAAGTTCAGGGAGGAAGCAGGAAGAGGAAGAGGAAGAGCTCCTCTCCAACATTAGGGCGGTGGCGGCGGCGAACGGCCCTGAATGGATGAGGGCTCAGGTAGAGAGAGCCCTCGGGCAGGAGGAGGGTCGGGGGGGGATGGCACAGGGGTCCCGGGCCAGACAAATCCGACCGCCGGAGCGGTACTCCCCAGAGGGCCGCAGGGCCGCTGTTAGGCCGGGGGCAGCGCGGACAGCAGACCCGCCGAACCGCCGGCCAAGCGGTCGGCGAGGGGGGCAGCGGCGACTTACCACAAGGCGGCTAAGGGGAACAGCACTGCGGGGGGGGCCGGCTTCAGCGGTTATCCGGCCCCAGGCACCAGGCTCCAGGATCAGTTTCCAGGCCACATGGCGCCATCGGCGGCGGCGGCCATCTTGGTTGTGGTAAACGCGGGAACGGCGCCCGGGGGACCAGCAGGGGGGAGGTGAGCAGCCACACGGCGGGACCCAGCGGACTGGCCAACGGTACAGCTGCGGACCGGGCGGCCGCCACGGCCAGCGGTCCGCGAATGGGGGGCATGAGGAGGAGCACCAGGAGCCAGGGGGGGCCACAGCATTCAGGATTGGGGTTGACGGGGGACCGGGCAGAGGACCAAGGGGGCGTTCCGCCCAGGGAAACCAGACGGATGGCGCAGCAGGGTGGCGTTCCGCCTAGACTGCAGTCAGCAGCCGGGGGGGCCAGTACAAGTCGGCACGGCAGCAACCTGACGGGCATGCGGGGTGAAGGCGGTCCGCCTACGCGAGCACGGTCAAGGGGGAGGAGCAACGCAAGCAGCAGCCGGGGAGCATGGTCGGCAGGGGCTGGGGGCGTACTGCCCAGGCCTGAAAAGCCACTTCGGGGGCACAGAGGCGCGCCGCCTAACCCCGCGGAAGTGGGACCAGCACCGGGAACACGTGCACAGAGCCCGAAAAAATGCGCCAGGAAGTCGGCAGAAGGGCGGAAGAGGAGCATGAGGGAGCGGAGCTCGTCCGCCTCCGGGGGTGAATCCCCTGGGGGGCAGGCTGCAGAGTTGTCGGAGTCGATGGAGGAGGAGCCGGAGTTGTCTGAAGGAGAATTGTCCAGGTCGGAGGACGAGGTCCCGGAGGGACGGTCGGCGGCGGTGGATGCGGCAGCTACGGCTGGTGGGAGCGTTTCCAGGCAGCCTGGTAAGTCATCTTCATTTTCGGGTACAGTGGGGGGAATGTGTTTTCAGTTTGGGAACCACGCGTTGGGGGGGGGCATTACGGTGCCGGGGCAGCGCAGGGGTCACTTTCCACGGGCAGCGGGGTTCACAAGCCCTCCTCAGCGGGAGCCGGTTTCAGGGTTCTCCTGGCAGGGCTCAGGGATCTCGTGGGCAGGTTCGACCTCACTCCGACGGCTCCACCGGGGCCGGCGCGAGGGTGGGTCCCGCTCGGGGGGGAAGTAATCGGGGGGGGTCAGGGGGAGCAGTGGTAGAGGGGGTAGGGGCGTGCGAGCAGGTAGGGGAAACGGCGGTGGCGATTCCGCCCGCATTGGCCCCCGGGGGGGAATGAGGCAGGGTCGGGGAGCGCGGTGGTGGCGAGTCCGCCCACGGCTCCGGTGACAGGGGAGGGTGAAAAAGGGGGTGACAAACCTAAAAAACAAGACATCGTACGTTTGGCGGACTCCGCACGCTGCGAAGTCTACGTGTGTTTTGAGGGGCCCCTGGGGGCCCACTTAAAGCAGGAGGTGAGGGAAAAAATCTGGAAAGGGGAATACGTGGAGATATTTTCACTACTTCCCCTGGAGAAGTTCAATTTAGACAGGGTGAAACCCGATGATAGTAAAAAGGAGGACGAAGAGAAGAGGAGATACAGGTTGATTCCTAGGACCTTCCAGAATTGGCTTCAGGCGTTTGCAATCCTGGCAAGCGTGATAGGGGAGAAGGAGCCTGAGCACTGCTCGGCCCTTTTCTGTTACCTGGATGCCATTGGGGAAGCTCATCGGACATATGGGGGGTTGTCATGGCTGCGCTATGACGAACAATTTCGCCAGAGAAGGGCAGTCAGGCCGGCCCTTCGCTGGGACCACAAGGACATCAGCTTGTGGATGCGCTTGATGTCATCAGCGAAGCCGGCGGGGCAGTTTTTTCATGGGGGGGCGGTGGATCTGGGGCTTCAGGTCAATCGGCCGCAAAAAAGAAGGGAGTCTGCTGGCAGTATAACGAGGGCACCTGCAAATTCGGAACGGGATGTAAGTATAAGCACGAGTGCTCCGGATGTGGGGGATCACACCCCAGCTCGCGGTGCTTTAAACAGGGGAAGGGTAAGGCCAGCGAGTCTAGCAACAAAGGGGAAGACGCCGGTGAGAGTGGAAAGAATGCTGCCTTTTCTAGGTAGGTATCCGGATAAGGCGGTAGCACAATTGTTAGCAGCGGGGTTTGGGGAGGGCTTTGTGATTCCTGCGGTATTGGGCTCGGTGCCACCTGGAGCGGATAATTTGAGGTCGGCTCACAATCACCGAGCAGTGGTAACGGAGAAATTGCAAAAAGAAGTTGCCCTGGGTAGAATGGCGGATCCCTTCCCTGACATGCCCATTCCCAAGCTAGTGGTTTCTCCTTTGGGAGTGGTCCCCAAGAAGGAACCAAATAAGTTCAGGCTCATTCACCACCTGTCTTACCCGAAAGGGGGGTCGGTGAATGATGCCATTGATCCCCAGGTTTGCGCGGTTCATTACACATCATTTGATGCGGCGGTGGTTTGGGTACGTAAGTGTGGTAGGGGGGCACTGATGGCAAAGACAGACATCGAGGCGGCTTTTCGTTTGTTACCTGTTCATCCTGATAGTTTTTACCTATTGGGTTGCAGGTGGCAGGAAGAGTACTACGTGGATAAGTGTTTACCTATGGGTTGCTCTGTCTCCTGCGCATTCTTCGAATGTTTTAGCTCATTTGTGGAATGGGTGGTGAGGGACGTGTCTGGTTTGAACTCAGTGATCCACTATCTGGACGATTTTTTGTGTGTCGGCCCTCCCGCATCCAATGTTTGTGCGGTGTTGCTGTCAACGATAGAAAGGGTGGCAAAGGACTTCGGCATTCCCCATGCACCTGACAAGACGGAAGGGCCCAAAACTGAGATTAGCTTTTTGGGGATCGTTCTTGACTCGGTAGCCATGGAATGCAGGTTGCCAGAATCAAAGTTAGTAGCATTGAAAGCGGAAGTACGGGCATTGGTGGGGCGGCGAAAAGTTCAGCTTAGAGCTCTACAATCAGTATTGGGGAAGCTGAACTTTGCGTGCAGAATCATCCCGATGGGTCGCATCTTCAGCAGGAGGTTGGCAGCCAGCACTGGGGGGGTTGAGTAGCCCAGGCACTACGTGACACTTTCGTGGGAACATAAGAGTGATCTGAGGATGTGGCACGTATTCCTGGACAACTTCAATGGCAGAGCGCTGTGGATGGCGGGGCCGGTTAGTAACTTCGACCTTGAGTTGTTCACGGACGCCGCGGGGTCAGCGGGTTATGGGGCCTTTTTCAGGGGGCGTTGGAGCGCGGGCCCTTGGCCAGGGAGCTGGAAACAAGCAGGGTTGATCAGGAACATGCTACTGCTCGAGTTATTTCCAGTGGTACTGGCGGTCGAGCTGTGGGGTGAATTTTTCCGGGATCGGAAAGTTCGCTTCCACATTGATAACTTGGGGGTAGTGCAAGTCATCAACAAGGTGTCAGCGGCATCACCGCCGGTGATACGTTTGCTGAGACATTTGGTGCTGCGGTGCATGCAGTTGAACATTTTCATTCATGCAGTGCACCTGCCTGGATTGGACAACGTGGTCGCTGATGCTCTCTCTCGGTTTCAGTGGGAAAAGTTTCGAGAGTTGGAACCGGAGGCGGAGCATCAGGGAGTGCCGTGTCTGTCAGAGATGTGGAAGATTGCCCTGGAAGAATAACGGGATGGATCCAGCGGTCAGTGAGCGAGGGGACATGGAGAGCATACAGGAGAGTATGGGATGAATGGGCTGCTTTCCAGGGTCAGGCCGCAGGGGGAGAGGGTGAACCGAGGCTGCTGTTCATTTATTTTATCGCCAGGCACATGGAGAATGGTATTTCCGTGTCGAGGCTGGGGAAAGTTATGGCGGCTATGGCTTTCTGGTGCAAGCTTGGTGGAGGGTGCGAGGTTCTGGGCACGTCAGGCAGTGAAGGGTTATAAGAAAGGGAAGTCACAACGGGACGAGCGACGGCCGGTAACGTTCGAACTATTGGGCAGAGTGGTGGACACTCTGCGTGTGGTTTGCTCGTCTGGTTACGAGGTGGGGCTTTTCCGCACGGCCTTCGTGCTGGCTTTCTTTGGGGCTTTCCGGATAGGGGAGCTGGTTAGTGCCTCAAAGAACAGAAAGGATGGATTGGCAGTGGGGGATGTGCGGTGCTTGGGGGACAGGTTGGTGATGCACCTTCGAAAATCAAAGACGGATCAGCAGGGCCGAGGCAAGGATGTGGTGGTTTTTGCCATTCCGGACGCCAAACTCTGCCCCGTCTTGGTCACGAGGGTGTTTTTGCAAAGTAGGCCAGAGGGGGACGGCCCTCTGTTGGTACACTACAATGGAGAGGCGCTGTCGCGCTTTCAATTCATAGGAGTCTTCCGAAAATGCTTGCGGGAGTTGAATATGGGGGATCTAAGATTTTCCTCACATTCATTTAGGATTGGGGCGGCAACGGAAGCGGTCAGGTGGGGTTTGACGGAGGAGGCTGTGAAGCAGATCGGGAGGTGGGAATCCAGACATTTCAGGTCATACGTTAGGACGGATTTAGTGGAATAAGGGGGGTTGAAATAGATGGTGTGTAGTGCCGACATGGTTTCGTGTGGTACATTAATGTGAGTTTTACCGGAATTTTTGTTGTTTTTCTTCCAGATTCAACACCAAGTCTCGTATGGATTATGGGACATTCATATGTTTGCTGGGGAGCCAGAAGGGGTGATGACAGACCAGACGGTAGACAGCTGGGTTTCTCTAGGAGGGAAGCGTACATAAAGTAGTTGGGTTTCCCGGGTATGCTCTGGAGCCGTCTTATCCCGGAAGCGCTCAAGTTTGCGAGATGGGATAGGCCTCCTGAAGTTTTAGTTATTCACGTTGGGGGCAACGATTTGGGGCTTAGGACCAAACTAGACGTCACTAGGGATATAAAATATGATTTTTGCCGACTTCAGGCGGCTTTCCCCAACACAGTCCTGGTTTGGTCAGACATGATCGCCAGGACTTCATGGCGTTTTGCCAGGTCAGTGGATTTAATTAACAAAGCTCGGAAGAAGGTTAACCAAGAGGTCAGTAGGTTTTTTATTAAACATGGGGGGTTGGCCATCAGGCACAGGGAATTAGAGGTCGACACTTGGCGTTATCTGAGGGCTGATGGCGTTCACCTGAACCCAGTTGGCACAGATATGTGGGCCATCGGGATTCAGGATGGTATTGAGCGAGCACTTAGGGTGTGGAGGTGCGCTCAAGGTTAAGGTGTTAACCTTGTTTGCGGTGGCGGATGTTGTGTGATGTAGGCATAGAGAAGAAACCCCCTCCCCACAGAAAACTTGATGCGGGACCCATTGGAGATATGTGCCCATTTGGTATATTCCTTATAAGTGATGTAGGGAATATGGTGGATGACTGCACTGCGGGAATAGTTTTGTCTCTGAGCTAGTATGTCAGCTTGAGGCCTATTTACAGTTGAGATGACCGCAGTGCACGAGTTGTTGTTTATGGTAATTTGGGTGGGGGGGGTAATGCCCTGCTATAGGCCTACGTCACGTGTTCTTGATTTTGTTTATTGGATTGTTTATTTGTTTATAAAAGTTATTTATAAAGTTATTTATATATTTTATTATTTAATAAAAGGTCTGCTACGGCCATTTTACACTCCAGCACGGTGTGGTCTCCATTACTGGGTAAGGTAAAGGGGTGGGAGTGTATAGCTGGGCAGCTCAGACATGTAGCTATGTGGTACTTGGTCATGCAGATGGCTGTATTTATAGAGAACAACACCACTGAACAACACCACTAAAGGGTAGATACAGGTGTATACTGCGCTGGAGGCACAGAACACACACTAAGTCCTGCAAATGCCTGGTAATAAAGATTCAAGAACACACTGTCCCTGCCTATCAATGCTCTTTCCCTGCACTTTCCCCACATGCAAATGCCTGATAAGAACACACTGTCCCTGCCTATCAATGCTCTTTCCCTGCACTTTCCCCACACGCAAATGCCTGATAAGAACACACTGTCCCTGCCTATCAATGCTCTTTCCCTGCACGCCGGAACACACTACACAAGGCCGCCGCGCCGGCAGCCTTCTATAGTGTGGGGCGTTTACTAAACCCCCTGAGCTATAATTGGCCACAGGCATCCTGCCTGTGGCCAATTATTGCTCTCCTCGCTGCTGGCGCTATTATTGGCCAAGCATGCGTGGTCACAGTGCATGCTTGGCCAATCATCAGCCAGCAATGCACTGCGACTGGCGCAGTGCATTGTGGGCCGTTCGTATCCCTATCAACATGGGTATATGGTGCTTTGAGGGGTCACAGACCCCCAAAGCATCCTCCCAATGTTGAGGGCATGTGGCCTGGTACGGTTCAGGAGGGGGGGCGCTCTCTCATCCCCCCTCTTTTCCTGCGGCCTGCCAGGTTGCGTGCTCGGATAAAGGGTCTGGTATGGATTTTTGGGTGGAACTCCACGCAATTTTTTTTCTTTTAATTTGGTGTGGAGTTCCCCTTACAATCCATACCAGACCTGAAGGGTCTGGTATGGATATTTAGGGGGAACCCCACGTCATTTTTTTTTTTGACCCGGGGTTCCCCTTAATATCCATACCAGACCTGAAGGGCCTGGTAATTGAATTTGGGGGGAACCCCACGCCTATTTCTTTTTATCAATGACTTTCAATGACTGTTTCAATTTATTATAGCCGCAAGTGCTTTAAAATGCTTTTTTTTCCTGCAAAAATTACACTTTGTGCAGGGACAGTTCTAAGCACGGGAAACATGCGCCCCTTTACGGGCATACTATACACACACCCCAGGTACGAAATTTAAAGGAATATTACACTTTTATTGTTTCACTTTAAGCATTATTAAAATCACTGCTCCCGAAAAACAGCCATTTTTAAAACTTTTTTTTGCATTGATACATGTCCCCTGGGGCAGGACCCAGATCCCCAAACACTTTTTATGACAATAACTTGCATATAAGCCTTTAAAATTAGCACTTTGGTTTTCTCTCTGTTTTTTACAGGGTGTTTGCGGCTTTTCGAATTTGCCGCGAACACCCCAAATTGTTTACTGTTCGGTGAACAGGCGAACAGGCAATGTTCGAGCCGCATTCGAAGCTCATCCCTACTTAGAAGCATTTTGATGCTTCTAAGGACTCTGTATTATACTGCGGTATGGCCTGTTGATGTGTCTTTAAGGGGGAGAGAGAAATGTTAAAGTCACCTCCCAGGATGATGCATCCGTCTGCAAACCATTTTAGCTCATCTATAATCTTACGGCAGATTGGGATATGGGTTTTATTTGGAAAAAACACATTTGCCAGTGTGATAGGTGATCCTGTCCAATCGCCTTTTAGGAAAGTGTAACGTCCCTCTGGGTCTATGAGTTGCTGTTGAAGTTTAAAAGGGGAATTTTTATTGATTAAGATAGAGACTCCTTTCGTCTTGGCTAAAGGGTTGGTGGCGTGGTACATTTCTGTAAAAATGTTATCTGTGAATTTAGTTGCATGTTCGCTTTTAAAGTGTGTCTCTTGTAGAAACACAATTGATGGGTGGGTTTTTTTAAGTTCTTTTAACAATTTAGATCTCTTCTCAGGTAAGTTCAGGCCATTAATGTTGTGGGAAATTAGGGTTGGTGTTTTCCACAGATGTGTGTATGCCATGTTGTAGTTCACCAAGTAATTTAGTGAGAAAAATGTAAGCTTGTAAGTTTTGACTAGTTGAAGGTTAGTTTGTAGGAAATTCTGCTGTTTTTTATTATGTGCTCCAAGGGTGGGGGGTGGAAAAGAAGGGGTGGGGGGGTGGATTTGGGTAAGGGAAAGAGGAGAGGGGAGGGGGTATTGTGTGGGAGAAGGGGGCTAGATAAGGTGGGGAATGGGTGGAAGCAGTTGAGTGGATGCTCAAATCACACCTAGGAGGTGTGGAGCTAGTTAGTAACCTAGAAAATAAGGCACTAATTTTAACTCTGGGGGGTATGTGGGAGGTGCGGTAGTGGACGATTGTCAATGTTGTGGTAGTTTACCTTAAAGTGGTGTTGCCACCAAAAAAATAAAACATTTTCTTAAAAATCATAAAAAAAATAAAAAATAAAATAATTGGAAAAAAAAAAGTTTTACTCACCTCTAAATGCCTGTTGCTAGGGGGTCCCTCGTAGTCTGCCACCTTCAGTGCCCAGGAACTGACATCACTTCCCCTCGGCACCGCACAGTCATCTGGGACCTGTCACGTGTCCCAGATGACTGAGCATCGTATCATGGCGCACGGTGCCGCTCGCGCATGCGCAGTGGGTGCCCGGCTGTGAAGCCACAGCCAGGTGCCCACAGTAAGAATGCGAGCGGAGCGGGGAACGAGGGGGGGCTTCATTCCCCCGCATCGCTGGACCCCGGGACAGGTAAGTGTCCGATTATTAAAAGTCAGCAGCTGCAGTATTTGAAGCTGCTGACTTTTAAAAAAAAAATTTTTTAGTGGGCACTCCTCTTTAAGTAAGTTGTTGTTGTTAGTCGGGGTTCAGAATCTGTCTTATGTGAAACTGAGAGGCCCGGGGGTTTTGTGTTTCTAATAAGTAATCTTAAACCGTCTGTAATTTTTAAAAAGAAGAAGAAAAAAAAAAATGAAAAAACAAAGGATATGATAACTATCATCATTTTGGCAATAAAAAACAGTGATCTGCCCTAGGGGTCAGAAAGGTTAAAGTGGATGTAAACCCACTGGCATCATTTTCAAAGTGTTAACATTTTGTTAATATATATAAGGCTTTACATGCCTCCTGCATGTATCCTTATATATATATAGTGACCCCCTGACCTGCTAGGAGCCCCGCAAACTGCTGTATTATGTGGGCGTTTTATTTCTCTGCGCTCAGTGGGCGGAGTAGTGACGTTAGAGGACGCCTCCGCCCACCGCTACACTACGCTATACACCCAGGACAGCCAGGACGAGCCTCGTTCCTGTTGACTCCCCTGGATGTGCAGGAGTCACAGAGCGCGCTCTGTGAAGAAGCAGAGCGCGCTCATGTTACTCCTGCAGAAAAAGAAAGCTTACATCCCCGCTGTCTTCCTCCTCCTCCGCCCCCCCCCCCCCCCTTCGTTTCCCGCAGCCGCTTCCCTCCGGGCTGCGAGGGGGGGCGAGCGGGGGAATCTGTCAGGATGGAGAGCAGAGAAATGGGACACAGAGCGTTCGTTACCGATCGCTCTGTGACCTGTGATAACTGAGCAGCGTAACCCGTGTGTTCCTCTGCTCAGTTTATGAATGGGGAGAAGCCGCTGTCTTCCCTCCATTCATCTTCAATGAAGAGAAAAGGACTGGGGAATCTGTATCCTCTGTCCCTTTATCGATCTCATATGAGAGATGTCAGGGGTCTCTGTTTAGACCCCTGACATATCACCAAAGTCCCCAACAGGGCTGTTAAAAAAATATAAAAAAATTGTAAAACAAAAAACAACCGTTCACTGCCCCACTGACAACATTCACTGCCCCACTGACACCGTCCACTGCCCCACTGACACCGACCACTGACACTGTCCACTGCCCCACTGACACTATCCACTGCCCCACTGACACCGTCCACTGCCCCACTGACACGTCCACTGCCCCACTGACACCGTCCACTGCCCCACTGACACCGTCCACTGCCCCACTGACACGTCCACTGCCCCACTGACACCGACCACTGCCCCACTGACACCGACCACTGACACCGTCCACTGCCCTACTGACACCGACCACTGACACCAACCACTACCCCACTGACTCCGTCCACTGCTCCACTGACACCGACCACCCCCTTTCCCAAAAGGACTGTGAAAAAATATATATAAAAAATAAAACCCCACCCTCCCATCATTGTAGTACAAAAAAAATTAAAAAAAAAATTAAAAAAATTAAATTGTAAAAATGTATAAAAAAAAAAAAATCCACTGGTCCCAAAAAAACTTTTGAAAAAAAAAAATGTAATTGTAAAATAAAAAAATAATCTGACACTGACCACTATCCTGACACCATCCTGCATGTACTACCCACCACTGTGCACTCCGCATTCCTGTTCAGATCACATGCGATGTCTGTGCGATGCGATTTCAGCCATACAAACTGTATGGCTGAAATCGCATCACATTCGGACCAAACTCTTACAGGACCCTTTTTTTGGTCCGCACCAGAATGGCATGGGTGTTCACACCTATGCAATCCGATTCATGTCCTGTCAGTTCGCAGTGCGATATGCAAGCTGAAATGGGGGTGTCATTAACATTGTATGACACTCCCCAGCAGTTTGCATATGGCAGTGTGAACTGCCGTGCGAGTCGGATGCAATGTGGGAACCCGCAGTGGATTCTCAGGGTTCCCGAATCGCAGCCTTGGTGCGAGCAGTCAGGTGACATTTGTAGGCTGTATGCTTGGAGGCTCGGTTCACACTGGTGCGATGTGGGAACCCTGCGAATCCACTGCGAGTTCCCACATAGCATCCGACTCGCACGGCAGTTCACACTGCCATATGTGAATTGCTGGGGAGTGTATTACAATGTTAATGACACACCCATTTCAGCTCGCATATCGCACTGCGAACTGACAGTTAGGACATGAATCAGATCGCATAGGTGTGAACAACCATGCGATTCTGGTGCGGACCAAAAAAAGGGTCCTGTGCGATTTTTGTCCGAATGCGGTGCGATATCAGCCATACTATCTGTATGGCTGAAATCGCACTGCACGGACATCGCATGTGATTTGCACTGCAGTGTGGTGGGAATCACATGCGATATCCCACAGCACACTGGTGTGAACTGGCCCTAAGATCATTCAGCCTTACTTGGTGTAATTATAAAAAGTGAAATTCGGAGTCGGCGCATGCGCGGAGCTCTGTAATGGCCGCCTGAGCTCAGAGCTCCGTCCCGCACCAACACAGCGGCGCCCATAGCGGAGGCTATTCCCCCCCTTCGGACCCGGGTCCGGGATCGGACATCCCCGGACACCCTCGGGCACAATCTAGGCACTTTTCGGCGGTTTCCTAGGCCGCCTGCAAGCCGGATTCTCGATCGGCTCCATTGCGGGGAACTGCGCAAGCGCAGAACGCTGAAACGGCCTGTGTTCACAGCGCCGTTTCACAGCCACATACTAGGTGGAAATACTCCCCCCTCAGACCCGGCTTCAGGATCGGACACCCCCGCTCACCCCAGGCACCCACAGGGATAAATAACTGGCTCTTAGGAGCACCACAAAACGTACCTCATAAACAGCATTCCAGGCCAAGATGGCGGCGGAACGGCTGCCTCAGGAATACTCAGGCAAGACAGCCTCCTCTCCCTGGCGATTAGCTCTGCATGATGAGGTATGTGGTGCTGCACATTCCCTCCCAGCACATTTAGAGCCACATTCACCGGCCTCTACCATCTCCCTGATACACCAGACACTGGTAGACATGACTGTACCCTCCACAAGTTTACCCTCACAGGAGCCCATACAGCAGCAACAAGGCCCAAGCCTGATCACCTCACCAGCCCAGGACATTACTATGATGTTCAACAGATTTGCAGAAATGCTTGATAAAGGCCTAGCCCACACAGCAGCTAAAATCACCGCAGATATCACCTCAGATATTAAATCTGATCTACACATGTTGGGTTCTCGTATAGAACATATTGAAGACAAATTGGATGCCACTATTGATCGGGTTAACCAAAACACAGATCGATTCCAAGAATTACACGGGCAGCTGGAGGGGGCGATGGCGAAAATTGATGACCTCGAAAATAGATCCAGAAGACTGAACTTTCGGATCAGAGGCCTTCCAGAGGATATCACAGACATTCAGGGAGCAGTACATACCCTACTTAAAGATCTGATTCCGGATATTGGCGCACACAAAATGGAGCTTGATCGGGCCCATAGAGCTCTGGGGCCCCAACGCTCAGATGGTTTACCCCGTGACATAGTGGTGAAACCCCATTTCTACAATGTAAAGGAAGAAGTCATGCGGCGACCTCGCTCAATACCACATGTGCAACTTCTGGGACACCCGGTTCAAATTTACGCCGACATTTCTCCCTTTACTATACAACGACGGCGGGCACTTAAACCCCTCCTGGTTGTTCTACAACAGAAAAACATCAAGTACTGGTGGCTTTTCCCTCTGTGCCTGAAATTTGATTTTAATGGTAAACCATACAGATTCTCCACATTGGCGGAAGGGGAACTTTTGCTGAAGAAACTGGGACTGTTGCCGACCGAACCAACTTCACCGATGCAATCGACCTCTTACAACATGTCCAAAAGACCCCCTCCTCAGAGTCCTCTCAACCCGACGTGGCAAAAACCGAAATATAAGAAAAGCAAGGATTCCGCTGCTACCTGAACTAATGGCCGATCTTACACTCCTTTTTGAATTTTTCACCCTTTAGGGGGGGTCTTTTGGGCTCCAGTGCCTGACACATTTTTATTCCCATGTCCCACTGATTAGATCAAACCTGTTCAACCTGTTTGAATATATTGTATATTTTTACATTGCATTCCTCTGACAACCTCTGGCAGGATAACACCCAATTAGTTGGCCTTTCTTAGGAGGTATCTGGGTTATTCCCTAATAATTAAGCTCCACCGTTAGATATAATTTGGGGAACTCCGACTTTACTATGGGTTTTCAGGGTTTGTTATCAATATCCCTCTTTATTACCCATCCCATCTATGCCTCACCATTTGTCCCCCTTGAGATGTTGTATTTCTTGTTTTTCTGTTCACTAATCCATGGGGGGGGCGGGGGGTGGGCCTCCACTCATTACCAACTTTTAAGTTATGATAATATTGGAAAGGGCGCTGTGTTTGGTGCGGTGACCATGCGCTCCATTCTACACTAGGTGCCGGGAAAACTGCATAAATTTTTTCCCTGCTCCTGGGTAGGATCTCCCCCACTGGCTGGGGGGACCAAACTTACATTTCGGAGTATGGTGTCCATTTTTTCACCATATTCCTGGATCTTTGCATGTATTTCAGTGACGACTGCGGTCCTCTTCACCGGCGGCTCCCGGTCCTATGATACCTCGAATTGTCAAATGAACTACTCCTGTGGAACACCTCCCCGTTCGAAGGTAAGTGATTGCAGATTACTGGCATCTCACATTCTCACTCCCTATGGCTGACCACACCACTTCTAATCAGACGTTGCGTTTAGCTTCCCACAATGTGCAGGGACTTAATTCCCCTATCAAGCGTCGGAAGATATTTCAATATTACCATGACCAAAAGATTGATGTGCTGTTCTTACAAGAAACACATTTCCCGAAATCCTATGTTCCTTCCTTCATACACACCAAATTCCCTACCTTTTATCTGGCCAACTCAGATACTAAAACCAAAGGGGTGGGCATATTTTTTTCCCGGAACACCCAATTCTCATTGGTTTCTGAACACAAGGATCCTGAGGGCAGATTCATTTTGGTTAAGGGGTTAATTGAGGATCAACTCTATTCTCTAATATCATACTACGCGCCTAATCGGGGCCAATCCAAATTTTTTCAATCTCTTTTCCGCTCTCTCTCCCCTTTGTTGGAAGGCACAGTGATTTATGGAGGCGACTCCAATGTCGCTTTTGACACAGGGAAGGATAAGTCTAGACCTCCGGGTAAGGATGGTGTGCGTCCCTCCAGACAGAGTCTAGATATAGCCAGACAGTTGTTCCACCAGGGCTTGATTGATGCCTGGAGGGAAGCTAATCCTGGGGCCCGGGACTACACACATTACTCAAGCCCCCACAATACGTTTGCTAGGATTGACCACTTCTTTATTCTGCAAAAAAACGCTCCATTGCTACAAAAGGTGACTATCAGAGACTCTGTCTGGTCGGATCACTCCTTCCTTCTCTTGACTATTCACAAATCATTTTCTCACCATCGTACTTTCCATTGGAGACTGAATGCATCCATTCTCAGTAATCCCTCTCATGTTATTGAGATTGAAAAGGAGCTCCGTGAATATTTTAATCTTAATGATATTGATGATGTCTCAGCCTCGACACTATGGGCAGCTCACAAACCCTATATACGCGGAAAGCTGATACAAATTGCTTCCAGGATACATAAAGCGCGCAAACTTGACATAGAAAGGCTTGAAAAGGAATTTTTCTGTCTCAGCAAACAACACAAGCATAACCCCTCTCCAAGTTCCAAAGCAAAACTTGAAACTGCTCGCACGGCCCTTAATCTATCACTAACTGCATTAGCCGAGAAAAGCCTCCGCTGGGATGGAGGGAAATTTTATCACCAAACAGATAAAATGGGTTCAATGCTGGCTCGCAGAATAACTCCTAAGGTACGGTTTCGCACTATACCCAAAATACGCCTTCAAAACGGCTCTCTATCACAAAATCCTCGGAAGATAATGGAAGCTTTCCATGACTTCTTCCGCTCTTTATACAGTTCAAGCTCTACAGAACCCTCTCCTTCTTTTATTGACTCCTACCTCAACTCTCTACATATCCCCAAACTCAGGGAACACCATAGGGATTGTCTAGAAGACCCCATCACCACAGAGGAAATTGCTCACGTAGTACACAATCTCAAAAATAACTCCGCACCGGGATCGGATGGCTTCTCCACCCCATATTACAAATGCTTTTATCCAATACTTTCTCCCTATCTAGCAGATTCTTTAACTTGATCCGCAAAGGATCTGGGGGGCGTGGTCCAAGATGGCGGAGTAGGAGAGCCACAGTCCGGTTCGGCTCCCTCTATCCCCCTCTCCTTGGATTTAATGAAGGCCTTTGACTCTGTCTCCTGGTCCTTTATGTTCCCTCTACTTCAAAAATGGGGATTTGGCAATTCCTTTCTAAATATGATAAATGCTTTATATTCCTCGCCAAGTGCTCAAATCAAAATGCAAGGACATTGACGGGGGGGCGTGGTCCAAGATGGCGGAGTAGGAGAGCCACAGTCCGGTTCGGCTCCCTCTATCCCCCAGGCTAAACAGCAGCGATAAGCGGCATACGTGCCCCCCCAATGCTACACCAGGTGGGATGAGAAGAAGAGAGGCGAAGACACAGAGGGTACCTGCCCAGCCAGAGATCCCCCAGTATTTTGCGTGCACGAGAGCAGCGGCAGCCCGGAGGCAGGAGCCGGCGTCTGGAGAAGCTGCGCCGGACGGGGAACTCAGCGGAGCAACGAACGCCGCCCCCACGCCAGTGACGCTTGCCGCGTCAGTGAAGCTGGACGGGGAGATCAGTGCGGAGAAGGAAGGAAAGGAGCAAAGTCAAAGGCCACAGGAGGGGGAATATTCCCGGCAAATGCTGGGAGAAGATGCAGATCTTAGGGCTCTCCTGCGGGCTCTCCCGACACGGGCGGATATCCAAGCCCTCCCGACACGTGCTGACCTGGAGGGGTGGATGACCCGAATAGAAGAAGTCCACCGGAGAGACATGGAGGAGGTGAGGTCGGAGGTACACCAGATAGCGGAGAGGCTATCCGCTGGAGAAGGTATCCAAGTATCTCTGGCAGATCGAATTACGCGACTAGAGCAGGTACAGTCTGACTATAACTTTTATGCCCCCTCTATGCAACTCCGCTTAGAGGAAATGGAAGACCGTAACAGACGAAAGAATTTGAGATTTAGGGGGGTACCGGAGGCAGTAGGAGGAGGGGCACTGCAATCTACCATAGCTGCGATATGCCAACATTTGGGTATTCAGGTGCCCCTAGAAGAATTGGAGTTTGAAAGGCTACATAGAGCAGCAGGACCCCCCTCCACTAATCTTGAGAGACCCAGGGATGTGATCTGCTGTTTCTTTCGATATGCACACAAGGAGCTGATAAGTCGTAAGGCTTGGGAGGTTAAGGAGGTGGCATATGAGGGTATGAAGATAAAAATTTTACCTGATCTATCCAGAGCTACCCTCCAGAGGAGATCTATGTTACGCCCTTTATTGGACAAAATTTGGAAGGCAGGGGCCACATACCGATGGGGGTACCCGATCTCGTTAACAGTTAAAAAGGACTCCAAATCTTTTGTTTTACGGCAACCGGTGGACTTGCCACATCTGTTTTCCTTTCTAGGCGAAGAGGTGGTGGAGATACCAGACTGGTTACAATATCTAGGTGACAAACGGGAACTGGGGGGGCAGAGGAGGTAAACCCCATACAGGCCAGGAACGAAGATAGAGGTGACCCCATACCACCATGCCCTTAGGATATAGGATAACTTCCTTACTCTCGCTGTGTTCGTTTTTTTTTTTTTTTATAGAGACATTTGAGTTCACCCTCCCTTTTGTGCTACTAGTATGGAAGCCTTATGGACTTTATATTCGATATATGTGCCCCCTTTATTTATTTATTTACTTATTTATTTATATTTTGTTTTTTTTTTTTGTTTTTTGGGGGTGTGAATTTTTTTTTTCTCTTGGGGGGGGGGGGGGGTAGGGGGGTGGAGGGATTTGGTGTGGTTAGGGGGTTTGTCTGTAATGAGGAGTGTTTTACGTGTATTATTTTCCAAGCAGTACACGGAATGGGGGGGTACTCCCCTTTTTTTTTTTTTTTTTCTTTGTGGTTGTGGATAAGCACGATGCATGGGTGTATGCGTATCAGCACAAGCAGGCGTGCACGCATGCATATATATAAGTATGTAAATCTAATATTATTGTTTTTTTTGCTCCCCCCCTTTTTTTTTCTCTCTTCCCCCCTTCCTTAAGATTTAGTCTAATAGATGGATTGTAAGGATTATTATTAGTAGATAATATGTGCATTTATGCATTTTTGGAGGGGGGGAAGGGTGGAGAAAGGGGGGGGGGACCGAGGGAAGAAGGGAGAGAATTGTTTTTTTTTTTTTTATTTTTTTCTCTCTCTCTCTCGTTGCCGGTCCTTTTTTTTTTTTTTTGGCACTAAAATATAGATCACTAGTTCACGATTGGTGTGGGAGAGGGGGAGGGATGCTTGGGTCCCCTTATTCCCCTCTCTTTTTGAAGGTGAAAGTGGGTTGGGACTATATGTCACATTAATATACCACAAAATGACACAAAACGATGCACAATTGTCACAGGGGGACACATATTAATATTAATAGCTGTAACTAATAGCCAGAGGCCCATAAGAGGAAGCGATTTTTTTTTTTTTTCCCCCCTCTGTCCCCCCCACCCCCCCCCCCCCCCCCCCCCCTTTTTTTTTTTTTTTTTTTTTCTCTTCCCTTCGTTTTCTCCCTCTGTAGTATCTGATGTGCTCTAACATAGGATTCAGAGAGAGGAATGAGATTTAAGATAGAACAATTAGAAAAACCGCTTGAATAACAATGTCCAATAAGAGACAAACGTGTAAATAAAAAACGCACACAGGACCTGATCGGACAGACACACTTGGGTAGGTCTATAGAGGATAGGTATGTAAGGGGGCGGGGGGTGGGGCGGGGGGGGGAGATATTGGGAAAAAGGGAGGGGGGGGGGCTTGGGTACTAAAGAATCTTGTTAGGTAAAAAATATGGGGGAGGGAGCACACTATCTATAAATTCAGGCCCTGAGGTAGCGTGAAACAGTTTGATTGAGATGGACAATATAGAAATATTATTTTAGCGAATAAGGGAGGAGGTGATTTACTTTGGCACCTAACCGGCCGAAAGTCTTAAGTCAGAGATGTAATGCGGAGATAGTAGGATAGGAGTTAAAGTCAGCCAAGATGGGGATATATAAAGAGAGGAAAAGGAGCAGTCTCTGATTTTAAGAGACCCCTTAGATCGAAGTGGGGGGGGGAGAGAGAGGGAGTAGAATAGGGAGTAAGATTTCAGGTAAAAGGGGGGATTAGGCAGGAGGGGGGGAGGTGAAGGAGAGAGAGGAAATGGCAAGATGGGACTTTACAGTGAAGGGTATGGTGGAACTGGGGTCAAGTCAAAAGCCTTGAATTGGGGTGGGGGGAGAAGCAGGAGATATATTGGCCTATATGACTAGAGTTGCAACAAAGGTGTATTAGATCCCTGCTCCTCTCCTTTATTTGTTTGCCGTTATACATATATACACTTCTTTTTTTTTTTGTCCCTATATGGTATCCCTCCCCCCTCCAAAGAGGATTAAAATAGGAGAAGAAAAATTGAAAATAAAATAAAATGGAGGTGGGAGGGTTCCAGAGAGGGGATAAATCTCTACGCCTGGGGGGGTAGGGGGGGGGGAATTCTCCGGCCATTTTGGTCCAATCCCCCACATAGTTTAGCACCTTCTGTGCCTTAGGAGTGGGGTACAGAGTAGGGTGTCTCCCTTAGGGGCCGTAAAAAGGGGGTGGGTGAGTTGAAGGGTGGGGGGAAGGAAAAGTAGTGGGAGGGGTTAGTTGGTTTTTTTTTTTTTTTTTTTTTTTTTTTATTATTTTATTTTATTTTATTTTATTTTTTATTTTTTATTTTTTTTTTTTTTTTTTTTTTCTTTTTTTTTTCTTCTCCGCGTCTTGTCGCTTCTCCCTTCCTCTCTCTCTTTCCCTTGCCCCCCGGCGATATGGAGGAAGTAAAGATAACCTCAATAAACGTAAAGGGGCTTAATGTCCCAGAAAAAAGAAGGATGCTTCTGAACGATTTAAAACGGATGCATACAGATATTGCCTTTGTACAAGAGACCCATTTTAAAGCGAGTGGATTCCCGCTACTCCAGAACAGATTCTTCCCAAATGTATACCACGCTTCAAATTATGAGGCAAAAACAAAAGGGGTCTCGATTATGATTTCTAACCGGATCCCATGGTCCCTAGCAGACAAGAGGGTAGATACGAAGGGGCGGTATTTGTTTTTGAAGGGACAAGTGGGAGGAGTTAAGGTGACTCTGGCCACGATATATGCTCCAAATGTTATGCAAGAAGCGTTTTTAAAGAAGGTCCTCACAAAACTAACTGATTTCTCCGAAGGAAAGTTGATCCTCGGTGGGGATTTTAATATTCCCCTAGACCCTAAACTGGATACGTCCACAGGTACGTCATCCATCTCACAAGGGGCCAGAAGGGGAATACTGAAGAGAGTACACGAATTACAGCTGGTGGATGCCTGGCGGACCATGCATCCAGGTGAGAGGGATTACACCTTTTTTTCTAACCCCCACCAGGTGTACTCAAGGATAGATCTCTTCCTGATTCCCCACTATTTACTCACTAGGATAACGGAGGCAACTATAGGAAATATAACGTGGTCAGATCATGCCCCGATCACTTTGTGCGTATCCCTTGCTGGTGCGCTGGGTTCTACCGAAAGAAGGTGGCGACTGAATGAGGGTCTGTTACAGATCCCGGAAATTCAGGAGGAAGTAGCAAAAGAAATAAATGCGTATTTCCAGACAAATGACACCCCGGGAAGTAACCCAGGCATAGTATGGGAGGCGCACAAAACTGTGATCAGGGGCATTCTGATCAAACACGGATCTAGAATAAAGAAAGAGAGGGAAAAACAGGTGACGAGTCTCCTACAAGAAATCCATGTTTTGGAACTCCAACATAAGAGGACCCCGACCCCCCCCATTGGGAGAGACTTGGGACACTTGAGGCGGCAACTAACGGATATCCTGCGTTATAAGGCCAAAGCAGCTATACAAAGAGGAAGGAAGACCACTTACGAACTAGGAGAGAAATGCAGTAAATTACTAGCAGGTAAACTCAAAGGGGAAACCACGACAGCATATATACCTCAAATAAAGGGGAGAGATGGGAAAATAATTTCACTACCTAAAGATATAGCGCAGACATTCGGGGAATTTTATGCCGCACTATACAACCTAGGAACACCACCTATCTTAACCGCGTCCCAGGAGGAATATCTCTCCTCGGCAAGAATGTCAAAGCTCTCATCGCCAGACCGGAGGAAATTGGACTCACCCATTTCCGTAGAGGAGGTGAACGCTGTAATTAAAACGTTGAAGCCAGGAAAGGCACCCGGCCCCGACGGCTTTACATTACATTACTATAAAAAATTCTCAACTCATTTGAGTACTCAATTGGTGAAGGTTTTTAATGCTTTAGGCCGGGCTGCAGCATTCCCTCCGGACTCTCTCCTGGCACACATCACGGTGCTGCCGAAGGAGGGGAAGGACCCGATGGAATGCGGCAGCTATAGGCCGATTTCATTATTGAATGTGGACTTGAAGCTCTTCACTAAAATATTAGCATCTCGGATACAGCCATTACTATGCCAGCTGATCGATCTAGACCAAGTGGGGTTTATCCCCACGCGGGAGGCGAGGGACAACACCATCAAAGTCCTTAACCTGGTCTATCATGCCAATAAGACAAACATCCCCAGTGTCTTCCTGAGCACGGATGCGGAGAAGGCATTTGATAGAGTGAGTTGGCCCTTTCTGTTCACAGTGCTGAAACAGGTCGGCATGGGAGACCAGATGATTAAGTGGATTACGAGCGCTTATACACATCCAAAGGCAGAGGTGAAAGTAAATGGAGTGTTTTCTAAGTCCTTTAAAATATCAAATGGTACTAGACAGGGGTGCCCTCTTTCACCACTGCTGTTTTCACTGTCGGTGGAGCCCTTATTAAACAAAATAAGGCAAAATCCGGATATCCAGGGCTTAAAAATAGGAGACCGAGACTATAAGATCTCGGCCTATGCGGATGACTTGCTGTTCTCCCTGTCTGCACCACATATTTCAATTCCTAATCTGATGAGAGAGTTTGAAATATACGGAAAGTTATCGAATTTAAAAATAAACTACACGAAATCAGAAGCGATGGGAGTAGCGCTGCCGACCAAGGACCGCAACGCAATTCAGTTAAACTTTAGATTTAAATGGGTGTCTGAAAAGTTAAAATATCTGGGTACGCATATTCCATCGAACATAGGAAAGACTTATGAGGTAAATTTTCCAGCCCTATTCAATTCAGTGCGGAAGCTCTTGGACAAATGGCACCATGGGATTCACTCATGGTTTGGACGTTGTAACATTATAAAAATGAGCATTCTTCCAAAATTCTTATATTTATTTCAAGCTTTACCAATCACTATCCCGGCAGTCTATCTCCGTCAAATTTGTTCTTCTTTCATTAAATTTATATGGGCGGAGAAAAGACCCAGGATAGCGAGGGGTATTATGATGATGCCTAGGGGTTTTGGTGGAATAGCAGTCCCAAACGTATTGAAATACTACCAGGCAGTCCATTTGGGTAGAGTGGTAGACTGGTGCAGACATGGAGAATTCAAGTCATGGGTAGATCTGGAACAGCAGGCAAGTACGATACCATTACGCAGAGCACCTTGGTGCTTTGAAACAATTCCAATGTCTATTAAGAAGCATCCGACTATAGGTACTACCCTACGTATTAGTGCCAACCTATTGCGGGACTCTAAAATTTCTTCAAAAAACTCACCGCTGTTTCCTATCTTGGGAAACCCGGGGTTCCCCCCTGGAACCGAGGCAGGTGTATTCAAAAGTCTATGGGAGAGAGGAATTTCCCAAGCTTCACATTTTATGTTCAATGGGGCTTGGCCCACCTTAGCAGCCCTGAGGCAACTGGGGGGGAGTTTTGAATTAAAAACGTGGAGAGCGATACAGGTACTGCATTTTCTGAGATCTCTGGGGCCCGCAGAAAAATATGATCGTCAATTGACATTATTTGAGCAATATTGCGAGGAGCAAGAACCACTCCCCAGGTTGATCTCAAGAATGTACGGGATGTTAAATACCCCCTCAGAACATTTTGTACTCCCTAGTTTAGCTAAATGGGAAAGGGATCTGAATAGGACCTTTAACCAGGGCCAGAGGAGGAATATCATTTACCTCTCCCAGAGTTCATCGATATGTATAAGAATTCAAGAGTTAAATTACAAAATAATGACGCAATGGTACTATACGCCAATAAAACTACAGAGATTTTTCCCCGAAACGTCAGGTGCCTGCTGGAGATGTGGAGAGGAAGGGAAAAACTCATTACATCTAGTTTTTCCCTTGTTTTTGTTTTGGGGTTTCCTTTTTTTTTTGTTTGTTTATGTTCTGGGTAGGTAGAGGGAGGTAAAAAGTTGAGAAGGGAAAGCGGGGGGTAGGAAGGGAGCGTACCCTAAAACCCCCGATACAGTAATAGGCAGAACAACGGTTAAAAGGCAAGGGTCTAATATAAAGAATTGTAGTATGCTTCTAAGTCGAAATGGTGAAGTGTAATATTACGTTGTGAAACGGAAGTTTATGTTTTCTGTTGTTCTTGGTATATAAGCGGAATTTTTTTTTATGGATAATGTATTCTGTATTTTTCCTTTTTCTTTTGAAAATAAAAGATTATAATAATTTAAAAAAAAAAAAAAAAAAATGCAAGGACATTACTCGCAGCCTTTCCGAATCTCCAAAGGTACTAGGCAGGGCTGTCCCCTATCCCCCTTGGTATTTGCCATGGTCATCGAGACACTTGCTATTGCTATACGGGACAATCCCGATATACACGGAGTACGCTGCGGCCTGCAAGTCCACAAATGTGCTCTTTTTGCTGATGACGTGTTAATTTTTATCACTTCTCCACTCATCTCCTTACCTAACTTGTGCAAGGTTCTTGATGACTTTGGCGAAGTTTCTGGACTTAGGGTTAACTTCTCAAAATCTATGGCACTTAATGTGAATTTACCAGACTCCCTTGTTTCACAGCTCAAGGAAAGTTTTCGATTTAGTTGGGGGACATCTATGATTCCTTACCTGGGCATCAACCTCAAGGCATCCATAGACTCTCTCTATAAGGCGAACTTTCCCCCTCTATATCTTAAACTTGAGGCAGACTTAAAATACTGGGATACATTAGGTCTCTCGTGGTTGGGTAGAATTAACTCTGTAAAAATGACCCTCCTTCCCCGCATCCTTTATTTTTTCCGATCCCTTCCTATTCCCATCCTAAAAGATCACCTACGGAAGTTTCAGTCCAAAATTGTAAAATTTATATGGGGTGGAAAAGGACATAGACTGGCGAGAAGCACCCTATATAGACACAGGAAGCAGGGAGGGTTGGGGGTTCCCAATCTCCTATGGTATCATCCTATGGTATCAGGCGGCACAATCATCAGGCGGCTCAATTGTCCACCATCTACTCTAAATTTGAACACCCAGATTGGGTACATATGGAGAGACAAGCTGTCCCTCAGTACACTCTGGATTATATCCTTTGGTCCTCTGCCAGATCTAGACCTGCCGTCATGGTCCCTACACTATCCCACTCGCTTACATTATGGGACTCTCTCAAGTTCAATCCTCGGCTAGTCTCACATTGGCAACCGTTGTCCCACCTGTTCCGTAATCCTCTATTCCCTCCTGGTATAGACATCAAAGCCTTTCAATGGTGGTTGGATAAAGGGATGTATAGGATAGGACACTTCACTGACACCAGGGGCCCCCTCACTATGGCTCATTTTATTAACAAGCTCGACATGCCAAACGCGGAAAGATTCCGCTACAGACAAATTGCCCACTTTATCCGGTCTCTTCTTCCTCCAACGTCTAAATCTCTCTCGGTCACGGATTATGAAAGATGGTGTGGTCATACTGAGGAACAAAGGGGTGGGATTACAGTAATTTACCAATCACTTGCTCATGCTGATACTAAGACACTCTATATGAAAGAATGGGAAAATGATCTACAACATACATGGAATATAGCAGACTGGCATAGAGCCTCTATCTCTGCCTCAAAGGGATTTTTAAACATCACTTTAATTGAAGCTAATCTGAAGACCCTCATGAGGTGGTATATGGTCCCATTGAGACTTTCCAAAATCTATCCTGAATCTTCTCCTTTATGCTTCCGTGACTGCGGACTTGTGGGGTCCATGTTACATGTTTGGTGGGAATGCCCCAAGATCAGGGGTTTATGGAACAAAATATTCCACATCATTAGGAAAATTACTGGTATACCAATCCAGCAATCGCCTCACATTGCCCTGTTAAATTTTCCATGCTCCAATGCTCCCAAATTAACCCAAAGACTCATTCAGTTCATACTTCTTGGTACCAAACTCACGATAGCACGTGCATGGAAAACACCATCTGTCTCTCTTTTTCTGGTCAAAAGAAAGATCTCTTGGATCATGACTCAGGAAAAAACAGCTAGTATACTCCTTGACTTCACCGCTAAACATGATGCTATTTGGTCTCCCTGGATTGGATATCTATCTATACCAACCATTGACTAGCTTTGTACCGGGTGCCGCTGGTGAATGAGATTTGCACTGTTATTCTTTCTTTAGCGCCTCCTTCTCCTTTTTCACCTCTATCTTCTTTCCTTTTCTCTCTTTACCTTTTACTGCTTTTTCTTGATGCCTGACATACAGGTTATATGACGGTACCGCTTGTTTTTTTTTTCACATAAGCCTTCTATTGTTTTTATCGAAATAGATGACTACCTTTGATTTATCTGTTTGCCTACCTTTTATTGGGACCTAGTGTTAGGTCTCTGATAGGATTTTTGTTTTATATTTTTTATCCCATGTCTCTAGGTGATCTACCATTTATTGTTTTACTCGCAATCGACAGATTTTCTACACATGCTTACTGTCTTACGGGCAAACTTGTATGATATCCCCTTTTTATTTGTCAACTTAAACACAGTTAACTGGACGAGATTTTTCTATCTCAGGTCTTGTCCCTGGGTGCCTGGGCCCGAATGGGAGGGGACACTTTTCGCAGCACGGCACAGCTAGTTCCCGTCAGGGGTGCCGGGCTGGGGGGAGGTGTTCTCTCTGTCCGGGCTCGTTTACCCTGGGCTCTACTCTCGAGACACGTCCTAAACGACCTAGATTGTACCACGTTTCGTGTTAACCGTTATACTGTTATAATGATTGTTTGGATTTCTGGTTACCTGTATTGGCATTGTATTGTGCTTTAATGATTTTTCAAAAATTTAATAAAAATCTATTGAAAGAAAAAAAAGTGAAATTCACCCCTCCCCCCACATAACAATTCCTGGTGATGGAAAGGAATGTTATCTGTGATCAGGTGACCTCAGACACACACTGCACTATAAAAATCATCAGATCACTGGATGTTCTACTCTGCCCAGCTCTGACTACATACATGTCCCCAAAATCCCTTGTCTGTCTATAGTCTGCTGACTGTTCACTGCATCCCATGATGAGAAATATCCAGTCAAAACACAGCAATCCTGGGAGAGCTGGAGGGGAGGGGGATGTAAATTGTGAACTTTTTACACAGCATGTGCCTGTCTCTCAGGCTAGTGCATGAGATATGTAAATCACCTGTCACTCACAGCAAGGGGGCGTTTTTGACAAAGTTTTCAAGACTTTGTCAAGAATTCTCTAACTAAACAATAAAAAAGGATTTCTCAGGCCTCGAGTAAATCTGTGAGGCAAGACTGGGCTCAAATGAAAAATAAATAAATTGTGGTTTACATCTACTTTAAAGTATACTAAGGAGATTACTAGGTTAACGGTGCCGGAGGATCCCTGGGTATGTCTATTCCATGGAATGGATATCCCAAAGAAAGAGTATAGGAACTCAATTTTGATACATCTGATCAACGCTGCGAAAAGCCTGATCCCGAAAAACGGGAGAGAAGTGGATAGTCCATCAATAAAAGAATAGTTTGAGAAAATAGATGAGACATACTAAATGGAAGGGCTTAGACTCAGTGAGGAAGAAGGAAGGGAGGTATTTATAAAGAGATGGGAAAAATGGAAATGGTTTAAACTAACAAAGGAATACATTGAGGTGATAAGGCAGTAGGGAAGGGGGGGAAGAGAGGTCCCGGGTGGGAAAGGGGGAGGAAGGAAGATTAAAGAGAGTAAGTGGGATATAGTACTGTAATAATTATCTAATGGGATATCCCTAATCTGTTTTGGGGTTAAGAATGTCTCTCCTGTTTTATCCCTTTTGTATGGTAAAAACTTTGAAAATAAAGAATAAAAAAAAAAAAGATTTGTTTATCGCATTATCGTGTGGTTCTGTTCAGAACTGCGTTTGCGCTGGCGTTTTTTGGGGCATCTAGGATTGGAGAGTTAGTCAGCCCTTCGAAAAAAGGACTAGGGGGTTTGGGGGCTGAGGAGGTCACATGCAGCGAGGATAGGTTGTCTATTCGGGTGAAGAAGTCAAAAGACAGATCAGGCAGGGAAGGGGAAGGATATAATGTTTTTTGCGCTACCAGGTTCTACATTATGCCCAGTTTCAATAGTTAGGAGTTTTCTGGTGATACGTCCAGAAGGAAGGGGTTTCTTTCTAGTACATGAGAACGCGGAATCGCTGTCAAGATTCCAGTTTATATTGGTTTTCTGTAAATGCTTGAAGGCCTTGGGCCTATGTGGGATGACCTTTTCGTTCCCATTCATTCAGGATAGCGGCAGCTACTGAAGCAGTGAGATGGGGTCTAGAGGAGGAGTCGGTTAAAAGGATTGATCGGTGGGAGTCAAAATATATAGAAATGAGCGGTGCTGGGAGTGGAAGTCGGCATGGGTCTGTGTAAGAGTTTTCAGATTTACTGTCATGTGGGTTGTTGTTTTCTTTTTTTGCAGGTGAAACACAGGGGTTGGTCTGGATAATGGGGCACTCATATGTCTGTTGGGGTGCGAGGAGGGGAGATGTGAGGCCAGGGGGCAGACAACTGGCATTTCCAGACGGGAGGCTTGCATTCGGTGGTTGGAATTCCCAGGGATGCTCTGGAGCAGGATTGTGGCTGAAGTGCACCGTTTTGCATGGCTGGTCAGGCCCCTGGATATTTTAGTGTTACATGTGGGGGGGAACGGTTTAGGCCTCAGGTCAAAACTGGACAGCACGCGGGATATCAAGTTTGATTTTCTGCGCCTCAGGGCGGCTTTTCCCAAGATGTTGATAGTGTGGTCGGATATGATTGCCAAGACCACATGGAGATTGGCGAGATCAGTGGAGAGGGCCAATAAGGCAAGAAAGAAGGTCAACAAAGAGGTCAGCAGGTTCATGGTGAAGAACGGGGGGCTGGCTATCAGGCATTTGGAGTTGGAAGTAGATACCTGGCGATACCTTTGAGATGATGGAGTACACCTTAATGCAGTGGAGAAAGATATGTGGGCCATAGGATTACAAGATGGCATAGAGAGAGCATTGAGGGTGTGGAGGTGCACGCAAGGGTAAAGTTTTACCCTTGTTTGCTGTGGTGGGTGTTGGTCATTGCAGGTATAGGAAGATACCCCCCCAGATAAGGTGAATGCAGGACCCATCTGTGGTATGGGCTCGTTGGTGGTATTCCATCTAACGGTGGTTTACATGGAATTTGGTGAAAGGGTGCACTGCGGACAGTGGTTTGGTTGTCTCCGAGCTAGCATGTCAGCTGGAGGCCTATTTTTCACTTAAAGGTACCGCAGTGCACGGTAAGGATCGTTATGTTAATGGTGGGGGGGGATGTCCTGCACAGACCAACGTGATCAGTTGACGTTTAACAGATGTTTGTTCATAAGATGTTAATTTAATGGATTTTGTTAATAAAGGGGCTGCTACTGCCAATAATTACTCCAAAAAGGTGTGGTCTCTTTTAATGGGGAAAAAGGGATGGAGTTGGGTGGCCGGGTTGCAGATTTATGTAACATCTGTTATACTAGAGTCATGTCTTCTTTGTCCTCATGCATGCTGTAGGCTTTTAATGCTCGTTTTTTATCCTTAATGCATATTTGCCTTAACTATCCTCCCCAGCATGCTATCCTGGGCCCATACACACCAAGCCTAGTAACTTAACAATGTATTTTGTCATATTAATTTTTGTGCTTACCCTAAACACCCCCTAAAATGTGTACACATGTTATTGTTGTCCTCAAATTCAGGCAGGGTGCAAGAGGCTATTTTTTTGGGGCCCAAACTCATTTTGAACACTCCCCCCCAAAAGCTAAGTCAACCGATACCAATACTCTATCTGCTGACTTTGCCAAACCCATACACACTATACCTCTTTTGTGGTTATATTTATGGATGAATTCACCAAAGCATGTAGTGCAAGGGCCTGCCTGAATATCTATAAATGGTACTGTTGAATGTTTTTTCTCCTATTATCTTGATCGGTAATTTATGAATGTAAAATGTGCTTAAATTTGGACAGTGTGTATCCCTATTTTTGGATTATTACACTTCTTACCTGTCCAGTGGGCTGCCAATAGTGTAAGTAAGGAGGGGCTGGCCAAAGTATCACACATTATTTATGCATTCAGGAAGTGAAGAGGGTTACCTGTCCAAAACATCTACCCATTCCCCCCCACCTTAACATTTTTAGAATGGGCCACCAGAGGGGGTGAGGAATCTAAAAAGTTGACCTTATACTTTTGTCTTTAAATACTCATTTAAATAAATGTTATACTTATGTTGGCCAAGAATGTTTGTGCCTAATCTGCTTGCAATGTTATGTGCAAAAGTAGAATTTTTTTTTTGTTTGACTCCGCAGTTTCCACCATCATTGGGATTTTCTCAACTGTGATGGGGCTATTGTTGGTAAGCATGTGCGTATTGTGCATGTGCGTATTGTGCGTATTGTGCCACCACCCAACTCGGGCTCTTATTATTATTTTAATTATAAGGGCTTTTGCAGTATAGTGATGCTAGTGGTGGTGTCTGCAAATTATGAATTCCTGTACCTTGATGTTGGGAAGAATGGCCACAACTCGGATGGAGGAGTGATTGCCCAGATAGAATTCTACCATCCGCTCCAGAATGGCACCTTACGTTTGCCACCTCATGAGGAGAATGTGGAGGGCCTCAATTTTGTCTTTGTTGCAGATGAGTCATTTTCTCTGGGGGAACATATTATGAGGCCCTTTCCAACATGGAACCTGACCCCAGAGCAGAGGATCTTCAACTATAGGCTGTCTCGTGCCCGAAGAGTTGTCGAGAACGCTTTTGGAATCCTGTCAAGTCGGTTCAGGCTTTTTCTAACAGCAATTACCTGGCCGAATACAAGCTCAATCAGGCTGTGTTGTGCTGCTGCATCCTGCACAATTATTTAAAGAGGATTGCAAGCAGCTACATTCCCTTATTTTCAAGTGAGGTTGACTTTGCTGTGTCTAGCCCAGCTGAATCAACTGTGATGATGGCTCCTGAAAGTGGCCGTGCTGGGTTGACCGCACAAACTGCCAGAGATGTCCAGCAAAAATATCTGGAGTACACTCACTACACATCTTTTGGGCATGCCCCAAAATACAGAAATACTGGGCAGAGGTCTTCGACCTCATCTCACTGATCACCAACCATAAAACAATACCGACTCCCGCATTAGCAGTCCTCAACCTTACAATTGACAATCACTCATATACTACTGGCAGCCAGACTCAACATAGTTAGACATTGGAAATCTGACACTCCCTTGACTTTATCCCAAGTAATTGATCTAGTAGCCTTACACTATAGCTACGAAACCACGGTAGCAGCCAGCAACAGCCAGACTCCCAAATCTTGCATACAATGGCAACCATGGATCACATAGTGCAAACGTAACTTATTTGCTCCATGAGGTGATAATCTCTTCTTCAGCTATATATCTATTATGTTGTGCTGTGGGTCTGCTACACACACACAATGTTATTGTTGTTAATGTATGTAATGCATTAATGATAAAAATATTCAGCCTTTTCAACTCAAGGCTTTCAATTTAATTAATTGCTTGGAGTCCCTAAAATTGCCTGAGTTAGCCACATTTTACAGCACATTGCCACTGTAACTACACCAACTTAACAAATACACTGGTATTGAGTATTGAAATAAGAAGCCACACATTGTTTAGTATAAAACATTTTACTCCAAGCACATTCACATGTGGTTATAAAAGGTTTTTGAACAAACCAATATCTTGGTGTATAACATGTATGTTTGATATATTTTGGCTTTGTTTAAAAACATAACATATACATCCCCAACTCAGGAACTTACAAAGTTCAACTTTGCTAAAGTGAAGGCCATATGAGACATTAGTATCTCAAAACTGTGTTGATGTTTCCTTCCTCAGATGGGGTTGTTGTGCTATTTAAGGACAGTTCCCGCACAGTAATTATTAAGTAATTTTTAACGAGGATATTTTTAAGATACAAAATCAATCTATATGACACAGTCTATACATGTGAAACTTATTCATGGAGACAAGTGATCATACAAAATAGTTACATTTATTGGTTGACAAAAAACAAATATTTACATGAAATTAAAATGCAGATTGCCTTACATGAACATCTTGAAAATTAATGGAAACACCCGCAAAATAGGAGCGTAGTACCGTGGACGTAATATCACCATGATAACTTCTCAGTAGAATCAATAACCTTATGAGAATTGTCAATTAAACAGAATGTCTGTATCCAAAATATGTATGAAAAGCTAAGCGGGGTATCTCATCTTATAACGTTTAACAAAAAAACAAAAAACAAAGAAGGAGAACCAACTTGATGGACTATACCGGTACCTGAACAAGATGTGCAAACAAATACTAATACATTTTTAATAATTTTATTGATACAAAATATTCTATACATTTCATTTAAAAGTGTTAATACATATACATAAACATGAAGATATTGATATCATGAAGTGTGTAAATACTGGTTGACGCGTTTCGCCCAAAAGCTTCCTCAGAACCAGGTAAATATGATCATGACCCCTAGAAGAATCACAACACCTGGAAGATATGAGGTATATAAGTCAAGTACATCATTATACAGTAGTACAGCACAGCATTATTCATAGTTCATTTATGCAAATATCAATTAAATTAATACTTTTGGGAAATTAAAACAGCCTACCTTAGATTTATGTAAATCTAAAATGGCCAACACAAAAAGCGTCTCAATTAAAATGGAGGTGGTGTATTACCCATATATATATAAGTGGGGAAAGACGATGTTCATGTGCATAGGGGACCTAGGTTAACACTATAGTGGATCTGTAAAAGGAAGAAAAATAGGATTGAAAATTGGTATAATGTTAATATCTTGTCCTAATGAAATAAAAATAGATTAAATAAAATAAAATAAATTAAATAGAGCCTACTTACACCTGCCCAGCCCAGGTAATTGTTCAGACAAAGCTACGGATATGGGTACAGCATCGATCAGCAAACAGGAATCGGACTTCAGGAAAAGATTCAAATAATACCGTTCCTATAAGTGGTAACCAATAAATTAGTAAAAAAAGCCAGTCAAAGCCTTGCTACGATAGCTGCATAGAAAATTGAAAAATAGGTACCTGAGACTAGACGATCGGGGGTTTAACGCCACCCCAGGCCAGTGGTATTGGTAAACAGGCACTGGAACTCATGTATCTAATAAAAGATACATGAATTCAGGGGACACAGTATATCCAACAAGAACCACCAAGCTAGTAGCTCCCACTAGGAAAGAAACAACAAAGAATCTTAATTAATAATAAATCTGAGTGCAAACTACCAATTGCTACCACCAAACCAAATGTTATGGATCACAAAAATATATAATGATACGTGAGATTTGGCTCTTTTTATATAGGCGCTTTGGCGCCAAAAAGATCGCTATAACAAGGGTTGATCAGCATTGGTTTCAATTATGGCGCACAAAGAGTGCGCCAGTGCACACATACAACGTGCCGCCGTGCATATAATACTAGTAAATACGTGCGCCAGAGTCATAGCGGACATGGCGCACGCGCAGTAGCGGTCAATGTTCGCTGGAGCGCCTGTGTGTGGACTAAGTCCACGCACATGCGCTATTGGGACAAAACAGTCCCATATTCAGCAGGCACCAGCGCATGCGCCAGCAGAGTATCAGCGCACGAATCTAGTCAAAGGAAGCAGGGATCGATGTAAAAACATCAATCATGGTATTTATGGTGACTAATACCCATAAAAATAAATAAATGATCACTAAACAACAGTTAGAGTGGCAGAAATTCATTACAAGAAGGTTTATAATAATAAAAAAAAAAAAATCCTAATTTTAAAAAATCCTAAATCCACTCTACCATCCACCAAGGTCCCATGGGCACATGAACATTCGTCACTTTAAATAATAATATTAGTTATAAATCAAAGATCTGTGCTGGACAATCACTTACCTCCTCATTACTTCCATGCTTTATACATCATATAAACAATTAACAGTAATTATTATACAACACAAATTAGATATATATACATTTTATATTTACATTGACAGCAGGAAACAATATCGCCTGCAGAGCATTCAGATGACGAACACCCCAAATCATACAGGTGTCAGAATAAGTCCCCAATAAGGGGTTAACCAATAAATTGAGTAGCGCTAATCTATAGGCATATAGCTCAATTCTATTGATTAAAGAAAGGATCTGTAACTGAGAGAATCATTTAAACCTGGTGCCCTGGTAGCATTTAATTTAAATATCCATTTAGCCTCTCGTTGGAGTAACTTCTGATCTATGTTGCCCCTCTTGGGTCCTCTCTGACCCTTTCTCGAGCCGTGAAGCACACCATTGATGTGTCATTCTTATGTTGCAAAGCTACGTGTCTACCTATGGGGGTATAGAGCAAATTTTTCCTTATATAGTAAAAATGGTCATAGATCCATCTCCAAAAGTTCCTGAAGGTCTTGCCCACATAGAACGAACCACACTTGCAGAACGCTATGTAGACATTTCCCTTCGTTTGGCAATTGGCAGAGAATCTCATGTTGTAAACCTCTCCATTGGGGAGTACATAGGAAGAACCCTCCAGAATCCAACTACAGTACAGGCATACCCCACTTTTAAGTACACAATGGGGCTTCTTTACTAAAGCTGGAAAGTGCAAAATCAGGCTCAGTTCTGCATAGAAACCAATGAGCTTCCAGGTTTTATTACCAAAGCTTAATTTAACAAGCCAAGGTTAGAATCTCATTGGTTTCTATGCAGAAGTGAGCCTGATTTTGCACTTTCCAGCTTTAGTAAATAAGCCCCATCGTGTACTTAAAAGTGGGGTATGCCTGTATTCGCATCCATGGCATTTGAACATACCCAACGGTTCATCCTCATTTCCAGACAATTCTTGGAAATGAGTGTGGACCAACCGATCCTTTAGAGACTGGCATTTTTTGTAGGTGATTTGAGGGACAGCACCAACGTATTTGCTGATAATACGGTCACCCGTTAAAAGATGCCAGTGCCTACTAATTACTTCATGTACACTTTCGTGATTATTAGAATAGGTAGTAATAACGCGGGACATCTACCTGTTTTTTCTTTCTCGAACAACAATTTGATCCTGTCTCTATCAATGGCTTTTTTGAAAGCCTTTTTAAGAATAGTCTTGCTATATCCTCGTTTTAATGAGACGATCTCTCAGAAGGTTAGCCTCAACTCTAAAATCCTCCTCATTTGAACAATTTCGTCTGAGACGCAGTACTGTGAGTATGGGATGCTTCTAATTAAGGAGTGGATGCAAACTTTCCATGTGGAGAATTGTATTCCCGACGGTCACTTTTCTAAAAAGTGATGTATCGATAGTGCCCTCTTCTTGCTTCCGGCGGACAATCCGCCAGAGTTTTGGCCAAAGTCCGCGGGACTTTTGAAATGAACGGACTTGCCCACACACGGAGGAAAGTCCGTTCATTTAGAACGTGACTCCAGGTAGACGGGACTAGCGAAGGAGGGGAATGCCGCCGCCTCGATCGGCGACATTGACACCTCGCTAGCCCCGTCACCTGCTTTGGATTTAAAGGGGAACCCCTATGCTGAAAAAACGGCGTGGCCCCCCCAAATCCATATCAGACCCATATCCGAGCACGCAGCCCGGCCGGTCAGGAAAGGGGGTGGGGACGAGCGAGCGCCCCCCCCTCCTGAGCCGTACCAGGCCGCGTGCCCTCAACATGGGGGGTGCCCTGGGGAAAGGGGGGCCCTGTGGCCCCCCCCCCACCCCAAAGCCACTTGTCCCCATGTTGATGAGGACAAGGGCCTCTTCCCGACAACCCTGGCCGTTGGTTGTCGGGGTCTGCGGGCGGGGGGCTTATCGGAATCCAGGAGCCCCCTTTAATAAGGGGGCCCCCAGATCCCGGCCCCCACCCTATGTGAATGAGTATGGGGTACGATGTACCCCTACCCATTCACCTAAGGAAAAAAGTGTAAATAAAAAACAAATTTTTTAAAATACTTTATTGCACAGCTCCGGGGGTTTTTCCGTCTTGGGGGGTCTTCTCGCCGGACTCCTCCGCTATCTTCTGCTCTTTTACTAGCTCTTTCACTAGCGGAGGAGCCCGGCTTTCTTCTTCGTCGCCGCCGCCGTCTGGGGGTCTTGTTCCGACTTCGGGGGTCTTCGGGGGTCTCTTCTGTTCTTCTTGCCGGGCCTCCGCTTTCTTCTTCCAGCTCTTTTACGAGCGGTGGCCTGGGCTTCTGACGCCATCGCTGTCGCCTTCTGCTTCTGCTTCTTGTTCTGCTTCTTCCGATGTTGACTCAGCACTGTCTCCTCTTCTAATGGCTCAGACGCGTTGTGCTGTGACTTATATAGGGACAAGGGGCGGGTCACCGGCTCATGTCACATGGTGACCCCGCCCCCTTATGATGTCACAGTCCCGGAGGATGCTGGGACTGTGACATCATAGGGGGCGGGGTCACCATGTGACATGAGCGGTGGCCCCGCCCCTTGTCCCTATATAAGTCACAGCACAGCGTGTCTCTGCCATTACGGCCAGAGAGAGCGTCGTGTCAACATCGGATGAAGAAAGAAGAACAAGAAGCAGAAGCAGAAGGCGACAGCGACGGCAACAGAAGCCCGGGTCACCGCTCATAAAAGAGCTGGAAGAAGAAAGCGGAGGCCCGGCAAGAAGAACAGAAGAGCGGGACAAGACCCCCGAAGTCGGAACAAGACCCCCAGACGGCGGCGGCGACGAAGAAGAAAGCCGGGCTCCTCCGCTAGTGAAAGAGCTAGTAAAAGAGCAGAAGATAGCGGAGGAGTCCGGCGAGAAGACCCTCCAAGACGGAAGAAGACCCCCGGAGCTGTGCAATAAAGTATTTTAAAAAATTTGTTGTTTTTTTTATTTACACTTTTTTCCCTTAGGTGAATGGGTAGGGGTACATCGTACCCCATACTCATTCACATAGGGGGGGGGGCCGGTATCTGGGGGCCCCCTTATTAAAGGGGGCTCCCGGATTCCGATAAGCCCCCCCTGCCCGCAGACCCCGACAACCAACGGCCAGGGTTGTCGGGAAGAGGCCCTTGTCCTCATCAACATGGGGACAAGGTGCTTTGGGGTGGGGGGGGGGCCGCAGGGCCCCCCTTTCCCCAGGGCACCCCCCATGTTGAGGGCACGCGGCCTGGTACGGCTCAGGAGGGGGGGCGCTCGCTCGTCCCCACCCCCTTTCCTGACCGGCCGGGCTGCGTGCTCGGATAAGGGTCTGATATGGATTTGGGGGGACCCCACGCCGTTTTTTTTTTCGGCGTAGGGATTCCCCTTTAAATCCATACCATGTAGACGGGGCTAGCGAGGTGTCAATTTTCGCCGATCGAGGAGACGGCGGCATTGGATTCCTTCGCTAGTCCCGTCTACCTGGAGTCACGTTCTAAATGAACGGACTTTCCTCCGTGTGTGAGGAAAGTCCGTTCATTTCAAAAGTCCCGCGGACTAGCACACAGACGGCGGGATTGTCCGCCGGACTGCCGAGTCCGGCGGACAATTTTAAGTCAAAACTTAAAACTAGGTCCGCCGGACTTTTGGGAGGAAAAAGTCCGCCGGAGCCCCACACACGGTCGGAATGTCCGGCGGAAAGTCTGATCGCGTGTACGCGGCCATAGTCATTCTCTTTGAGACCATCTGAGCCCATATTTAGGTTGACTTTAGGATAGGGTGATCTCACCCCTCTAAAAACCAAAACTTGAAGCCACGTACACATAGAGGCATAACTGGTAAATGTCCCTTATGATCCCCTGCCGAAAATGTGTGTAGGTACAAACAGGTTACTTCCTCAAGCCCCAGAACACACAGTGTGTCAACATGTGCTATCTCCCATCACGGGATATCAATGTACGCGTTTTGTGGGTGCACCCCCTTCCTCCAAACTAAAGTAGGTGTGAGGAAGCGCTGGCACCCCCGAGACACGTCCATTGATACCCCATGATTGGACCTAGCACATGTTGCCAGACTGGGGCTTATTTCAGAAAGGCGAATCAACTTTGCACTACAAGTGCATTTTCAAGTGCACTTGTAGTGCAAAGTGGATTTGCCTTTTTGCAATAACCCCCAGTGTGTCAACATGTGCTAGCTCACATCATGGGGGATGATGTGATGTTGAGGCTTTCCTCGTTGCTGCTCTCAGCACACACCTGCTGTCTCTCCACCAATTGCTCTCCCACTGCCCCGGAAGAGAAGAGGCGGGGAATATACTAGAAAGGACAGGGGCAGAGTTTCACGCATGCTCAGTGTATATAAAGCCCTAACACGCAGTCGATGTAGCGGCCGTAGAAGCGATCTGGGAGTGGAGGACGAAAGATCGAAATCGCTGAAAGGAACGCTAAAATTAAGGTAATAATTTTACCAATTATTTGAAGGCCAAAATTGGTAGCCTGCGTAGTACATATAATAGGGAGCGCAAGAAGGTTATGGAATCCCAGAGATCCGGAGCAGCAGCAGATGACATATGTCCCCAGGCTGTGGTACTACTACAGCCTGTGTTTTTTGTCAGACCAAACCGAACCATGCCCATCAATCTCAATGCTTCCTTTCACATTGGCTGAGGCCACAGCTCCTGAGGTCCACCCTGGGACACAGGAAGAAGATGTGGAGGAGCCCAGCTTGACCCAGGTATAGCATTGTTGAACATATTTGTAGACAAAAATTGAATGATGTTAACTAGATGTTATTGATCCCAAATTTCTGCCTTAACAAAGTGGTTTACATATCAATAGACAGTAGTGGCCAAAAATGATTGGGACAAGAATGAAAAATGCTGGGGTCAGAATGATAGTCTTTTCCATTTGTTAACATTCAATTTGCAACAGTCATGAGCTCAAAATTGTGTGTGATTTATGACCAAAAAAACACAAATATGTCCCATTTTCATACACAGGAAAGTCTCAGGCAGGAGGAGTCCTTGCCCAACAGCCACACTTAGTCCCAGGTTCCTCCCCTATGCCCGCCAACTAAAAGGGCTAGGAAGAGCAGAAACCTGGATGATGCCACAGCTGCCTTCCTCAGTCATACAAGTGCCATTAGCATGGCCCCGGATGCCCAGGAGGCTTTTGCCTGCATGACCGCAAACAAGTTGAAGAATATGGAGGACCAACGCAGCACGTGTGAGGAGATGATCCTGCAGCTCTTCAAAAAGGGGAGGAGGGGCCAAATTACCCCGAAAACGCACATATGCGAATTAGAGCATAGTCCTCCACCACCTCCACAGTCACCATAGCCACCCCACCCACCACAGCAGCATGGTGGAATGTGTCTAATGCAACCCCAACAAGGCTGCTGGGCTGGGGATTATCAACACTATAATTTATCATTTTCTTTTGGTTTATTTTTAAAATTATGATTTGAGCTGATCTTTTTTTTTGTGCAGAAAATGCATTTTTTATTTAATTTGGTTTATTTGTGTGGAAGGATGTGTTGAGAGCGATGGCCTGGGTTCGGTCTGGTCTGGCAAAAAATGCAGGCTGTTGGAAGACCACAGCCTCGGGACATATATGTTATCTGCTGCTGCTCCCGATCTCTCGAAGTCCAGCACCGTATTGTGCTCCCTATTAAATGGACTCCTTCGGTTACCCATTTTGAAATTTACATAATTGATGTTTGCCCTGGGGTACAAACGCTTCACCAATTCAAACAGTTTCTCCATCGTTGCCTTCCTCTTGATTTTTATATGATGTGCTCCCTATTCAATAAAAAATATTTTTTTAGAAAAATACTTGGCTATGTGTTTTACTTAAAAAAGGACAGTTTGTTTGTGAGTAGGCAGGTACATTTAGAAAATACAATGTCTAAAAAGGGACAAACATAGTTGTATCTTTGAGCTTCAAAAATATGAGCTAATAATGGTGTTGTGGTAACTTGACCCCAAAAAAAAATTATTCTGGCGATCACTAGAAAAAAATAATTGAAATACATTTGGCAGAACTCTTTTAATATCACCAGCAAAGTAGCTTCACTATTATCCCATTATAAAGAAGAAGAGAACGTGCGCTTCATTGAGAGATTTCATAATTTGCCACATCACGAATGTGATATCTCCATTACGAAAGCTAGTTTTACAAGACCGACCGCTTCTAGCTTGTCCTTGCTTCCGAGCATGCATGTTTGTACTTTGGACTTGTGTACACTCGCTGGGAGAATCTGGCAACACACATTTGTCCGTGGAAAATTTGAAAACCTGCTAGCCAACATTTGTTGGCGGAAAGTCTGACAACAATTGTCCGATGGAGCATACACCTGGTGTATGTGTCTACAATTGTCCCTATTCCTGTACATTGCACACTCACATCAGTCCCTACCCTCAAGGAGCCCACAATTCAAGGTCCTCATTCATATACTAGGGCCATCTTTTTTTTGGACAGAAGCCAATTAACCTACCTACATGTTTTTGGATTGTGGGAGGAAACCGGAGTACCCAGAGAAAACCCACACAGGCACAGGGAGAACATGCAAACTCCAGGCAGGTAGTGTCGTGGTTGGGATTCGAACCAGCGACCCTTCTTACTGCTAGATGAGAGTGCTAACCACTACACCACTGTGCCGCTTTAATATTGCTTCTTCTGTGTGAGATCTAACAATTGATCTAACCTGATCTAACAATCTATATAAGTTTTGTTCAAAAATTTTGAATTAGGGGGGCTAACTCAACAAGGGTGGCCCTGAATGGTTTAATCCCTGAGGGATACAATGTTTAAAGTGGAAGTAAACCCTCTGGGACCAATTTGACCTACAGGTAAGCCTAGATTAAGGCTTACCTGTAGGTCCAATAAACATCATAAACACTTAGCCAATACATTTGAGCATCCATCAAAATTCAAAAAGAGGGAAAAACATTGTGGCATAGAGTCTTCCACAAATCCCACCCACCAGATGCTGGTCAACTTGGCTATCAAGGAGAAGAGAGGGGGCCATGGAAAATAAGGGGGTAAAATATCCCCTGGTCACACCCACCAGCTCTGCTGGAGTCTGGGAATGCAGACAAACAGCAGGCGGGCATGTACACTCTCAACCTTCCTGCTTTTCAGCAGTGTGTCTATCAGACGGCTTGAGAACCCTTTTGCTTTTAGCAGCTGCTCCTAAGATACCAGGTGGCTAACTTCCACCTTTCCACCTGTGGACAGTACACTGGGCCCTGGGCTAGTAGATGCTCCTGGATTGGTAGCAACCAAGGAGGCTCTATGGCGAGTTCTTTGAGCATAGAGAACCATGGTCTCCTGGGCCAGTGAGGTGCTATGAGGATTAATGATGTGTCTTCTGTACGTAATTTCCTTATCACTGCGGGTAGTAGCACTGGTGGGGGAAAGGCATAACATTTGCTGAACGCCCACTTCTGTGCTAATGCGTCTACTCCGAGTGCTCCATCCTCTCTTCTTAGGGAGAAAAAGGCTTGGACTTTCCTGCTTTCTCTTGAAGCAAATAAGTCTACCTGAGCTATTCCCCATTTTTTTGTAATCTGGTCGAATACCTCCTGCTTTAGTACCCAATCTCCTTCTCTTACTTTCTTCCTGCTGAGGAAGTCTGCCACTTTGTTTAAGTCCCCTTTTAAGTGGACTGCTGAAAAGGAGAGTATGTTTTTCTCTCCCTATTTCAGGATCTCTTCTGCTAGGGCCCACAGGACTCCGCTTCTGGTTCCCCCTTGTTTGCTTATGTAAGCTATTACTGACGAGTTGTCTGATCTGATCTGTACATGATGTCCTTTTAACTCTTTTTTGAAGGACTGGAGTGCAAACCATACTGCTTTCAACTCCTTCCAGTTGGACGACCTTGTTCACTATTCTCTCCCCCAAGCCCCTTGTGCTATCTGGAAGTCTAAGTGTGCTCCCCACCCTGTGCCACTTGCGTCTGTGGTTAGGATTCGGGAGATAGGTAGAATCCATAGCCACCCCTCGTTTATGTTTTCTGTCCTTCTCCACCACCATAAGGACTTTTTTACATTTGCTGGTATTAATACCTGCAAATCCAGTGACTCCTGCCTGTGATCCCATATCTTTAATAGGAACATTTGCAGTGGCCGGAAATGCAGGTTTGCCCACTGTACCGCTGGGATTGCAGATGTTAGCAACCCTAATGTTGACATTATCTTCCTCATTGAACAAGGTACTTTGGTCTGTATTGTTCTTATTTCTTTTTGAATTTTTTCCTATTTTCTCCTTGGATAGGAAAACTCTTTGCTGAACTGAGTCTATTATATACCCCAGATACTTTATTTGTTGCGTGGGTTGTAGATTTGATTTTTCCACATTTACCAACCAAGCTAGACTTTCTAGAAATGCTCGTGTGAACTTGAGGTTTTCTAATAACCTCTCGGGGGTTTTTGCAAAAAGGAGAAGGTCGTCTAAATAGGCAATGATGGATATGCCTTTTAGTCGTAATGGTGCCAGAGCTTCTGCCAGAACCTTGGTAAAGATTCTTGGCGAAGATGATAGGCCAAAGGGTAGAGCCTGAAACTGAAGGTGTATGGTCTCTTTTCCTGTTTCTATTGCTAGCCTTGACAACTTTGGTGTATGGGTATGTGTAGGTATGCGTCCTGTAAATCTAGCGAAGCCATATAACAGTTTGGGGGTAACAGAGCCTTCACTGAGTATATGGAATCCATTCTGAATCTCTTGTAGGTTATGGATAGATTTAATGGCTTGAGGTTAAAGATTGGTCTGACCTTTCCTGAGGGTTTCTGTACTCCGAATATGTGGGAGTAGAAGCCCTGTCCCGTTTCTTCCTTTGGTACCTTGATAATTACACCTTGTGTCCTGAGGTCATTTATGGATCTCATTAACCCTCTGGCTTTGTCCTTGTTCTTTGGCAGTTTGGTGGTGTACAGTCTGCTTGGGGCGAATTTCGAGAATTCTAGGGAATACCCTTCTCTTATCGTCCTTAAAATAAATTGACTGGAGGATATCTTTTCCAATTGTGAGATGAAGGCCCCCAGTCTTCCTCCCACTGAAACTACCTCATTGTTTATTGCGGGTCTGCTCAGGAGGGCGAAAAATTGCTCCTCCTTTGTTTTTCCCTCGCTGGACCCAAGGTTTCTTTTGATTGGCTGCCTTGGGTGTTGAGAAACGGGACTTAGTGTCCACTCTTTGCCTCTTTTGTTGAGGCTGACTCCAAGGTGCTTTCTGTTTTAGCGGGAACGCCTTCTTTTTGTCCGCTGTACGGTCTAGCACCTTCTCTAATCCTGGCCCGAAAAGCAGGTCCCCCGTAAACGGGATCCCGCATAACTTGGCTTTTGATGTGCAGTCCCCCTGCCATGTCTTTAGGCATAGGGCCCGTCTGGTAAAATTGGCTAGTGCCGAAGATCTGGCTGCCATGCGTACCAGCTCTGCTGATGCATCTGCGATATACGCGATGCCTTTGAGGAGAGTGGGAAAAGAGGATAAAATCTGTTCCTTTGCAGTTCCTTCCTCAATGTGTGCCTGTATACGGTTTAACCAAAATTCTACATTTCTGGCTACCACCGTGACTGCCATGGCTGGCTTTAGGCTTCCCACTGTGGAGTCCCATGACTTTTTTAATAGGGAATCCATTCTCTTATCCATTGCTTCAGATAAGACCCCAATATCTTCAAAAGCTAGATCGGTGTGCCTGGAAACCTGTGAGAAGGCCGCGTCTAGTTTTGGGGTTTTGTTCCACACTGATGACTCATCATCTGAGAATGGGAACCGTCTCTTTAAGGCTTTAGAAAAGAATGGTTTCCTCTCAGGTTCCTGTCACTCTTTCTTAATTGCCTCTATTAAGATGTCATGAACAGGAAAATTCTTCTTTTCCTGCTCTCCTAGACCCTCATACATCTGACCATGTAAGGATAAAGGTTTCTTTTCAGTCTGTATACCCAGTGTGGTATGAATGGCTCCCCAGAGTTGATCTACCTCTTCTAATGAGAGTTTGTATTGGGAGGGTCTTCTGGAATCCCCTTCCAGTGTCTCAGCCTCAGATTCTTGGGAGCCGGACGCTGCGCTGTCAGGCTCGTCCTCTGCCTCCTCCCTAGGAGTTACTAAAGGACCTGCACTAGTGGAGGGTAGTGCCTGTGTTTTTGCTAGTACCGGTAGTACTGGCGGAGGAGCAGTCTGCAGTTGAGGGATCTGAAACCCTTCAAAGAAGGTTTTGAATGACTCAAAGGTACTGGATAGTTCTTTGACAGATGCCGCTAAATCACTGCCCTGCTCAATGGAATGTTCTTGCACTAATTTGTGAATACATTCCTTACATAATGCTTTTCCCCAGGAATCTTTAAGTGTGTTTTTACAAGAAGGGCACCTCCTTTTTGAGTTATGAGAGGGCCTAGACTTGTCAGGTTTCTGAAAAAACATAAAGAAAAACCCACAACATTAATACTGCCATAACCTCCCCTGCATAATTGCAGGTGCACAGCGCCTTTCATGTGGGCTTGCCTCACCAGGGGCCCCATGAAACAACCCTTTGACACCGGAGGGACCTGCCCACACCCCATTTTTCTTGAACCCTTGAGGGGGAGGGGGGTGGGTGGTGGGTTAGGCCAGGGGAGTTCCACCCTCGGTTCCCCTACCTTCACATGGCTGGAGCTGGTCTCTGCTGGAGCAGTCTGGTCCCTCCCTTCTGCGTCCGACATGTTGGTGTCACCACCGGAGCCTCTGCTGTCTCTACAGCATCTGCAGCTCCTCTCCAGCCCATGCCTGGTTCCTTTCCATAGTTTGCGGCTGGAACCGGAAGCCACAAACCCGGAAGTACACACCCCCTTCTCCGGACGTGACGTCACCCGTCACCTGCGCTGCCATACTCAATACCCAGCGTGTTCCGCGCTGCGAGCGCTACACGCTGCTGGGGGCATGGGACGGCAGGATATGTACCTTTGCTCCGCACTCGGAGCTGAGAAGGTACCCCCCCCGACCTCCAAGTGCGCTCAGGGATGCGAGGGTGGCAGTCTCTCCCAGGTTAGTTTGCCTGGTTGTGTCCAAAGGAGCCTCTGCTGCATCTTTGCCTGAGCATTTCCATACCCTCTGGTAGATCCTGACTCTCCTGGCTGGTTCCACTGGTGTCTCCCCTCCTGGAGGAAACACAAATAACTGAGGAGCAGCAGGGGAGGAGGAAATTTATAGCAAGCTGGCGCAGGTGTTTCCTACAGAGGGGAGGAGCCAAGGTCTTTTGGGTGGCTGTCCTGAAAGACGATAAGGGAAAAATCTTCGCTATTTTCACCCCCCAGCTCAAATCCAAATATTGCCACCTTCTTGAAGCTGGTTAACGGGGAGATTGACAAACTTCATGTCAACCCCCCTAGATTCACCAACATTAGTACATCTGAAAAACAGGCTTTAAAATCTTTGGGTGATAATACATCTATTATAATTAAACCAGCAGATGTCCTCATGGACAATACCCAGTATGTTGCCATGTGTTCCAAAATTTTGAGAAATAAGAACTGGTATAGGAGGATAACTAAAGACATAGTTCAAAAATTCAACTTAGACTATTACCAATTAGTTGATCAGGCCTACTCTAATAATATAATCAATAAGACTACATGGGAATACATCAGAACAAATTTTCCTATAGTACCGACCTTTTACTCATTGCCCAAAGTTCATAAAGATGTACACAATCCCACAGGCCATCCAATCATATCAGGTAGGGGGTCAATTAGTAAGAATGCCAGTGGGCTCATTGATGAGCATCTCAAACCGTATGTTTTCTGTTTGCAGTCATATGTGAAGGACACCATCCATTTTTTTTAAAAATCATTGAGAACCTTGTGGTTCCCAAGGATGCCTATCTAGTTACTATTGATGTGGAAGCGCTTTACAGCTCCATCCCCCATGACAAGGGGATGGCAGCTGTAAAGCATACCATCTATCAAAGTGGTGATGTAGATTGGAGATACAATGAGTTCATCTGGTCTCTCCTAGAATATATTTTACACCACAAAGTCTTCACCTTCAATGGCTCCCACTACCTCCAGGTGCAGGGGGTAGTGATGGGGACTTTCTGTGCCCCATTGTATGTCATCCTGTACCTGGGGGAGTGGGAGAATATGTTCCTCAATGACGAGGCCTTGTCAATATACACAGACCCCCTGTTAGTGTGGTTTAGGTATATTGACAACGTCTTCGTCATTTGGGACGGCTCACTTGAATTGCTCAATCTGTGTTTGGCGAGAATAAATTGCAACAAATTCAATCTCGTATTCATCATGTCCTCCAACACCATCTAATTTCTCAATGTGCAGGTCTCGAGGGATGCAGATGGCACACTGAGCACCAGCCTGTACCGCAAAGCCACCACAGGAAACAATATTCTGCACACCTCTAGCTTCCACCCTGAGACTCTAATTAGATCTATACCATACAGTCAGTATTTAAGGGTGAGACGCAACTGTACAAATGATGATGTTTTCAAAATTGAGGCTCGCAGAGGGGATATTCCAACACATCACTAAAGAAGGCATTCAAGACAGAACCTTCTATATTCCCAGAGATATCCTAATTCTGATAATCCCCTGAGAATTATAACCAAATACTGCAACCAACATGCTGAAATTCTGAAAATAGTTTCCAAGTACTGGCATATCCTCACTATGGACCCTAACCTGGGTCGATTGATCCCAGAGATACCCCTCTTCACCTTCAGGAAAGCAACATCTATTGCCTCCATATTGGTGAAAAGTGAGTTTAGGGGAGACAGATAGGTGGACCATTGCAAATACTAGGGTACCTTCATGTGTGGCACATGTGGCTACTGTCGATACATGGATACCAATAAAAGTCCCACCCTACCCAGTGGTCAAACCTTTAAACCTTGACACTTTGCAAATTGCAAGACATTTGGGGTAGTTTATCTTCTCAGATGTGATTGCGGTTGCTTTTACATTGGGAAGACTATGCTCCCCTTTTGGAAAAGAGCCTATTGACATATTCGAAGTATGCAGGTCTGTAATCCTGATCTGCCTCTGGGGAGGCGTACTACCTTGGTTCATCGGGGGACTTTTCCCAAGATTAAATTTTTGATTTTGGACAGTATCTACTATCTACCCCAGTTCAAGGGGAGGGGACTGGAACAAAAGTCTCCTCCAGATTGCACTACGTTGGATATATGTTAAGAGCCACACATCCTCCCAGATTGAACAATGTGATTTGCTTCAGGCCCTTTTTGGAGGGCTTCAACATGGGTGGGGTGGAAAATGAAAGTATGAGACACTTATATCTCTACCAACTCCTGTCTTTGCGGGGTCATATATCTCCCCTCTCTGGTTCCCCCTCTTTCCCTATTGTATCTCTTTCTCTTTCTTTTATTTTCTTCTGTCAATTTGCATTAGTAGTAGGTTAATTACCAATATTCATCTATGTTTTGCCCTTTCTTTTTGTCTTTTATTTTTTTTATTCATGTTCATTTTGTGAGGACCGTGGCATGGAGTCACCTGCACATCCTCTCTAATGTGCTTTATCATTGTCCATCATTTCTAGGCTGTTTGCCTGCTATGATGGATATGTTATCCAATTTGTCATCCATCTAATTATCTTTTATTAGCTCTCTCCAAGGTGGGTAAGCCATGGTGTGGCATATCCCCATATCATGTGCACCTGGCATGGCAAAATATTCTCCTTCCGGGGCTTTTTTTGGGATGTGAGTCAGCCATACCATTGCAGGCTGTCTCTCCCCTTTTTTGGTATCCATGACGACCCTGTCGTCATGAGACGCCCTTGCCATGCCGGTGGGACGCTGCTGCGTCAAGCCCCTCCGTGGTGCTCCTGCGTGGCGTCACTGCACACGTGCCCTGCCGGGCTTCTGCCGAGAAAGTTCCGCTCGGCGTATAAGGTCGCCCCTGTACTGCGCAGCGATTGCGCAGTATGAATCATAACGAAGCCGCCAGAAATAGCCGAAGCAGAAGACAGTAAATCAGCTGTAAATCGCGGGTTCGCTACGCTCGCCACGCTTCGGGCATGGCCTCGCTGTGCTCGGCATATTTTTATTCTAACTCTATGTCCACTCGGATGGTGGGGCTCAAACCTGGACATAGGTTAGAATGTAGTGCGCTGGTGCCGTGTACAGCTGACTGACTTTGGCTATTTTCAGAAACTCTGTTGTGCTTCATTGTATTTCTCACTGCGCAAGCGCAGCGCCTGCGCAATACAGAGGGGTCCTTATACGCCGGGGGAACTTTATCGGCAAGACACCGGCTGCTCTGCGTCTCTGTGCTCTCAGCATGGTGCATGGGCGTGACGTTCCTTGCCTGCACCGTGTGAAGGTGCGGCGCAGTGACGGCCCAGGGGGCCTTTCAAGGAGAGACTGGGAGGGGATGTCAGGACACTCAGCTGCTCCGCATTATTGCGGATCAGCTGTCTGTCTTGGCTAGTATTTATAGATCACTCATTTCAGGATAGATAGGGCAGGGGGAGGATGTCTCTTGGATTTGTTGGTGGAACCTGTTGTGGGAAAGATATTGCCTGGGTAAAAAATCTTTTATTCCATGCATAGTCATGGTGTTTATATGTTTGATATCTAGTTTTTCAAACTTTTTTGATACAAAGTACCTCTATTTATATATATCTTCCCCCCTCTTTCCATATACCTTTTGGGGGTGCTCCTCATTTTTTGACAGGGCTCATACCAGACATTATTTCCTTAATGCACGTGTCCACAGCCTCCTGGGTCGGTTCTCCTCATTTGTCCATCTGCCTGTGAGTGACAGCATCTTTGGACTATTTTCTCCCCCCCCCCAACCCCTTGTCCGTTTTCTTTCTGCACATTGATACTTACTCTGCCATTCAATTTCTTCTTTTCCAGACTCCCTATTGGCTGGGCCTCAATGTACATGCCAGCCTGCTGTTTGTCTGCATTCCCAGACTCCAGCGGAGCTGGTGGGTGCGACCAGGGGGTATTTTAGAACAAACATTTTTACAGCGCACACATGCAAAACTGACATTTACCTCCAGCAAGGCTATTTAAAAGCACCTAGACAGACATTTTCAAAAAACATTATCAAAAAATATGGGGATTTGGTCATACCATATTGCTATATGGTGCTTAAGCCCACTTACTGCGACAAAGTACCCCATGATTAGTGGGTCCTACACTATCCATAGATTAAGAGATCCTGCTTCTCTGAACCAAGGGAGATATACTCCTCTATATGGGAGAACATGAGGTCTCCACCCATGATACAGGTGGTCACTAATTGAGGTACTTACTGAGTGGGGTGCTCCACCCAAAAGGATTTGGTCAAAATCCATACAATAGACAAAAAAGATATTTGGGGGGCACACCGTAAAGAATGCATTAAGATGGTGCTGCCATAAGACCATACAACAGAACAAACATATTACAGCGCACACATGCAAAACTGACATTAACCTCCAGCAAGGCTATTTAAAAGCACCTAGACAGACATTTTCAAAAAACATTATCAAAAAATATGGGGATTTGGTCACACCATATTGCTATATGGTGCTTAAGCCCACTTACTGCGAAAAAGTACCCCATGATTAGTGGGTCCTACACTATCCATAGATCGGGAGATCCTGCTTCTCTGAAACAAGGGAGATATACTCCTCTATATGGGAGAACATGAGGTCTCCACCCATGATACAGGTGGTCCCTAATTGAGGTACTTAACTGAGCAGCACCATCTTAATGCATTCTTTAGGGTGTGCCCCCCAAATATCTTTTTTGTCTATTGTATGGATTTTGACCAAATCCTTTTGGGTGGAGCACCCCACTCAGTAAGTACCTCAATTAGTGACCACCTGTATCATGGGTGGAGACCTCATGTTCCTCATATAGAGGAGTATATCTCCCTTGTAGGGATGAGCCGAACACCCCCGGGTTCGGTTCACACCAGAACCTGCGAACGGACCGAAAGTTTGCGCGAATATTCGAACCCTAATATTTACAATGGACGCGAACGTTCGAAATCTAAAGTGCTAATTATAACGGCCAATATGCATGTTAATGTCATAAAACAGGTTTGGGGACCTGGGTCCTGCCCCAGGGGACATGTATCAATGCAAAAATAAGTTTTTAAAAACTGACGTTTTTTCGGGAGCAGTCATTTTAATGATGCATAAAGTGAAAAAAAAAAAGTGAAATATTCCTTCAAATATGGTACCTGGGGTGTCTAAAGTATGCCTGTGAAGTGGCATGTGTTTCCCGTGTTTAGAACTGTCCCTGCAAAAAATGACATTTGTAAAGGAAAAAAAGAAGCCATTTAAAACTGCTTGCGGCTTTAATGTCATGTCTTGTCCTGGCAATATGGATTAAAATCTTTGTGAAAAATGGCATGGCTACCCCATCACCCCCCCCCCCCACCCCATTACCAGCCCATTACCAGCCCATTACCAGCCCCTTTGGGTCTTGTATGGATATTAAGGGGAACCCCGCACCCAAAATAAAACCCTATACCTACAACCCTATATACTCTGAACAGCAGTATACAGGCAGTGCAAACAAGACTGGGACTGTAGGTTTGTTCTTAAGTAGAATCTGTTTGTAATTTTGAACAGGTAAATTTTTAAGTGTAGCTCCATCCAAAAAAATAAATTTTTAAGCTTTTTGGAGAACATAGGGAAGGGTTATCACCCCTGTAACATTTGTTTTGCTGTCTGTGCACCTGTTCATAACATTTCACCTCACTTTCTGTCCCAATGACAAATGTTTTTGGAAAAGTGGGGTTTTTATTGAAACAAGGATTGGTGATAAAGCATCAGTAGAGAGGAGATACCTTTTTCCCAAATTAAATGTAACAGGATAGAATTTCCCTTCCTAGGGGTAGATTTCCTCTCACTTCCTGTTTTCTCCTTCCGTTTGCAAGTAGGAGTCGTTTGTAAGTTGGATGTTTGAAAGTAGGGGCCTGCCGTATATACTCTGCAGAAATTTGCCCCGTTAGATGTTGGTGTTGCCACAACACTGTAAGCCCTCACAGTTACTCTTGGTGGGCACAGGAATGGGCCCTGCTGTGAATTATTAGATCAAAATTTGTAATTGAATGCACCTGTTGAACAGGGCCAGAAAAATTGGGCCTTTGGTGGTGGACGGTGTTGCCACAACACTGTAAGCCCTCACAGTTACTCTTGGTGGGCACAGGAATGGGCCCAGCTGTGAATTATTAGATCAAGAATTGTAATTGCATGCACCTGTTGAACAGGGCAGAAAAATTGGGCTTTTGGTGGTGGTGGTGGACGGTGTTGCCACAACACTGTAAGCCCTCACAGTTACTCTTGGTGGGCGCAGAAATGGGCCCTGCTGTGAATTATTAGATCAAGATTTGTAATTAACCACTTGCCGACCGGCGCACGACGATATACGTCGACAGAATGGCACGTACAGGCAGGAGGGCGTACATATAAGTCCCTCCTTTAGCCTGTCCGTGCCATCGGGAGCGCGCCGGGAGCGGCGCGCTCCCGCGCCGGTCGGGACCCCCCGTCAGTCCGATCGCGGTCCCCGTGGACTCGATCGCCGCGGGGACCCCCGCGATCGTCTCACGGGGCGGCTGAACGGGGAGATGCCGAGATAAACAGCATCTCCCCGTTCTGCCTAGCAACTAGTGACGCCGATCTCTGCTCCCTGTGATTGGAGCAGAGATCAGCATTCACTAGCTGACAGCCACGCCCCCTACAGTAAAAAACACACCCCTAGGCATACTTAACTCTTACACTGCCACCTAGTGGTTAACCCCTTCACTGCCAGTGTCATTTATACAGAAATCAATGCATTTAAATGCATTAATTGCTGTAAAAAATGACAATGGTCCCAAAAATGTGTCAAAAATGTCCAAAGTGTCCGCCATAATGTCGCAGTCACAAAAAAAATCGCAGATCTCCGCCATTACTAATAAAAAAAAAATATTAATAAAAATGCTATAAAACTATCCCCTATCTTGTAAACGCTATAACTTCTGCGCAAACTGATCAATAATCGCACATTGCGATTTTTTTTACCAAAAATATGTAGAAGAATACGTATCGGCCTAAACTGAGGAAAAAAAAAAGTTTTTTTATATATTTTTTGGGGATATTTATTATAGCAAAAAATAAAAAATAATGCATTTTTTTCAAAATTGTCGCTCTATTTTTGTTTATATAGCGCAAAAAAAAAAAATTGCAGGGGCGATCAAATACCACCAAAAGAAAGCTCTATTTGTGGGGAAAAAAAGGACGTCAATTTTGTTTGGGAGCCACGTCGCACGACCGCGCAATTGTCAGTTAAAGCGACGCAGTGCCGAATCGCAAAAAGGGGCCTGGTCCTTTGGCTGCAAATTGGTACTGTCTGAAAGTGGTTAAACGCCCCTGTTAAACAGGAGCTAAAAAATTGGGCCTTTGGTGGTGGACGGTGTTGCCACAAGACTGTAAGACCTCACAGTTACTCTTGGTGGGCGCAGGAATGGGCCCTGCTGTGAACTATTAGATCAAGATTTGTAATTACATGCCCCTGTTAAACAGGGGCTGAAAAATTGGGCCTTAGGCACTGGTGCTGGTGCCACAACACTGCAACCCCTCACATATACTGTACTTGGAGCACAGCAGTCAGACCTGTTGCAAAGCATTGCATAAAAAATTGTAATTACACGCCCCTGTTACACAGGGGCTGAAAAATTGGACCTTAGGCACTGGTGGTGGCACCCAGAAACAAAAATGTTCTTCCAAGCTATTATCAGAATCATTGAGGAGGAAGAGGATAGTCAGTCTCAACATAACAGGACAGTCACTTAGCATCAGCATAGGCAGTCTTGAAGGGATGTGACATTATAAATTATTCAGTTATATCAGCTTCAGGTGCCTGGTAGCTGGTGGTGATCCAAGACTGATTCATCTTTATGAAGGTCAGTCGATCAACCGAGTCGGTGGACAGGCACACCCTGTGATCGGTGACAAAGCCTCCAGCAGCACTGAATGTGCGTTCCGAAAGAACGCTGGATGCAGGACAGGCCAGTAGCTCAATTGCATACTGTGCAAGCTCTGGCCAGTGATCCATCCTTAAGACCCAGTAAGCCAGAGGATTTTCGGTGGGAAAGGTGTCCAAGTCTGACCTTGCCCCTAGGTATTCCTGCACCATGTATATCAGATGCTGGTGATGGTTGCTGGAACCGATCATACCTTGGGGCTGCGGACTAAAAAATTGTCTGAGTGCATCGGTCAGACGTCCACCTTCCCCAACGCTCCTTCTGCTACTGACCGAAGCCTCAGCAACTCGTCGTCCAGGACCAGGAGTTTGTATCCTCCCAGTCTCTGGGAACGAGTTGCACAGACCTTTCTGCAAGGCCTCCCGGAGATGTCTCATCCTCTGCTCCCTCTGCGACGGCAAGATAAGGTCCGCAACCTTACCCTTGTACCGTGGATCAAGGAGAGTGGCCAGCCAGTAATGGTCCCACTCCTTGATCCGACAAATACAAGGATCCTTCCGCAGGCTTTGCAGGATCAGGGAGGCCATGCAACGTAGGTTAGCTGAAGCATTCGGTCCTGAGTCTTCTGGGTCACTGAGGACAACATGATCCGCAGCCACCTCCTCCCAGCCACGTACAAGTCCACTGGTTTGTTGGGACTGTAAATCATCCCTAAAAGACTGCTGCTGCTGAGTGCCAGGCTCCACCTCCATGCTGACACAATCCTCCTCCTCCTCATCCTCTTCCTGTGTGATAGGTGGGAGAGAAGGAACACTGTCTGGATAAAGGGGGCCTTGAGAGGCAAGGAAGTCCTCCTCTTCCTGCCTCTGTTCTGCCTCAAGTGCCCTGTCCATTATCCCAAGCAGCGTATGCTCCAACAGGTGGACAAGAGGTACAGTGTCACTGATGCATGCACTGTCACTGCTCACCATCCTCGTTGCCTCCTCAAATGGTGACAGGACAGTGCATGCATCCCTGATCATGCTCCACTGGCGTGGGGAAAAAATCCGAGCTCTCCTGACCCTGTCCTGGTGCCGTAGTCGCACAGGTACTCATTGCAGTCACTGCAGCATGGCCAACGTTGAGTTTCACCTGGTGGGCATGTCGCATATAAGGCGGTTCTTGGGCAGGTTCAACTCCTTTTGCAGCTCAGCCAGCCGAGCACTGGCATTATATGATCAGCGGAAATGCACACAGACTTTCCTGGCCTGCCTCAGGACATCCTGTAAGCCTGGGTACCTGCCCAAGAACCACTGCACCACCAGGTTAAGGACGTGAGGCATACAGGGCACATGGGTCAGCTGTCCCTGTCGCAGGGCAGAGAGGAGGTTGGTGCCATTGTCACAAACCACCATTCCTGGCTTAAGCTGGCATGGCGTCAACCACCTCTCGGCCTGCCCCTGCAGAGCTGACAGAACCTCTGCCCCAGTGTGGCTCCTGTCCCCCAAACACACCAGCGCAAGCATGGCATCTTTTTGCCTGCGTACTTGCGTAGCCCCTTGGATGCCTACGGAGCACTGCTGGTTCCGAGGACAGAGCACTCGAAGAGGCCATGGAGGAAGAAGAAGAGGAGGGGGTGGAGGAGAGAGGTGTGTCACAACCAGTAGTAGCATTTTGGAGGCGTGGTGGCGGAACAACCTCCAACACTACTGCACCTTGTCCTGCATCCTTCCCAGCTGCCAAAAGAGTGACCCAATGGGCCGTGAAAGACAGGTAACGTCCCTGTCCATGCCTGCTGGACCATGAGTCAGTGGTAATATGCACCTTACCGCTGACCGCCCTGTCCAGGCCCTGCCTTCCACATGCCGGTAGAGAGCCGAAATCGCCTTCCGTGAGAAAAAGCGGCGTTTGGGAACCTGCCACTGAGGAACCGCACATTGAACAAACTCACGGAAAGGGGGCCGAGTCTACCAACTGAAAAGGCAGCAGTTGAAGTGCTAGCAATTTAGCCAAGCTAGCATTCAACCGCTGGGCATGTGGATGGCTGGGAGTAAACTTCTTTTGACGGTCCAGCAGCTGGGGCAGGGAAATTTGCCTAGTAGAATCGGACATCGGTGTACTGCTAACAGAGTGCCCGCAAGTACTTGGCTGTGACACACCTAATTCTACACCTTCATTCCTCTCAGTGCAGCTTTCAGAGAGGACTGAAGGTATAGTGGGGTTGGAGACCCCAGCTGATGAGGAGCAAGGAGAGGTCCGCTTTGTTCTTTGGTGTGGGTCTTTAATGTGCGCTTGCCAACGAGCTGCATGGCAGGTCGACATATGTCTGGTCATGCTTGTGGTGCCCAAGCGGCTGATGTTTTGGCCATGCGAGATACGCTTGAGACATATGTTGCAAATAGCAGTGGTGCGATCTGATGCACTCGTCTCAAAAAAGGCCCACACCAAAGAACTTTTGTAATAACGTGCAGAGGCAGTGCCCTGCACAAGCGGAGCTCTGCTGTGTGATTCAGTTGGTGTGCTGGCCTCAAGCTGGCCCCCGGAGGGCATCCTGCCTCATTGGACATGTGCCGCCTCCTCCTCCTCTCTCCCTTCAGGCACCCACGTGGAGTCAGTGACCTCATCATCCCCTCCCTCTTCACCACTGGAGCAAACCTGGCAGTAAGCTGCAGCTGGTGGAACATGACTGCCAGATTGCTGTCCTTGAGCATCCCCTCTCTCTGCGCTCACGCTACTGCCTTCCTCTAGCTGGGTATCATCATCCGAGCCTTCAAAACGCTGGGCATCCTCCTGGAGCATGTACCCAACACTGTGCTCAAACAGTTTGGGGGACTCCTCAGGAGGACATGGTGGGTCTAGGGAAGGGGTGCCTGATGATGCCATTGAGTATGCGTTGGCAGCTGATTTGCCAGTACCCTGAGCCTGGGTGAGAGAGGATGAGGAGGATGAGGAGGGCTTGGTCATCCACTCTACCAAGCCTTCGGCATGATGCTGCTCAACACATGTCCAGCTGCCGAAAAGAAGGACAAGCGTGTCCCATGGCCACGTGCTGATGGCGATGCACCCCGTCCACGACCAGCACTGTTGTCTCTAGACACAGAGCCCGCTTGCCCTGTGTTCTTGCCTCGGGACTGTCTGCTTCTCCTTGTCCGTCTTCCAGGCATTGTAGTGGGTAGTGTATATTGTGCTGGAGTCACACAGCACACACACTAACTCCTGCAGATGGCTGTCTTAGATGACAGCAGGACCTTAGGGCAGATAGAGGCTGAGGTGGTGGCTGCCTTAGATGACAACAACAGGGCCTTAGGGCAGATAGAGGCTGAGGTGGTGGCTGCCTTAGATGACAACAACAGGGCCTTACGGCAGATAGAGGCTGAGGTGGTGGCTGCCTTAGATGACAACAACAGGGCCTTAGGGCAGATAGAGGCTGAGGTGGTGGCTGCCTTAGATGACAACAACAGGGCCTTAGGGCAGATAGAGGCTGAGGTGGTGGCTGCCTTAGATGACAACAACAGGGCCTTAGGGCAGATAGAGGCTGAGGTGGTGGCTGCCTTAGATGATGACAACAACGGGGCCTTAGGGCAGATAGAGGCTGAGGTGGTTTATTGTGTGCTGTGCTCTACTCACACAGCACACACACGCTAGCTCCTGCAAATGCCTGGCTGCCTTAGATGACAACAACAGGGCCTTACGGCAGATAGAGGCTGAGGTGGTTTATTGTGTGCTGTGCTCTACTCACACAGCACACACACGCTAGCTCCTGCAAATGCCTGGCTGCCTTAGATGACAACAACAGGGCCTTACGGCAGATAGAGGCTGAGGTGGTTTTATTGTGTGCTGTGCTCTACTCACACAGCACACACACGCTAGCTCCTGCATATGCCTGGTTGCCTTAGATGACAACAACAGGGCCTTAGGGCAGATAGAGGCTGAGGTGGTTTATTGTGTGCTGTGCTCTACTCACACAGCACACACACGCTAGCTCCTGCAAATGCCTGGCTGCCTTAGATGACAACAACAGGGCCTTACGGCAGATAGAGGCTGAGGTGGTTTATTGTGTGCTGTGCTCTACTCACACAGCGCACACACGCTAGCTCCTGCAAATGCCTGGCTGGCTGCCTTAGATGACAACAGGCCAGAAGGGTAAAGGTGGTTAAATGTGATACTGCAATGCTGTACTAACAGCACGCACACACTAGACTAATCCCCAGAATCACAGCAGATAAAGTCAGACTCAGCACTCAGCAGATAATGTCACCACTCAGCAGTCAGCACCAGTGGCGGCTGGTGCTCAAAATTTTTGGGGGGCGCAAACAAACAGCCTCACTGTGCCATCAAACGATGCCACTGTGCCCATTAAATGCTGCCACTGTGCCCATCAAACGCTGCCACTGTGCCCATTAAATGCTGCCACTGTGCCCAAACGCTGCCACTGTGCCCATCAAACGCTGCAACTGTGCCCCTCAAGTGCTGCCACTGTGCCCCTCAAGTGCTGCCAGAGTGCCCCTCAAGTGCTGCCAGAGTGCCCCTTCAAGTGCTGCCAGAGTGCCCCTCCAAGTGCTGCCAGAGTGCCCCTCCAAGTGCTGCCACTGTGCCCCTCCAAGTGCTGCCACTGTGCCCCCTGCCTGCCCTCTGCACTTACCTTGTCTCGATGTGCAGCTGGTGACGGCGTCAGGCGGCGAGCGGTGCCGAGGTCTTCTTCTCCCGCGCTCCTCCTGTCTTCTGCTATCGTCCGAGCCGAGGTCTTCTTCTCCCGCGCGCCTCCTGTCTTCTGCTATGACTGGACGCCTAGCGTCCAATCACAGCGCCTGTGACTTCAGCCAATCAGGTTACAGGTAACAGACCTGGCAACCTGATTGGCTGAGAGGCGGGTCTGTGTTAGGGAAGCGATGTATTCGCTTCTCTAACACAATACTGTGTAATCAGCGAACGCACAGTAGTGCGCCCGCTGTTTACACTTAGGGAAGCCTATTAGAGCCCACCGCTCTAATAAGGTCCCCTATTAGAGCTTACAGCTCTAATAGGGGCACTTCCAGAAACACCCCCCCCACTGTAATTTAGATGCCCGGCGCCCGATCAGGGGCCGGACACCTGAATAGGGGGCGGCATCGGTGACAATAGATAGATTCATGCAATGCATGAATCTATCTATTGGTGATAGAGCGGTGCATACTGCACTGTGCCCGGCGCAGTCCCTTTTTTTTTTTTTTTTTAAAGGGACATGTTTAAATAATTTTTTTTTTTTTTTTTTACTTTTTTTTTTTTTTTTAACTGCAAGGAGGGGGGGGGGGGACGGGCCGCCACAGGTCAGCACAGCAGAATGTATAACACAGCAGATACTGTCAGCAGCAGTGCAATCAGCAGAATGAATACAAAAGCAAATGCTCAGCAATGCAGAATGTATCAAAGCAGCTAATGTGACTGACACAGTTACTCACTAACGCCGGAACACACTACACTAGGCCGCCAATAGTGTGGGGCGTGTACTAAACCCCCTCAGCTATAATTGGCCACAGGCATCCTGCCTGTGGCCAATTATTGCTCTCCTCGCCGCTGGCTCTATGATTGGCCAAGCATGCGGGGTCACAGTGCATGCTTGGCCAATCATCAGCCAGCAATGCACTGCGACTGGCGCAGTGCATTGTGGGCCGTTCGCATCAAACGAATTTGATGCGAAAGGCCCAAATAGTTCTGGGCTCGCTAAGCGGGTGAACGCCCGATGTTCGATACAAACGTAGGTTCGAATCGAACACCGGGCCCATCCCTAAAGTTGACCAGCATCTGGTGGATGGGATTTGTGGGAGACTCTATGCCATGATGTTTTTCCCTCTTTTTTAATCTTGATGGATGCTCAAATGTATTGGCTAAGTGTTTATGGTGTAAGTAGTGTCATGCCTGTATTATTCTGTGACTATGTAGCATTTTTATGTTAAGGTCTGTTGGCTGACTACTGTACATATAAATCTCATAAAAACTGTACTCCCTGTGAAAATCCCTGATGAAGGAGACAACATTTCATCTCTGAAACGTCATTGGGTTAAGAAAGTTGTATCATTCCTCTTTGCTATTTTTCTGTGCAAAACAATTGATGAATATTGGTAAAGAACCTGCAACTAATGCAAATTGACAAAATAAAATAAAAGAAAGGGAAAGAGATACAATAGGGAAAGAGGGGAATCAGAGAGGGGAGATATATGACCCTGCAAAGACAGGAGGTAGTAGAGATATAAGTGTCTCATACTTTATTGGGTTAAGGAAGTTGTATCATTCCTCTTTGCTATTTTTCTGTACATTGTATTGCATCCTTGGTCATGTGTTATATATGTATTTTATATTATGCTTTTTTCAATAAATTCTACATATTTTTTCTATAAACTTTGATGTGGTAGTGCCTTTAAAGTCCCACCCTTATGGGGTTCCTCCTTTTTCATATTTCATTGGGATGGGATGTGGCACATCTCTTTGAACAGTTTCACTGCTCCCGATGACTGCTCCCGATGACAGTAGACCCCTGTCATGTCTCTAGGCAGAACAGGCAAATGCTTTGTTTACATTTCCCTGTTCTGCCTCTCCTCGTCGCGATCGCGGGCCACTGGCGGACATTGAGTCCGCAGGACCCGCGGGGCGCGGCGGCTAGCCCTGGATTACGATTACGAAGGAACGTACGGGTACAGCCTTTTACACACCCATGCCATTCTGCCTACAAACATCGGCGTGCGGCGTTCGGGAAGCGGTTAAAAAATGTTGCATGCACATCAACTCCTGGATCTTTGGCAAATATTACACCCCCAGGACAGGGATTTGTCTTACCACTTCACTGTACATGATTCCTATTCATAAACTGACTTATCATGTCTCCTTACCTATGCTCTCTGATGCAGGGATAGGACATATTCCCCTTTCAGACCATATACCTGTGTTTATAGACCGGCAGCCCACAAATTTGCTGCTACTACTAGGTTACTTCGGACTTAGCCAAAAAACTGAAAGCCTTCTTTGAATTAAACGCAGATTCAGTTTGTAGATCACTTACAATATGGGCCTCTCATAAGTGTTATTATATAGGGTAACCTAATAAAGCATAGCTACAGGATCAAAAAGGCAAAGGTTCACAATACTAGTGATCTAATTCTCAAAATCCAGCATCTTGAATTGCATCATAAAAGAGGCATCTCAAAACCCACAGCTAAATTCTGAAATTGCTCTAGGGAACATTTTTACACACTTTCTCTTTATAAGACAAAGCACCTAGACATGCATAATAGACATTCTTTCTATGAGTATGGTGACAAATGAGGCTGAGCTCTTGCTCATGCTCTTGGAGACCGTAGAATCCACACTTACATTCCATTCGCATCCTTCAGTACAGGTGCTAAACTGCATACTACTGTTGAAATTACAGCCACGTTTAGGTCCTATTACACAAATTTATATAATCTGAAACCACATTTGGAAGTTTCTCAGTTGGACTGTAGATTAGTTGAAATAAAATCATATTTAACATCTGTGTCCATGCTTACCCGGATGATAGAAGAGAAGGAATCCCTTGCACAGCCAATCATGGCTGAGGAACTTCTCTCAGCTGTCTCCTCTCCTCCAAACTGTAAGGTTCTTAGCCCTAATGGCCCCACTGCCTCTTACTAGAGTTGGGACGAACACCCCCTGGTTTGGTTTGCATCAGAATTTACGAACATCACAAAAGTTCAGACCCGAACTCCGAACCCTATTGAAGTCTATGGGAACCGAACTTGAAAAATCTAAAGTGCTCATTTTGAAGGCTTATATGCAATTTATTGGCCAAAAAAGGGGTGTGGGGGCCTGGATACTGCCCTGGAGGACATGTACCAATGCAAAAAAAAACTTTTTAAAAAGATTGTTTTTAAAGGAACAGTGATTTTAGTGATGCTTAACCACTTCCCAGGCCGGGTGGGAGCCGTCTACTTCTGATAGGACGTTCCGGAACGTCCTTCAGAAGTAGAGGGATCGCGCGCGCGCGTGCCCGCGCGGCGGCACGATCCCGATGCAGCCGTGTCACCCGGACACGGCGCATCTCGGATCGGCAGGAGGGCTCGGTGATTGGCCCTCCTGATCACATGACGGCCGTGTCGAATCACAGCCGTCATGTGATGTAAACAAACAGCCGGTTGCTAGGCAATCGGCTTCTCCTCTCCTCACACGGTGTTCTGTCTCAAGGACATTCAGCTAAACCATTCTTATCCCATAAACATGATACCATATTTCTTCGATCGCAGTTTATTGGAACAAGCTAGGTGAAACTACAAATAACAGGAATAAACCTTGATAAGTACAATATCCCATAAATTTAGCATACATTTCAAAGACAAATATACACAGTACAATATGAGACAGTAAACACTCACTTTTTAAGTTCAATAAGGAATGATGATAAGAGATTGAAACAGGACATCTTACAGTCTTGAAAAGCATGGTGAATGTGTCTCTTCCTGTGAGACTTTACCCAGAATACTTTGCCTTTCCAAGTACTTCCTAGGTTATAAACTTTAATAATAGCATTGCACAATAGAAACAATACCAAAAAGGGGCGCTAGATGACGCCTACACTCTGCAAATGATTCCTATAGAAAATAACAACATTAAATGTAATTTAAAACAACACAAATGCAGATAATCTGAATATATACATCTGATGGGCAGAACACTCCCCGCCTGACGTCAAGTGACGTCACTAACAGAGTCCTCCGTAGAAAGTAACAGAACAAGTTCAGTCACTGGTCTCAAGAACACTTTGGCCTCATTCTGTTGAAAGGTCTTGACCTCGACCTTACGGACAAGATTATCTTTGCTTGGCAGTACTTTGGTGACTAGACCTAAAGGCCATATGTTCCTTAGTGTCTGGCAATCTCTCATGAGCACAACATCACCAAGTTTAAGGTTTTTCTGAGTGCCACTTCCTCCTTAGTTGAAGAGTAGATGTGTATTGCTCCCTCCACCGACTCCAGAAGGTATTGGCAAGAGTTTGAACTCGTCTCCATTGACGTTTGTAAAGGTCCTTCTCACAAAACTCTCCAGCTGGAGTACCTACAAGACCAGTCTTTTGCGTGAGCAACATGGTAGGTGTGAGAACCATTGGATCTTCAGAGTCACTTGAAATTGAAGTTAAGGGTCTGGCGTTAATGATGGCTGTAACCTCTGCCATAAATGTCACTAAACACTTGTGAGTAAGCCTTGCAGCTCCTACTTGTAGGAAGATAGAGTCAAGAATTCTGCGGGCTATGCCTATCATCCTCTCCCACACACCTCCCATGTGAGAAGAGTGAGGTGGATTGAAGATCCACGTGCAGTCTTGCTTACTCAAATACCTTTTTACACTGGGGATGTCCAAGTTGGAAGGAATTTGCAGTTCTTTCACTGCTCCTACAAAGTTAGATCCTCTGTCAGAGCGAATGAGTTTCACTGGGCCTCGGATTGCAATGAAACGTCTAAGAGCATTAATGAAACTTGAAGTGTCCATTGACTCAATCACTTCAATGTGAACAGCTTGTATGGACATGCAAACGAATATGACTGCCCAGCGTTTACTGTTTGAGTGTCCCCCTTTTGTGTACCGGGTGGCAACAGACCAGGGACCAAAGACATCAAGTCCAACATTAGTGAAAGGCGGATCCATGCTAAGCCTGTCATAAGGTAGATTGGCCATCTTTTGTGTCTGTAACATTCCTCGAAGCTTTCGACAGATAACACACTTGAAGAGGAACTTACTCACACATCTTTTGGCTCCGACTATCCAAAGTCCAGCAGCTCTTAGAGCTCCTTCAGTAAACAGTCGGCCCTGGTGTTTAGTTTGGTCATGGTAGTGTTGAATGAGTAAATAGGCAATATGATGGTGACCAGGGATCACAAAAGGATGTTTCTCTAAGAACTCTAACTTGCCTTCTTTTAAACGGCCTCCTACTCTCAACATGCCATTTTGCCATTGGATCAAGTTTCTTTAAAACACTGTCTTTCGGAACAGGTTTGTGATTGACAATACAATCAATCTCTTTGGCAAAGACTTCTCTCTGTACAACAGATATTAACCAGTTTTTAGACTGTTCTAGGTCAGTTGCTGAGTAGACTCTTCTACAATGGTGCCAACTCCTGCAACCGTCATGAGTTGGTGGTTGTTTTTTGTAAGACTGAGCTATGTGGATTAAGCAAGTGATAGCTCTAACTAGTGACCTCCAGGTGGAGAACCTGCTGAAACGGTGGGTTTTAAACTGGTTGAGAGATGTTGTTGTGACTGCAGTAGAAACCTGAGGGCGAATTTCCTGATCCTTTTCTGCATCTATCAGGTCAAACGTGGTGAGGTCATCATTGTTACAGTCAGGACTGCGTAGAAAGGTGGGACCTGTGAACCACAAAGTACTTTCAAGGCGACTGGCCGCTACAGATCTGGTCGCTAGGTCTGCGGGATTATAGTCTGTAGGCACAAAATGCCATTGCTCTGGGCGGGTGGATCTCCTTATTCTCAACACTCTGTTATTGACATAGACATAGAAACGCCTAGTTTCATTATGGATGTAACCCAGAACTACTTTACTGTCTGTGTAGAACTCAGCTTCCTGGATTTCTAAGTTTGTCTCTGTTGCTATTAGTTCAGCTAGCTCTGTAGCCAATACTGCAGCACAAAGTTCCAGCCTGGGTATGGTGTGTTCCGGCAGTGGTGCAAGTTTTGCTTTTCCCATTACAAACCCTATGTGGCTTTGTCCTTTAGTGTCTATGGTTTTCAGGTAAGCTACAGCAGCAATTGCTTTAACAGAAGCATCCGCAAACACACAAAGTCTTTGCATCTGAACATCTGCAGATGACAGAGGTGCATATGGGCGTGGAATTTTAAGATTGGATAGCGCTGTTAGTGAGTCCTTCCACTCTAGCCATAGGTTCTTCCTGTCGGTGGGGAGAGGGTGGTCCCAATCTAGCGACTCACAGGTTAAGTCTCTGAGTAGTGCCTTACCCTGGATGGTGACAGGTGCTGCAAAGCCTAAAGGATCGTATAGGCTGTTTATGGTAGACAGGACACCTCTACGGGTAAAGGGTTTTTCCTCTGTGTTTACTTGGAAAGTGAAGGTGTCAGATCTTAAATCCCAAAGCAAACCAAGGCTGCGTTGCATGGAAAGTGAGTCTGTGCCTAGATCTAAGTCCTTTAACTCGTTGGAATGGTCTTGGACAGGAAAGGCTTCTAAAACTTCTCTACTGTTGGAAGCAATCTTGTGGACCCTTAAGTTGGAACACGCAAGCATTGCCTGAGTTCTTTTGAGGAGACTGATTGCGGCTTCATTTGTGGGTAGTGATTTCAAGCAATCGTCTACATAGAAATCCTTGTCCACAAATTGTCTGACATCTGATCCATACTCTGACTCTCCTACTCTAGCAGAGTGTCTGAGGCCATATATAGCAACTGCAGGGGAAGGGCTGTTGCCAAATATGTGCACCTTCATGCGGTATTCTGTGATGTCTCCAGAGGGGTTGTTGTCCCTGAACCAGAGAAACCTCAGAAAGTTTTGGTGTTCTTCCTTAACAAGAAAGCAATAGAACATTTGTTGTATGTCTGCCATGAATGCGACTGAATCCTTGCGGAAGCGGAGAAGTACTCCCAATAGTCTGTTGTTGAGGTCAGGGCCAGAAAGAAGGACATCATTTAGAGAGACACCTTCATGCTTGGCGCTGGAATCAAACACCACTCTAATCTGCCCTGGCTTCTTAGGGTGATAGACCCCAAATATGGGTAAGTACCAACATTCTTCTGAGTCTTTGAGGTCTGAAGCTACCTCAGCATGGCCATTTTGGAATATTTTGCCCATGAAGGAAAAGAAATGTTCTCTCATCTCTGGTTTCCTTTGCAGATTGTGTCTTAAGGAAGTGAGGCGTTTATATGCTAGTTCCCTGTTGTTAGGCAAACGTTGTCTTTGTGGCCTAAAGGGAAGAGGTGCTACCCAGTTATTAGTCACGTCTTTCTCCATACTGCTTTCCATAACCTCTAGGAAGATCCTATCTTCAATGGACATTGCTACCTGGTTGTCTTCCTTTGTTCTCCTGAACACTGAGTGTCCTAAGTCGCTTTGGTCATCGTCATAGGCATTGCTGTCACAGAGGGGACTTAAGAAAGGAAGAGGTACAGGGTTGTTGTGAGGTAGCTCCTTTATGAGGATGCGATTTTGACAGGGTTGGAAAAGAGAAGGACGAACATTCTCGAGGGTACTAGTGAGCAGATTATTAACAGATGCCGGTTTGTGTGCACCTCCCAGGCAAACATCACCTATAATGACCCACCCAAGATCCAGTTTTTGGGCATATGGAGCACTTTTAGGACCGTTGATCAGTTTCCTTACTTTGTGGACTTGCAAGATATCCCTCCCTAGGAGTAAGATTATCTGAGCCTGATCATCAAGTTCTGGTATGAGATGTGCTATGTGCTTCAAGTGAGTCTGGTGAGCTGCTGCGTCTGGTGTGGGAATCTCTGATCTGTTGTCTGGCATCTGGTTGCACTCTATTATGGTCGGTAAGGGTAGGCATGTCTTACCATCCATAGATTCAATTTGTAGGCCGTCAGCTCTTCTCCCCGCCGTTTCCACTGTACCTGCACAAGTCCTAAGGGAGTAGGGGCTGCTGGGGCCTTTAAGGTTTAGAATGTCAAAAAATACAGGTCTAGCTAGTGACTTATTACTCTGATCATCCAAAATGACGTAGAGCTTGACTGCTTTGTCTCTGCGTCCCTTTGGGTAAACTTTCACTAGACAGATTTTAGAGCAGGATCTGCCACCTGTACTTCCTTTGCAGACTTCAGTGCACTGTGAAGTGATTGCTGTGGTATCTATACTAGAGTCTTTGGTCTCCCTGCCTTGCTCCTTGTCACCATGGACAGGTGGGAAGGTTCTTGGAGTAGGCCTTGGGTGTAAAGCTGTGTGGTGCTCTGTGCTGTCACACTCTGTGCATTTGACACTGACCTTACAGTCCTTGGCGAAGTGTGTAGATGAAGAGCAGCACTTGTAACAGATGTTGTTCTCTTTGAGGAAAGCTTTGCGGTCCTGGATGGTCTTTGTCCTGAAGGCTCTGCATTTCAGAAGAGGATGTGGCATCTTATGTAGAGGGCAGAACTTCGTAGGGTCATTGTCTTGATCCTCTGGCTGAGACTCTGCAAATCTGATAGAAGTCTCTTCTTTAGGCTCTCTGGGCTCTAAATTGCATACGGTTGGCAGTTCGTACCGGCTCGTTGCATACACCTTTGGAGTGAAGACATGCGTTTGATGTTTGTATGAAGGTTGAGTACCTTTTGGAGTAGAAGGTTTGGTTGAGACTGGAACGTCTGGAGCTCTAGTAGATTTTTCTTGCCTGTAGCACTGGGGTCCAAGGTCATCTTGTTGCTGCTTGATTTGGTGTGACTCCCTGACATCATGTTTAATTTCTTGTTGTGGAATGCTGCTTGGGTCACAGTGCTGGTAGACATAATCTGACGTGCGTTGCAAGGAATCTTGTTGTTCTTCCTCTAGGCCTGGTATGCTGCTACCTGCTCTTGGCTCATCGTAGATGGCTGCTTCTAGAGCTTCTGCCTCTGCAATGGCGGCGGCAGCGTCTTGTTCCACTGCCAGCTTCTCCATGTTAGCTTCTAAGATAGCTTGCTGCAGTTTCAGAGATGCCTCTTGCTGAGCTCTTTCGTCTTCCAGGCGTATTCTTTCCATCTCTCTCTCTTGTTCCTGTCTCACCCTTTCTTGCTCTCTCTCTTGTTCCATGCGTACTCTTTCTTGCTCTCTCTCTTGTTCCTGTCTCACCCTTTCTGCTTCAAGGTGGGCCTTTTCTTTTTTGATCTGCAGCTCTTGGTCTGCGAATGTGGCCCTGGCTCTTGCTGCTTCAGCTTTCGAATGGGCGATAGCTGCTGCATTTGCGACAGATGACCTAGATGAGCTTGCTTGTGATCGTGTTTTGTAAGAGGATGTTCTACTGTGAGACATGGCTGCGGGGAAGAAGCTGTCTTGCTGTATAGAGACCGTTCTAGTGTCGGTACTGCTTGACAGAGCGCGTCTCTGTGTAGCGTGGCTGCTTGCTTTGCCTCCCACAGGCCTGCTTCTTTAAGGCTTCTGACTGTATGGTACTGTGTAGCCCCAGGCTGTACAGACTTCCGAAGTCAGCTTATCTTCCCTTCAGAGGTCAGCTTAAAAATGTCACTGTTCTGTCTCAAGGACATTCAGCTAAACCATTCTTATCCCGTAAACATGATACCATATTTCTTCGATCGCAGTTTATTGGAACAAGCTAGGTGAAACTACAAATAACAAGAATAAACCTTGATAAGTACAATATCCCATAAATTTAGCATACATTTCAAAGACAAATATACACAGTACAATATGAGACAGTAAACACTCACTTTTTAAGTTCAATAAGGAATGATGATAAGAGATTGAAACAGGACATCTTACAGTCTTGAAAAGCATGGTGAATGTGTCTCTTCCTGTGAGACTTTACCCAGAATACTTTGCCTTCCAAATACTTCCTAGGTTATAAACTTTAATAATAGCATTGCACAATAGAAACAATACCAAAAAGGGTCGCTAGATGGCACCTACACTCTGCAAATGATTCCTATAGAAAATAACAACATTAAATGTCATTTAAAACAACACAAATGCAGATAATCTGAATATATACATCTGATGGGCAGAACACACGGAAGTCGTCGGTGAGGAGAGGAGAGCGGATCGCTGCAGCTGGCTGGTGATCAGTGAGTATTAGCTGTTTTTTTTACAGCTTTTTACTCACTGATCACCAGTAGTGTCCCCACAGTAAAACACACATGTCCCCACACATGTCCCCAAAACACACATGTCCCCAAATAATAAAAACACATGTCCCCAAATAAAAACACATGTCCCCAAATAATAAAAACACATGTCCCTCACATATGTCCCAGTAAAATAACATGTGCCAATGATTATCTGCACACATATGTCCGTGATCACCTGCACACATCTGTACATGATCATTTGCGTACATATGTCCGCGATCACGCGAACCAATTATTATACACTTAATGGAATTTTTTTTACTAAAAACATGTAGCAGAATACATTTTGGCTTAAATTTATGACAAAATTTGATTTTATTGGATTTCTTTTAAAAAAGAAAGGAGAAAATATTGTTTTTTTTCAAAATTTCCGCTATGTTTTCGCTTATATCGCAAAAAATAAAAAACGGAGTCGCAAATAAATACCACCAAACTAAAGCTCTATTTGTGCGAACAAAATGATAAAAAAATTCATTTGGTTACAGCATTGCATGACCACGCAATTGTCACTGAAAGTGCGAGAGCGCTGAAAGCTGAAAATTGGTCTGGGCAGGAAGGGTGTTTAAGTGCACAGTAAGCAAGTGGTTAAAGTGAAACAATAAAAAATGAAAAATTCCTTTAACTATAGTGTCTGAGGGGTCCCCTTAGTCTGCCTGTAAAGTGAGGAATATGTACTGTGTAACTGACATTTAGACCCCTTTCACACTAAAGGTGCTTTTCAAGCATTTTAGCGATAAAAATGGCGCCTGTAAGGTGTCTGAAAAGCACCTCTCAAGTCTCCCCCCAGTCTGAAAGCCCGAGTGCTTTCACACTGGGGCGGTGCGCTTGCACGGACTTTAGAAAAAGTCCTGCAAGCAGCATCTTTGGGGCGGTTTGGGAGCGGCAGAACACGGACGCTTTTAACCCTTAGCTCGGCCGCTAGCAGGGGTTAAAAGCGCCCGCTAGCGGCCAAAAAGCACTACTAAAGTGACGGTAAAGCAGTGTGAAAGGGGTCTTATAGAGAAAAAAATGGCATTTAAATTTCCGGCAATACAATACCATTAGAAAAATGCAATGTCCTGCCGCCAACAACGGACCTGAAAAAATAAAATAAAATCTCCGCCCGCAACGAAGGCTAAACTGCCAACTGCAGGCTCCGCCATTTCTTATATAGGTAAGGGGCGAGACCACCTGTCAACATCACCTGGTGGCACTGACCTTTTAATACATGAATTGTCAAAAACTCTGTGTTTTATTTTATTTTTGACACTATTTTTGGTAAATGGGTGAATGGGTAGGGATACAATGTAAGTACACAGTTTATTTGAAACCTTAGACAGATCTTATCAATCTGACATAAATATAGAAAAGATTACAAGCTAATAGACATTTATGCTGGGTAACTGGGTAATGTCTATTAGCTTGTAATCTTTTCTATATTTATGTCAGATTGATAAGATCTGTCTAAGGTTTCAAATAAACTGTGTACTTATGCTTGTAATAAATAAAAAAACTTTTATTGACTTAGATTGTTCGCCTAAAAAGTCCATCATTTTTCAACAGTAGTTAGTTGATTTTTTCATAAAAATTCAAAATCTCGGGACGTGGCACCTATATTTTGTACTATGTACCGTATCCACAATACCATTACGTGATGATACGGGGAAAAATATTTTTCTAAAAAGGGATACAATGTACCCCATACTAATTCACATAGATTGGAGGCTGGGATCTGGGGGCCCCCTTGTTAAACGGGGCTTCCAGAGTCCGATAAGCCCCCTGCCCGCAGACCCCCACAACCCAGGGTTTGGGGAAGAGTCCATTGTCCCCATCAACATGAGAACAAGGTGCTTTGGGGAACCCCCCCCCCCATGTTGAGGGCATGTGGCCTGGTATGGTTCAGTAGGGGGGTGCTCGCTTGACATCCCCAGCCCTTTCCTGCATGCTCAGATAAGGGTTTGGTATGGATTTGGGGGGGTGGGGGGGGGGGCACCACGCCATTTTTTAGCAACAGTTTTCTATTGCCGGAAATGTTCTTTTTTTTTTTTCAGCTGTCAGCGGGGAAGTCCATTGACAACTGATGACTCATCCACTGTTAAGGACGCTGCGGCCGGCTTGCCAGCCTGCTCCTTAACAACCAGCTATTCACTGTGCCCTGATTGGGTAAAGCTTTGCCCAATCACGGCTTAGAATGCACTGTGCAGCATGCAGTGCATTCTTACTTGTTTGAATAAAAAAGCAAAGAAGTGGAAGGCAGTGCAGAAAGACTTACACAAAGTAGCAACATAATGAAATGCCTGTGTCATTTCCAATCATTTGCTTTTCCTGACAATCCCAAGTGTCAGAAGCCTCTGCATAAACAGTTACTTTAAATATTTTTATTTTGATGCAAGAATGCAGTTAATAAAAGTGGCCACAACATTTGGCCAATAAGACAATGCAAGAAAAACAATGAGCAGTTAATATAGTTTGAGAACAAACTTGCGATGCTGAGTCTAGGAGTAGAAAATTAGGCCTCATGCACACTGGACATTTTGCTAACTCTCCTAGTCTCCTTTCGTCCTGGCAGCAGTGTCTAGCTTTTTGGTGCGTGTAGGCGCTTGGGCATTAATTTCACTGTCCAGAATAACAATTTACTCTGGCCATAAAAATGATTTAATTCTTATGTAGCGCCATAACCCCTAGGGGCGGCTATGTTTTTCTGGGCTTCCACCTTGTAGCTCGTCGTTCTTGTCTAGGGGTTCCCAGAGTTAGTACCCAGTAACTGTGGAGACTGACACTTGCCTTCCTTTTCAGGATTTTTATTTGCATGAAACGTTGAACAAACAGTTGGGAATAGAGGGTAAGGGCATAGAAGCTCAGGCACTTGGAACTTGCTGACACTTAAATAAATGTCTCTCTCTAGATGATCCAGGGAGAGTCACTCGCAACTGGATAACTCACTGTTGGATAAACCCTTAAACTGAAGGATAGGTTAGGAACTTTTCTTACAGTACCAGTATCTCTCAGCCGTTCTGGCGATACCATAAGAAATGCGGATTCAACTAGTGTCCATACAGCTCAGCTTCCAGGCTCTTACCGAGGAGCCAGCCTCGTGCGTGGCCCTCCTCCGAAGAGTCCTCCCCTGGTCGCATGTAGAGTTGCTGGGCCTCTCCAATCCTGAGACGGCACTGGGACACTTGAGAATCCTCCTTCAGTTACTGTGCCTCGAACTAGCCAGTTCCGAGGCTCGGAAACGGATGGATCCCCACCCCAGACCATGAGGGCCTCCGGGGCTGGTCAGGAGAACAAGGACCATGGAGTCAGCAGACATTCCTGGACCGAGACCCCTGACGGGGCTGTTTAGGACCGGAACCCCGAACCACGTGACCTCAGCCCCTTAAGTACCCCCCTCCGGAATACACAGCGTGCCCACTGATTTAACTTGGATGGGGTAAAGGGAACATGGGATGCCCAGATCAATAGCAAAAATAGATAAGTAATATCCACAGTCTCTAAAGCTGTAAAATGTCTAAATGTGTCTACACTAGGCATGTTTAGCAGTTAAAAATAAGTGTAGCGCTGACACTTTTTCAAAGTACGCGCTATACCTGTAAATTTAGTTTTTGCCCAGAACTTTAATTGAGTTTTGGGGTTAATTGTTCTAGGTTATGCTTTGGCATCAGTTTGGCTGGGCTGTATTAAGGTTCTGCCTGGTCATAGGTGAGGTGAGTACCTGTGACCGATCTTAGAACGCAGTCTGGTTGGACGCATTGGGTACCAATCTTTCTCCGGAGTCAATCAGTGGGCACGTTCGCCACGCTGTGTATTCCGGAGGGGGGCACTTAAGGTGCTAAGGTCACATGGTCGGGGTTCCGGTCCTGACCAGCCCCATGAGGGGTTCTGGTCCTGACCAGCCCCGTGAGGGTTTCTGGTCCTGACCAGCCCCGTGAGGGGTCTCGGTCCAAAAGTGTCTGCTGAATCCATGGTCCTGGTTCTCCTGACCACCCCCAGAGGCCCTCATTGTCTGGGGTGGGGATCCATCCGTTTCCGAGCCCCGGAACTGGCTAGCTCGAGGCACAGTGTCCCAGTGCCATCTCAGGATTGGAGAGGCCCAGCAGCTCTACATGTGACCAGGGGAGGACTCTTCGGAGGAGGGCCACGCACGAGGCTGGCTGCTCGGTAAGAGCCTGGAAGCTGAGCTGTATGGACACTAGTTGAATCTGCATTTCTTACGGTATCGCTGGAATGGCTGAGAGATACTGGTACTGTAAGAAAAGTTCCTAACTAGAGTTGAGCGGACACCTGGATGTTCGGCTTCGGCGGGTTCAGCCAAACTTCGGAAAAAAGTCCGGGTTCAGGTCCGAACTTGACCCCGAACTCCGAACCCCATTGAAGTCAATGGGGACCCAAACTTTTCAAGACTAAAATGGCTGTAAAAAAGTCATGGAAAGGGCTAGAGGGCTGCAAACGGCAACAACATTTTGTTAAGAGCATGGCAAGTGCTCTGCAAACAAATGTGGATAGGGAAATAACTTAAAATAACATAAAAAAAAAAAAATAATATATGCTGGAGGCCCCCTTCTCAGCAGAAGAGATACAGGAAGTCATTAAGAACCTCAGAAACTCAACGGCACGATGCCACACATATGGTGGGAATGCCCCAGAATACGCACTTTCTGGAAAAAAATTATTCAATTTAATGGATAAGATAGTGGGAAAATAAAATACTTGGAAATTAAAAAAAAAAAAAAATTATATTCTTAACCTAGAAGGACGGATATAATATATGGAGTAGGAGGTTGAGGTGGCTGTGGATGTGGCGGTGTAGGTGGAAGCGGCGGTGGAGGAGGACGAGGTAGCCAACACTGGTTCAAAAATACAACAATGGCTGGGTAAGGCTAGTGGTGATGTGTTGAATTCTGTCCCCCGTCGCCTAGTGTCCTCCCTGTACTGCGCTTGCTCAGTACATAGGACAAGGGGATTTCGAAACTCTCCGAAGACGATGCGCGGTGACTCCAGGTTCAAGCCACATCATCCGAGGTTGAAGCTTAGCCAAGCGAGCCTGTGAGGGGCCTTGTTACTATGCGCTACCGTATGTCCACTTGGATGGTGGGGCTTGAACCTGCACTCACTGCACAGGCGCCATTCATCTTTGGAGATTTTGTGAATCTCCTTGTCCGCCGTACTGCGCAAGCACTGCGCCTGCGCAGTAAGTGGCCGGACACTATCCGATGGCCAGACAGTTTTTGTCAGAACACCGGTATACGTGTCTATTCTGCACAAGGTACGGACAAGTCCTGTGGGATCCATGCCTGGTTCATTTTAATGAACGTGAGCTTGTCCACATTGGCTCTGGACAGGCGGCTGCGCTTGTCTGTGATAACGCCCCCTGCCGTGCTAAATACACGTTCAGATAATACACTGGCTGCAGGTTAGGCCAGCACCTCCAAGGCGTAAAGGGCAAGCTCAGGCCATGTGCCCAATTTGGAGACCCAGAAGTTGAAGGGGGTAGACCCGTCATTCAGTACGTGTGGCGTGTGCACACATACTGCTCCACCATGTTGGTGAAATGCTGCCTCCTGCTAAGACGTTACATCTCAGCTGGTGGTGCTGGTTGTTGTGGCGTGCTGACAAAGCTTTTCCACATTTCGGCCATGCTAACCCTGCCTTCTGAGGTGCTGGTGGTGCCCCGACTGCATTGGCGACCTCTTCCTCCTCCTCTGCCTTCGCCTTGTGCTTCCACCGTACCCCCGCTGTCAAGTGGGAATGCCACCAGCAGCGTGTCTACCAGCGTGCGCTTGTACTCGCGCATCTTACGATCACGCTCCAGTGAGGTAATTAAGGACGGCACGTTGTCCTTGTAACGGGGATCCAGCAGGGTGACCACCCAGTAATCAGCACCAGTTAAAATGTGGGAAACTCGCCGGTCATTGCGGAGACACTGCAGCATGTAATCGCGTGTATGAAAATGCAGAAAATGCATTTTCATGGGAAAAAAAAATTTCACTACAATTTTTTTTTGGATAGCACAATAGAGGAAATATCGATGGATTGTATATGTCACACTCCTGTACACATGCAGAAAACACTGAAAGATTTTATTTTTTTGCAATAGCAGAATACACCCACAGTGTGTAAAGCGTGTATGAAAATGCAGAAAATGCTATGGGAAAAAAATGTTTTCACTACAATTTTTTTTTTGGGATAGCACAATAGAAGAAATATCGATCGATTGTATGTCACACTCCTGCACACATGCAGAAAACACTGAAAGATTTTATTTTTTTGCAATAGCAGAATACACCTACAGTGTGTAAAGCGTGTATGAAAATGCAGAAAATGCTATGGGGAAAAAAAAAATTTCACTACAATTTTTTTTTGGGCTAGCACAATAGAAGAAATATCGATCGATTGTATGTCACACTACTGCACACATGCAGAAAACACTGAAAGATTTTATTTTTTTGCAATAGCAGAATACACCCACAGTGTGTAAAGCATGTATGAAAATGCAGAAAATGCTATGGGGAAAAAATGTTTTCACTACAATTTTTTTTTTGGGATAGCACAATAGAAGAAATATCGATCGATTGTCTGTCACACTCCTGCACACATGCAAAAAACACAGCAACATTTTATTTTTTTGCAATGTTTTTGCAATAGCAGAATATACATAGAGTATGGTGTATCTCTTACGCCATACGTAAAATATGCAGTGATGGTGCACTGAGCTTGCAGATAAAAGTTATATTTTGTCTGGCACTGGCCTCATGGCACTGTTAAAAGACTGTGCACTGCACCCCAGCCAGGGTACAATTGATTTAGGAATCTGGTGAATAATTCTCTCTCCCTCTTTCCCTCAATAAAGACACTCTCTAGTCTCTAGCTATATAGATCGCTCACTGTCACTGACTATTACTAATTTGAAGATATTTCAGAATACACCCAGAGTATGGTGTATCTCTTAGTAAAATATGCAGTGATGGTGCACTGAGCTTGCAGATAAAAGTTATATTTTGTCTGGCACTGGCCTCATGGCACTGTTAAAAGACTGTGCACTGCACCCCAGCCAGGGTACAATTGATTTAGAAATCTGGTGAATAATTCTCTCTCCCTCTTTGACTCAATAAAGACACTCTCTAGTCTCTAGCTATGTAGAACGCTCACTGACTATTACTAATTTGAAGATATTTCAGGAATGTGGACTGACTGACTGTATCAGACTAACTCCTATAATGAAATTCTCTCTTAGCAGCCAGGAACCTATCTATAGCAGAGTGACGCGCTGTGCTGTGTGCCTGTATCTTATATAGAGGCTGGGTCACATGCTGCACTGGCCAATCACAGCCATGCCATTAGTAGGCATGGCTGTGATGGCTTCTAAGGGCACACACTAGTGAAACTAACGTGGATTGGCTGCCCTGCAGCTTGTAAAAGGCACCAATACATCTCCGAACACCGGACCCGAACCCGAACATACAGTCAATAGTTCGGGTTCGGGTCCGGAACCCGGACACCCAAAAGTCCGGTACGGACCCGATCTTTACAGTTCGGGTTCGCTCAACCCTATTCCTAACCTATTTTCAGTTGCAACTAAGTTCCTGTGAGAGACTTTTGTGTGTTCATCTAAAGTTTCTCAACCAAGTCTGTGGCAGAGACTTTGCTAAGCTGAAATCACTTGTTGGCTGCTAGATCTACAAACAAGGGTTTATCCAACAGTGAGTTATCCAGTTGCGAGTGGCTACTCCCTGGATCATCTAGAGAGAGACATTATTTAAGTGTCAGCAAGTTCCAAGTGCCTGAGCTTCTATACCCTTGCCCTCTATTCCCAACTGAGAGACTGTTTTGTTCAACGTTTCATGCAAATAAAAATCTTGAAAAGGAATGCAAGTGTCAGTCTCCACAGTTACTGGGTACTAACTCTGGGAACCCCTAGACAAGAACGACAAGCTGCAAGGCAGAGGAGGTAATCGGTAAGCACAGAAAAGCATAGCCTCCCCCAGGGGTTATGGCGCTACATAAGCTAACATGCAGAGGCATTTAGAGACAGAAAAAAGAATGCCACATGCACTTAACAGCCTTTTTAAAAATGTCCAGTGTGCATGAGGTCTAATAAACACTTGAATGGATGGTGGTTGGTCTAATAAGTACCAAGTGAAAGAAAGGGGAGGAGGCCTCAATCTTTAGATTAGAAAGAATAATTGAGTTTAAATGGACGTTGGTGTGTCAATTGGAGGAGGGCATTGGTTAGGATACCATTGAGTATATTGAAAATCATAGATTTTTGGGTATCTATTGGCAAGGTTTGGATGAAAGATACCCAAACAGCAAAAAAAGTTGGAACATTACATATTTCCTTATGTAAAGAGGGCTTCACCCATTCAGGCAAAAAACTTATCATAGAAGAAGAAGAGATTGTGGGTGGTTCCGGGTAAATCCACTTAGGTAGAATGTCTTTCCGTGCTACAAGAGATAAGATAAATAGGATTTTTGTTGCAGCCTCTTGAAATTTTAATACCTGGGGTGTTGAGTAGAAGAAGAAAAAAGGTCCATTCAGGAGTTAGGAGGGTAGGTAGTTCCAAAAAAATGTGGTAGCATAATGCATCACTAAGTTCCAAAAATGTTTAAACCTGAGGCATTCCCAGAAGGCATGGAACAAACTAGGCTAGTTTAAATGAAAAAGTGTAAAAAAGGAGCCCAAAGGCCAACGTTGCGCTCCAAAAAATATAACGGAAATTAATATATGTGAATAAAGATACACAGCTGCCAGCACCTTAAAGTCTAATACAAAAACTCAAACATAGGGATGAGCTGACTGTTCGAGTCGAACATAAGTTCGAGTCGAACATGAGTTCGTCTCGAACATCGGCTGTTCAATTGTTCGTCGAAGATTGAACATTATGGGCCGTTCGTGACAAATTCGAGCAGCGCGTCATGACCCACAATGCACTGCGTCATTGCAGTGCATTGCTGGCTGATGATTGGCCAAGCATGCACTAAGAACCGCATGCTTTGGCCAATCACAGCGCCGTAGTATACAGAGCAGGGTGCCTTTGGCCAATTATGGCTCAGGGGGTTAAGTACATGCCCCACACTATATAAGGCTGCCTGCACGTCGGCCCTGTGGAGAGAGGGAGAGAGAAAGGGAGAAAGGGAGAGAGGGAGAGAGGGAGGGGGGGGAGAGAGGGAGAGAGGGGGGAGAGGGGGAGAGAGGGAGAGAGGGAGAGAGGGGGAGAGGGGGGAGAGAGGGAGAGGGGGAGAGAGAGGGGGGGTGAGGGGGACGGAGAGGGGGAGAGGGGGGGAGATTTCATTTACTTTGAGCAGGCAGTTTATTCAGTTAGCTAGATCTCACTGCTCTGTTTCTAATCTACTTCAGGCAGGCAGTTGATTCAGTTAGCTACAGTGTATTTAATATATATATATATATATATATATATATATATATATATATATATATATATATACACACACATACACATGCACAGTCAGACTGCTATATATATATATATATATAGCTATATATATATATATATATATATATATATATATATATATATATATATATATATATATATATATATCTGAAAAAACAGAGGAAATAGGAGAAAAAGAGAAAATATCTCTATCTCGTCATTCTACTTACAGGAGCGTTTTCAAGATGAATTAGCAAAGTCTGTTTCAATGTGTCAGTCAATAGCCTCTTCTCCTAGAGGATGTGTGTGTAGAGAATTGTATGTATTGTTTCAAGGCAGCATTCTCATACCATTATTAAGAATCAGTTTCTCATCCAAAATACTTGCAAGGTTGTTTATTCTCAGCAAAGTCAAGACATCATGGTTACAGCTTCAGAGATCAGGTCATCTTAGTAAAATATGGATGGTTAGGCCTCAGAAGGAGGAAGGGACATCCAATGCTACATTCTCCGAGTGTCGAGTTCCTTCACACTCTACACCTCCCCAACCTACATCCATCTTGCTTCCAGCACCTCCCCCTCTTCTACCTGTCTCCTTTCTCCATCCCAAACTTATACTGTCTCATACTATATTGTCAGCATTTCTCTGGTGACACCCAAATTTGCATATATACCCAACATGGTTTCAGTCTAAGGATAGATAGCATAGCTCCACCCATAGGCCTGTTTCCTGACGTAGTTATGTCGGAAATAGAATTAACCTTTACAGTAAAACCATATCTTGTCTATACCATTTGTCGTATATGTCCTATGACCTTCAAAACCTACCCCAAGTATTATATATATTTTTGTGTGTTTATCAGAAACCTATATCACTTAAAATATAATGAATTTACACTTTTAACATTTCCCCCTCAATGCACTATGATCAACAAATAATAAGTGCATTCATCTTAAATGATAAAATGTCTCTGATCCACTTTTTCAATACAAACAGTAAAACATTAATACAATAAACATTAATACAATATACATTTTAGTATGTCAGATATTGTACATAAACATTTTTATAAGTTTTGGAAAATGTTTAACTATTTAATTCCATTGAGAAAATATAAATTATTATATTTATTAATTTCAATTAATTTTCCATCTAAATTATGTAATATTAAAAGATTCTTCTTCCTTCAATTATATAAATCTATTTAACTTCTTGTGAAACTCTCATTACTTTAACCATATCATTTAACTATTTTAATATAAAGAAGAAATAAATATCTTTGAAATATCAGATTATATTGCTTTGTAATATAAATTATTAATTAATAAATAAAATTTCTTCCATTCCTGGAAATTTTAATAATTAAATAATTTCTACAACATAAGTTTTTATACATTATCCTTGACACTGAACAATTATAAACATAAATAATCTACTAGACAAGTAATCTACTAGACAAGTAGATACATAAAAAAACAATAATTTTTCCCATTATTGAATTTTCATATATTTTAAATATTCTAACTATCTTTTTATTTCTTTTCCTATTTATTTATCTATCTATCCATGACCAGCAAGTAACTCTTTCCTTTTTTTTCTCAACATTCCATATTATTTTAATTTCAACAGTAACTTTGTTTAGAAATATATATAAATCTTTTTGTTCATATACTCTAATTATACCTTTTTGTCTTTCCTATTATCTTATCACTATCATCATTATTCAGATAATTCACAAAAAAATCCTATATGAGACTCACATCCCAACTCCCCCTCACATAATGATCAATCGATCAATATGTCGCTATTGATGCAAGTCTATATGAATAATGATAGTCCTTGATATCATAATAAAAAAAAAAAATTTTTCAAAAAACAGAAAGTAGTAACTAATAGAAATTTAGTTGAACTTTTTGCATTGTCATGGAAGAATTAAAAATAAAAATAAAAAAATAAAAAAATAAAATAAAATATTGTTTTCTTAAATAATTTTCATTATTCAATTTAAATTTATTTTAGACTGATAATTCTTTCTATGTTTACCCATTTTATTCTTATGTTTGTCAATATTTAAATTTTTACTAAATATTATTTTAATATTTACTAATTATTTTAATTTTTACTAAATATTATTTTATTTTTTTTGTAATTATTTTGAAACAAAATAATCCCAATGTACTTTAAAAAATAACACAATAATCTTCCCAATTGATATCCCAGTTGACATCTCTGTTGATATCCCTGGTACCTTCAGATCTACAATATTTAACCATAATTTTAGCTATATTAATTCATTATTAAACATACTCATTAGAAATAGAAATCTCATTCAAGACATCATTTCTATTTAAATTTAGCAAAGGCCTAGTCATGTTTTGTGGACAAACTTCTGAAATACCTGTACCTGTTTGCAAAGTTTGCAAACACACTTCTTTCTATACTACAGATTATATAAATAACTAAGTATGCCAATCTTAAAAGATATCCTGTCATTAACTTAATAAAAGTTAATAAACCCTATGTTTAGAAAATAATAAAGTTTTTAAACTATAACAGGTAAATAAGTCATCCAATATTTACCTTATCCTTGAATCATCTTACCCTATTTAGACTTTATAATACTATTTATACGTTCTACAATACCTGAATACTTAAGATGATAATAAAACAAAACTTTACTGAACCTAAAATTGCATACCTTCACTACCTGTCCTATTTAAATCATTATCTGATTCCATGGTTTGAAAACCAACCCCAATGGAATATGACATGAGTTCACAATAACTTAGCTTTTATTAAAAATATAATTTTTCTAGAATTACCTCAATTAATTTATCAAAAAGAAGCATCTAAAAAAACTACATCCTTATATCCTCTTTTAGCAGGTGAAAAAACTAATATAATCAATCTGTATAGATTTAACAAATCCCTCAATAAGTTTGATGACAAAGTGTTCTAAAATGAGTAGCTCAAAATAATTTTCCTTAGCTAAACAAAAAATCAATCAATCAATCAGTCTGTCAGTCAGGTACCTGAATATGCAAAAATATATTCATGTAAAAATAACTCTATCCATATTGTTGGAATCAATTATTTCTACAATCAGTCTGTACTGACTCTAAGACAAAATTACATAGACCCTCCCTTTATAATTAATTATAATTCTTTTAAAATAATAATCTTTCCAGATTATTGTATTTTACTTCTTACACTGAAAATGTATTTAATTTTGTAAAAGATCATGTTGAAGCTTCTTTTCAAAACCAAAACATTCCTCACATATAATGTGATTGAATTAACCACACATGCTCTGTCAAGCTGACTGCTAAACCAACACATGGCAGTCTTAAATTCAGCCTTCAATGCGTCCACTAAAAGTTGAAAATGTGACTTTCATGATTAATTTACACAACTGTGGCTCTGTCTCTCACACTGCATATATTTAATCATCATGTATTTATATACACCACTATAACTGATCTTTTTAACATTCAATTGCCAATACACAAAACTGTGTATATTAACACCTGTTGTTGTTCTTGTAATAACACCTTTAAACATGCAATGTGTATTTAAAACAACTGGTGGCTCTAATCTATAGCATTGGACAAATGCACTCCTAGAATTTATTTATAAATTTTAAAAGAAATTGTCTCATCATCCACATACATTTAAATGTAAAAATGACTGAGAGATCTCTTTATATTTATCAAAAATACTAAATTAATAAGGGTTTTCTTTAGATCTTCAATTTATTGTATACAAGTTATCTTTTGTTATTTAAAAAATATTTTTCCTACATTAAGCATATATAATTCCTTTAATTTTACCCAGAAACTTTTGCAAAAATTTCAATGAACTCTCAAAAAGTTTATTAAGGCCCACAAAATCTTATTTTTTTAAAAACAATTACTTTTGTAAGTAATAATTATTTTTAAATATATATTTTTCATCCATGAATCCCTCTTTCAAGTATCTGAAAGATAAAACACAAACATTTATTGTGCTTTGATTCACAAAAATGTCATGGCATTTCTTGACCATTTTGTGTAACTTGATCTACTTTTTACTGTTGGTAAAAATACACTTCTCACATGACACATACTGTTCAGAGAATGATCTGTTGAACTGTCAATCTCTGCTGCCATGCTTTGTACCTCATTGACTGTACAATTTGCTACCAATCTGGTTTCTCGTTTTTTTTTTAAATATTTAACTTTTTTGCCATTTTTAAACATATTTTGTATGTACATCTGCCAAAAATAATGTACATTACATTTATATGACTTTCCTGATTATAATAATGACAAAAAATTGTTTAGAAGACAATCTCGTGAAACTCACAATTTTGAGTCCTGCCCAAAAACTTGTGATTGGCGCCATTTCCCAGAGAAAACTCCTCCCCAACCAAAATCATTACTTTTATCAGAAATATTCATTTTTACAAAAACTTAATAATAGTTTTTTTACAATATATTTTTTTTTTTAGATTGAACAAATCTTTCATATTTTAATTTTTTTTCTGGCTATACCTTAAGTAAATTAGTACAATCTACTACTTTTAATTTAATAACCAAATCCAAGTTTGCAATATTTTGTAAAAATTGCTCAATCCTTTAACTCAATATTTCCTGCAACCAAATCTGTAGGATTTTTAAAACACTAAACATCATGTTTTCCATTATCTCAATCAATAGTTTTTCTCTAAAACTTTGTTCTGCCCCTTTGTATGTGTTTTAGAATAACCACATGTAATAACACACATTTTCTGTTGTTCAGGGCTAAAATATTCATAAACATTTACATGCTGCATTAAACTTCGTCTCCTTTTTATAGAACTTCTTTACTCTCTGGTATAATTTAATTACCTTACTTCTGCATGTATTCTATATTCTGTATATATATGAAATTTATACATTTCCTGATCTTACTAAAACTTACTTCTGAGCCTAGAGATGTTTAACCATTCCCATATTACTTTTCTTGATTAAACAAACACACTCACCCCTTGTAAATATGATAGTTCTGTATGCACTTAAAAAAACAAGAGATTAACCACTTCAGCCCCGGACCATTTGGCAGCCAAAGGACCAGAGGTCTTTTTTCAATTTCGCACTGCACTACTTTAACTGGTAATTGCGCGGTCATGCAATTTTGTAACCAAACGAAATTTGCGTCCTTTTCTTCCCACAAATAGAGCTTTCTTTTGATGGTATTTGATTGCCTCTGTGATTTTTATTTTTTGAGATATAAACGGAAAAAGAGCGAAAATTTTGAAAAAAAAAGAGATTTTCTACTTTTTGTTATAAAAAAAAAAAATCTAATAAACTCAATTTTAGTCAAACATTTGGGCCAAAATGTATTCAGCCACATGTCTTTAGTAAAAAAAATGCCAATAAGCGTATATTTATTGGTTTGCGCAAAAGTTATAGCGTCTACAAACTAGAGTACATTTTCTGGAATTTACACCGCTTTTAATTTATGACTGCCTATTTCATTTCTTGAGGTGCTAAAATGGCAGAGAAGTACAAAACCCCCCCCAAATGACCCCATTTTGGAAAGTAGACACCCCAAGCTATTTGCTGAGAGGCATGTTGAGCCCATTGAATATTTTTTTTTTTAGTCCCAAGTGATTGAATAAAGACAAAAATAAAAAAAGATTTTTTTTTTTTTCAAAAAGTTGTCACTAAATGATATATTGCTCACACATGCCATAGTTATATGTGGAATTGCACCCCAAAATACATTTTGCTGCTTCTCCTGAGTATGGGGATACCACATGTGTGGGACTTTTTGGGAGCCTAGCCGCGTACGGGGCCCCGAAACCCAAGCACCGCCTTCAGGATTTCTAAGGGTGCAAATTTTTGATTTCACTCCTCACTACCTATCACCGTTTCGAAGGCCATAAAATGCCAAAATAGCACAAAACCCCCCCAAATGACCCCATTTTGGAAAGTAGACACCCCAAGCTATTTGTTGAGAGGCATGGTGAGTATTTTACAGCTCTCATTTGTTTTTGAAAATGAAGAAAGTAAAGAAAAAAAAATTTTTTTTTTTTTTTTTTCAATTTTCAAAACTTTGTGACAAAAAGCGACATCTGCAAAATACTCACAATACCTCTCAGCAAATAGCTTGGGGTGTCTACTTTCCAAAATGGGGTCATTTTGGGGGGTTTTATGCCATCTGGGCATTCCATGGCCTCCGAAACTGTGATTGGCAGTGAGAAGTGAAATAAAAAAATTACACCCTTAGAAAGCCTGAAGGCGGTGATTGGTTTTTGGGGTTCCGTACGCAGCTAGGCTCCCAAAAAGTCCCACACATGTGGTATCCCCGTACTCAGGAGAAGCAACAGAATGTATTTTGGGGTGTATTTCCACATATGCCCATGACATGTTTGAGCAATATATCATTTAGTGACAACTTTTTGTAAAAAAAATATATATATTTTTTTTTTTTTTCATTATTCAATCTCTTGGGACAAAAAAAAAAAATATTTAATGGGCTCAACATTGCTCTCATCAAATAGCTTGGGGTGTCTACTTTCCAAAATGGGGTCATTTGGGGGGGGTTTGAACTGTCCTGGCATTTTATGCACAACATTTAGAAGCCTATGTCACACGTCACCCACTCTTCTAACCACTTGTAGACAAAGCCCTTTCTGACACTTTTTGTTTACATGAAAACATATTTTTTTTTTGCAAGAAAATTACGTTGAACCCCCAAACACTATATATAATGTTAAAGCAAAGGCCCTACAGATTAAAATGGTGGGTGTTGCATTTTTTTTTTCCACACAGTATTTGCGCAGCGATTTTTCAAACGCATTTTTTGTGGAAAAAATACACTTTTTTTTATTTTAATGCACTAAAACACACTATATTGCTCAAATTTTTGATGAAATAAAAAATATGATCTTAGGCCGAGTACATGGATACCAAACACGACATGCTTTAAAATTGCGCACAAACACGCAGTGGCGACAAACTACATACATTTTTAAAAGCCTTTAAAAGCCTTTACATGATACCACATTAGATTCACGGAGGAGGTCTACTGCTAAAATTACTGCCCTCGATCTGACCTTCGCGGTGATACCTCACATGCATGGTGCAATTGCTGTTTACATATGACGCCAGACCAACGCTTGTGTACGCCTTTGCGCAAGAGAAGGGGGGGCAGGGGTGCTTTTTTTTTTTTTTTTGTTTTTTTTTTTATTTATTTAGCTTTTTTATTTTATTTTTAAACTGTTCCTTCCATTTTTTTTCTTTGTTATGATTTTTATTGTTATCTCAGGGAATGTAAATATCCCCTATGATAGCAATAGGCAGTGACAGGTACTCTTTTTTTGAAAAAATTGGGGTCTATTAGACCCTAGATCTTTCCTCTGCCCTCAAAGCATCTGACCACACCAAGATTGGTGTGATAAAATGCTTTCCCAATTTCCCAATGGCGCGGTTTATATCCGGGAGGGGGGACATTCCCTCCCACTGCTTGTAAAAGCAGTCTAGAGGCTAATTACCCGCTAGAATTGCTTTTACATGAAAGCCGATCACTGGCTGAAAAGAATGATACCAAGATGATACCTAAACCTGCAGGCATCATTCTGGTATAACCATTCAAAGTCCAGCAACATACTGGACATATATTGTAATCTTTTTTTTTTTCATGCAGCCTCTTGGCTGAACGAAAAAAAGAGATTGATTGGTGGGTATGCCCACCATTAGAATACCTCCCTTCATCCACCCACTTCTAATGATGGTCATACATGCACCATTTATATATGCCGATGCATGGGGGCATCCTCCCGCAAAAGTTATGCCGTGTACACACGGTCGGAATTTCGACCGTATGTACGTGGCATTAGGAGCCAATCGCTCCTCCCCCCCCCTGCTGCCCCCATGCTTCGGCATATATGCTCTTTTTTTTAACTGTGGTGGTGAAATCACCTCCTACAGCGTTGGAGTCGCGGCTTTATGTATCGTGGGAGCAAACGCTGTTGCTGTCAAGATAAATAAATCCGCGTTGCAACTGAATGGCGCACCTGAAAACAAAAAAATGCTCAACACTAAAACACAGTAAACAAAATTACATACCTGAAAAGCAAGCATGATAAAACATGATAAAACATAATAAAACATTGCAGAATAGAATGGAGTAAAAAAAGAGCAACAATAGAGAGAGAATAGAGTGAGAGAGAGAACAATAAAACGACAACTATTTTATTTTTTTTTATTTTTTTGAGATTCACAGGTAAAAAAGCTCCTGACTGAAGCGACTGAATCAAAACGCTACCACAAAAAAACTGTTAGCGATCGCAGGGATCAGGCCTGACTCTGCGAACGCTGCAGTTATGTGTGCTTAGTGTTTTGTAAGTGACAGTGATCGATCGATACTGCACTTGGGTGGGCTGGGCTGGGCGGAGGGGGAAAACGCAGGTGCTAGCAGGTATCTGGGCTGATCCCGCTAACAATGCGGTTTTTTTTGGAACCCTAAACTGCTGGGACGCTAGTATAGATCTGATCAGATCAGATATTGATCTGTTCAGATACTGTGCCACTAAGGGAGGTGTATGCTTTGTGCGTGGGTGTTTGCGGTACTGGCACTAACCTGGGGCGACGCAGACCTTATTTGACCCTAAAACCTAATTGATATCACCCGCCGGGCGATCAGGGGGTTAAACCGTTATTGGGTAATAAATGGCGGGTGCCCTGACAGTATAAAAAACAAGCTAACTAACCAGCGTCACCCGTAACAGTAATACAAAAAAAAACTGGTTACCTAGCGACACTAATGCAGCGATCAGAAAAACGATCGCTTAGTGACACTGGCAAAAGGGGGTGAAAGGGTTAACTAGGGGCAATCAGGGGGTTAAACCTTTATTAGGTAATATATGGGGGTACCTGACGCTATATAAAAACCTGACGGGGAACCTAAATAACGAAATAACTAACTGGCTAACCAGCGTCACCAGTGACAGTTATACAGTGATCACTGGTGAAAGGGTTAACTCTAGGGGCAATCAGGGGGTTAAAACCTTTATTTAGGTTGTAATATGGGGGTACCTGACCTATAAACCTATTTATGAACCTATATAAACATGGCGGTTACCTAAAAAAAAAAAATGGTTACCTAGCGACACTAATGCAGCGATCAGAAAAACGATCGCTTAGTGACACTGGCAAAAGGGGGTGAAAGGGTTAACTAGGGGCAATCAGGGGGTTAAAACCTTTATTAGGTAATATATGGGGGTACCTGACGCTATATAAAAACCTGACGGGGAACCTAAATAACGAAATAACTAACTGGCTAACCAGCGTCACCAGTGACAGTTATACAGTGATCACTGGTGAAAGGGTTAACTCTAGGGGCAATCAGGGGGTTAAAACCTTTATTTAGGTTGTAATATGGGGGTACCTGACCTATAAACCTATTTATGAACCTATATAAACATGGCGGTTACCTAAAAAAAAAAAATGGTTACCTAGCGACAGCAGTGACACTAATACAGCGATCAGAAAAACGATCGCTTAGTGACACTGGCAAAAGGGGGTGAAAGGGTTACCTGGGGGGCAATCAAGGGGTTAAACCTTTATTAGGGGGGGGTAGGGGGCTACCTTGGACCTAAAACTAACTGCCCTGACAGTTATTACAGTCACACTGACACTAAATGCAGTGATCAGTAAATAAATGATCACTGCAATTAGTGACACTGTGACTGGGGGGGGAGGGGGTGATCTGGGGGGTGATCAGGGGGTGACAGGGGGGTGGAATATGTGCCTAACTGTACTGGTGTCAGTGTAGTGTTGTGCACTAACCTGTACATGTTCGCCGCTCGGCGTCTCCGGTCACATAGACCGGCGCACCGAGCGTGACATCACTTCCGCCTTCCTGTCTATACAATAGACAGGAAGGGGAAGCTTTTCATTGGCCAGGAGCGATCGCGAGGGGGTGGCCAGAAACCACTGGCCGTCCCCTCGTCCCGGATCGCTCCTGAAGCGATCCCGACCGTCCCCGCCGGCGGAGGGGGGTCCGATCGGACCCCCCAACCGCCGGAAGAATGTCACGTACAGGTACGTGATTCTGCCTGTACGTGCCATTCTGCCGACGTAAATATACAGGGGGCGGTCGGGAAGTGGTTAATAATGTCCGCTAACGTTGCCTGATGTTCATTGTTTTTTCATTGTCGCCTTTTCTTTCGCTGTTGCTTTTTCTTAAAATGTCCTTTTCTTTGTTCTTCTAAGCATCATTTTCTTGTAGCTTTTTGCCTTGTTTACTTGAATTGTGTCTTTGTTGTGTAGTGTGATGCGTTTGCCTGTTAGATCTATTCTTAGCCTGTGTGTATGGAGTTTCCAACTTCAAGCGTCAAAATCCGACTTTTCTAACCTTGGTAGATATCTGCTCATACCTTACCGTTAGGTTTACAAAGTCAATGGATTTTCCGAAAATAGCTTGAAGTGTCCCATCCATCTGGCCTTGTCAATCAACTTCGTAGGCTGTAGCTTTTTTTTTTTTTTCTTAGGTGAGAAAACAAACAAAAAAACTCACGCTTTGACTTTTGCTTTCATTTGATGAAAATGTCCTTCTTCTAGGTTCTTAGATCTTTTTTTTTCCGTGACTTGACATTCATTATCATTATTTTCCCTCCTTTTGTCAAGGAGTGGGGAAAAAATTTGACCATTCAGCCTGGCTCGACATTGAAAGATCGGTGGAAATAGGAGAAAAAGAGAAAATATCTCTATCTCGTCATTCTACTTACAGGAGCGTTTTCAAGATGAATTAGCAAAGTCTGTTTCAATGTGTCAGTCAATAGCCTCTTCTCCTAGAGGATGTGTGTGTAGAGAATTGTATGTATTGTTTCAAGGCAGCATTCTCATACCATTATTAAGAATCAGTTTCTCATCCAAAATACTTGCAAGGTTGTTTATTCTCAGCAAAGTCAAGACATCATGGTTACAGCTTCAGAGATCAGGTCATCTTAGTAAAATATGGATGGTTAGGCCTCAGAAGGAGGAAGGGACATCTAATGCTACATTCTCCAAGTGTCGAGTTCCTTCACACTCTACACCTCCCCAACCTACATCCATCTTGCTTCCAGCACCTCCCCCTCTTCTACCTGTCTCCTTTCTCCATCCCAAACTTATACTGTCTCATACTATATTGTCAGCATTTCTCTGGTGACACCCAAATTTGCATATATACCCAACATGGTTTCAGTCTAAGGATAGATAGCATAGCTCCACCCATAGGCCTGTTTCCTGACGTAGTTATGTCGGAAATAGAATTAACCTTTACAGTTAGCAGCAGTGTATTTAATGTGTATATATATGTAGCGGGGTTCTACCCCTTTTAGGGGAAAAGACTACATCCCCCATAATTCCCCAGGCCCCCGGGCTGCTGACTTCCGCCCGGGAGGCTGCTGGGGGAGATTATAAAAGGGAAGAGCGGAGACCGCCTCTTCCTCTTGGGACACTTCCTCTTCTGAGGCCGGACAGGACTGGCCTGCCTCTGCTGACAGAGCTGGTGACGCGGCGAAGACAGCCAGCAGAGACACCTGTGCGGACCGGAGCTGAAGGCCTGAAGCCTGGGCCTTGCAGCCGATGGAGTGAGACTCTCACCCCTCAGAGTCCACAGCAGCGGAGCGGAGACTTCCCCTTACTGTCGGTCGGACGGAGCTGATGACCGGAGTTCAGGGCTGTGACTGAGGAGACCGGACGCCGCCATTGAAGAGACCAGAGCCACCATTGGAGGGACCGGAGCGAGGACGGTACCCAAGGATTGGTGAGAGAGCCGGAAGGCTCATCCTGCATTGACACACACGTTTTATGCCTATTGAACTGCCTAGGCGCAATTTACCTCAGAGCAGCAATGTTACTTTTTGTGGATTACAAAGACACCATTTAAAGCTACATGTGCACCACCTCTACAGATTTATTGCCGGTGAAGAACACTGTACTAGTACAAGGACTGAGCTCTATTGCTAGGGATCAGGCCTGGTCCATTAGGTAGGCGCAGATAGATTTATTGCACCTCAGGGGTGCATAGCAGACGGTCGCCACACTGGGCGCTCCGTTTCCCCATTACCAGTTGTTACATATGTGTGTACATGTTAAAGTGCATATTGCAGGGACCTGCTAAAGTATTGTAAGTCATATGTTCAAACGCATGTTGCTATTTCTTTTCCTTACTGACAAAAGTAAAGCCAGTTATTCTTATTTCAGCAGTCTGCTTGTGAGTTCATACCAATTACACTTAGAGTATAAGCTAAGTTTTATGTGCATAGGGACGTACCCCTTTACTAACTGTGCCAGAGCGGGTAGAGCCAAATTGCCGGGGGTTGGTGGAGCTGTACTCAGGGACCCAAAACAAACCAGCGGCTCTCTTAACTGGGGGTAGCGCTACACGTGGGGGCTCGTAATCCGGGATCCTGAGTCAGCGGGAAAAGCCGCCAGAAGGTGCCGGCATGGACCCGATAGAAGTGGGACGGTGGTCCGCAACATGGGCCGCTGACCCAGCCGCAGCAGCAGTCATTGAACTGCCAGGGATGTGGCAGAGAGAGGCAGTCAAGCAGCTCATAATGTCATTATCCCCATGCCAGAAGTCATGGATAATGGACATGAGAAATGATGCTGGGTACACATACGCCTTAATAGAATGGAAGGAAGAGACTCCAGAGCAGTTCAGGAGCCAAAGCATACAGGCACCAAATGGTCAGGCCTACCAATTGCTGCATGCGCTGCCGCGCAAGGGAGAAGGTTCTCCTATGAAAGCCATTCTATCCCCAAAGAAGGAGGAGCAGAAGGGCGCGGAAAGTCCCGCACCCACACACACTACTCTTAGTGCAGAACTGTGTGCTGTCCTAGGGGAGATTGTGACCCAGTGCAGAAGAGACCCCGGGGATTACCCAATGTCGGGATACAGGAAACTCCGGATGTTTTCAGGGAGGACACCTGTACCCTCGGGAGAAGAGGGATTTGAAGAGTGGTTAGATGGTGCCACGCAGGCCCTAGAAGAATGGGAGGTCTCAGAAGGCAGAAAGAAGCAAAGGATTGTTGAGAGCCTAAAAGGACCTGCCCTAGAGGCCATACGCAATCTGAAGACAAGCAAAAAGGATTGCACTGCCCAGGACTACATAGACATCCTGGAAGGTGTGTTTGGTGGGATAGAAAAGGTCACAGAACTTACCTATCAACTGGAACACTGTTACCAGAAGACAGGGGAGAAGCTGTCAGAGTACATGGGACGCATAGACAAGATCCTGCATAGGATTATCCTGAAGAAGGGGATAGATCCAGGGAAGGTAGATGAAGCCCGTGCCCAGCAGGTGATGAGGGGAGCCCAACCCTTGGACCCTGTCGCACTAATTCTACGCACCCGGCAGGATGGGAAGAGCCTGGACTACCCTGACCTCATCCGAATGGTCAGAGAAGAAGAGGCCATGTTGGAAGAGAAGAGGGAAAAGCAAGTGATGGGGTCTACAAAACTTCCAGTGGCCACGGTCAGGTCGGCCTTAACCCCTGAAAGAGACACAGAGGTAGATGCCCTGAAGTTGCAGATGTCCCAGATGATGGAGATACTGACGTCTCTAGTGACGAAAGAGACGCCCAGTCCCAAGAAAGAAACAAGCAGGAGGGAACTGTTTCCAGCTGTTTCAGCACCAGCATCCCCACCTGACTACGGTGAGATGATTTGCTTTAATTGTGGAGGAATTGGTCATATTGCAGCTGTATGTTCCAGTCCCAAGAAGAAGAAGGCAGAAAGCCGCCAGCCGGCGGGAAACGCCAAAGGGCCCCGGTGAAGGAGTCAACCGGGTGCCCATCACCTTCAGTGAGCTCCAAGAAGCACAAAAGGAAGAGAAAGCGAGGAGAGCAAACCCCTCAGAAGGGGCCCAGGGATCCTCAACCAAGGTGCACTCCAGAGAAAGGGGGCAAGACCCCTCCGGAGAGACACAGCACCCCCAAGCGTGAACTCTTCAAAGTGAGAGATAACAATGTCCCTCAACGGGTTCACACTCCCACTAAGAGGGAGAAAATTAATGCATACCAGGCTCAAGAAAGGAGCAAGTGCAAATCCAGTGCTGGTAAAGCAAAGAGTCCAAAGAAGAGGACAGCATCAACTCGGCCCTACCCAGAGGAGCTAGTTGGTCCATCCCCTACTGTACCCATCCAGGTGGAAGGAGTGTACACAAAGGCCCTCCTAGACACTGGAGCACAAGTGACCCTGTTGTACAGGGACTTCTATGACAGATACCTGAGTCATCTGCCAATACAGAAGATAGAAGAGCTGGAGATAAGGGGATTGGGAACTCAGAGTTTCCCCTATGATGGATACTTACCCATCAGATTGACGTTTGACCCATCCGTAGCTGGGAAGTCTGAAGTGTTCGACACCTTAGCAGTGGTGTGTCCCCGCCCACCAGGAACCAGCAAGACTTCCCTGATCATAGGGACGAACACGGACCTAGTCAGAAGGCTTCTGACCCCCCTGGTGAAGAAAGAGAATCTTTCAACTCCCAAGATCCATCCCATGCTGAAGGCAGCCTACCAGCGGTTGGTCCTAGAGCAGAAGACCCCAAGTGAGGGGATAGGAAGGGTATGGAGGCTTGGAAAAGAAGGAGCAGTGTTACAGCCTGGAGAGGTGACCTGCATGAGAGCCACGGTGAAACTTACTTGGGAGCAGCCTGGCCCCTTTGTAATGTTGGAACCCGACCCAATGGAGGGTCACTCAGGTCTGGAAGTGATACCAGAAGTAATTTCACTGAAGGACCTGAAGAAGGCAAGAGGAAGAGTCCCTGTCAGTGTGAGGAACCCCACGGAGCAGCCCGTGGAGATCCCTGCCAGGATGCTTCTGGGACAGGTGAGTCCTGCTGTCCCAGTTGGCTGGTCAGAAGTGAAGGGGACGGGTGAAGGAGAAGATGTTTGGAAGAAACTCTCCATGGAAAACCCAAACCTACCTGGAGCTTGGAAAGAGAGAGCCAAGGCCCAGCTGACCAGATGGGAGAAGATTTTCTCCAAAGATGAGTTTGATGTGGGGTGTGCGAGGAGTGCCACCCACCGAATCCGCATGCAAGAGGACAAGCCATTCAGAGAGAGAGTGAGGCGAGTCCCGCTAGCAGATCTGGAGGATCTGAGGGAGCAGCTTGCGGAATTGAAGAAGACGGGAGTGATTAGGGAGTCCAGAAGCCCCTATGCCTCCCCAATTGTGGTAGTCAGGAAGAAGAATGGGTCATTGAGGCTCTGCATTGACTACAGAACTCTCAACAGGAGGACCATTCCTGACCAGTACACCACGCCAAGGATAGAAGATGCCTTGCAGAGTTTATCTGGAGCTAAGTGGTTCAGTGTGATGGACCTCAAGAGTGGGTATTACCAAATCCCCATGCATCCAGAAGACAGAGAAAAGACTGCCTTCATAACCCCAGTGGGATTCTTTGAGTTCAACAGGATGCCCCAGGGCCTATCTGGAGCTCCTGCTACGTTTCAACGCCTAATGGAAAGGACAGTTGGAGACATGAACCTCATAGAAGTCCTTGTGTATCTGGACGATGTCATTGTCTTTGGAAAGACTTTGGAAGAACATGAAGCCAGGTTGGAGAAAGTACTGAAGAGGCTCAGTGAAGAGGGACTTAAACTTTCTCCAGAGAAGTGTCGGTTCTATCGGTCTTCTGTGAACTATCTGGGACACATAGTGTCTGAAAAAGGAGTGTCTACAGATCCTGAGAAGCTGGAGGCAGTTACTTCGTGGCCAAGGCCCACAACAGTTACAGAACTTCGGTCTTTCTTGGGGTTCTGCTCCTACTACCGCAGGTTTGTGGATGGATTTGCCCGCATTGCCAAACCCCTCAACGAGCTGCTGAAGACAGAAGGAGAGGAGGATGGAATGGGGCCTAGGAGGTCCAGTGAGTCGGTCCAAGACCAGTGGAATTCAAGGTGTGAAGAGGCTTTCAGAACCTTGAAGAGAAGTCTCACCACAGCCCCAGTTTTGGCCTACGCTGATCCCACTAGACCATATGAGCTACATGTTGATGCCAGCCATGAGGGCCTAGGTGGAGTACTCTACCAGGAGCATGAAGAACAGCTACGACCAGTGGCCTATGTGAGCCGGAGCCTGACCCCCTCCGAGAAGAACTATCCCACCCACAAGTTGGAGTTCTTAGCCCTAAAGTGGGCAGTTGTTGACAAATTGAGAGACTATCTGTATGGGGCCGAGTTTACTGTAAAGACAGATAACAACCCCTTGACCTATCTATTCACCACCGCCAAGCTGGATGCAACTGGACACAGATGGTTGGCGGCGTTGTCTGGATTCAATTTCAGTCTCAAGTACAGAACAGGGGCTGGAAATAGGGATGCAGATGCCCTGTCCCGAAGATCCCATGTCATGGTCGATGACTGGGAAGACTGGACCCAAGTGGCACCAGATGGAGTGCGAGCCCTTTGTCAGGGGGCTGAACTCCAAGCCAGAGGAGGATCCAGAGCTGAAGAGATAGGAGTTACCACAGTGGGAGTCCCAAAGTGTTACTGTGGGGTAACTCAACTGGCAGAAGAGTGTCTGCCGAAGCTGTCCAAGAAGGAGCTAAGGTGTGACCAATTGGAAGATCCCATGGGGAAATTGGTCCTGGAAGCCCTGGAAGACAAGAGTCCAGAGGGACTTCGCCTTCACCCTTCCAAAGAAGCTCGCCTACTGAGGAGAGAGTTGGACAAGTTACAGGTGCATCAGGGGGTAGTCTACCGAAGGGGCCCCTCTGATAGCCCAGAAGACAAGTGGCAGTTGTTTCTCCCAGAGAAGCATCGAGAGACTGTGCTGATTGCCTTACATGACCAGCATGGTCACTTGGGAGCAGAGAGAACCTTCCAACTTGTCAGAGACCGGTTTTACTGGCCCTGCATGAGGGCCGAAGTGGAGGAGTATTGCCATTCCTGTGCAAGATGCATTCAGAGAAAGACTTTACCCCATCAAGCTGCCCCAATGGGCCACCTACAGAGTGAAGGCCCAATGGATCTGGTATGCATTGATTTTCTCTGCCTTGAACCCGATTTGAGTGGATTGGGAAATGTTCTGGTGGTAACCGACCATTTCACTCGTTATGCTCAGGCTTTCCCAACCAAGGACCAGAAGGCCTCTACAGTAGCCAAGGTACTTCTGGAGAAGTACTTTGTTCACTATGGACTGCCACAGAGAATCCATTCAGACCAAGGAAGGGACTTTGAGAGTCGCCTGATCAGGAAGCTACTAGATTCTCTGGGAGTAGAGAAGACTAGAACCACACCATATCACCCTCAAGGTGATGCCCAGCCTGAAAGGTTCAACAGGACCCTATTGAACATGTTGGGAACTTTGGAAACAGAGAAGAAGCAAGATTGCCAGTGGATTTGGCCTTCGGCATTTCCTTAGACCATGCCTCTGCTGCCTCCCACAAAGGATATGTGGACAGACTGAGGCACAGTCTGAAGATAGCTTATGAGAAAGCTCAAGCGGCCTCTAACCAGAGGGGGGCCCGAAATAAGAGGAACTTTGATTTGAAAGTTAGAGTACAGGACCTACAGCCTGGGGACCGTGTACTGTTACGGAATCTAGGGATCCCTGGAAAACACAAGATTGCTGATAGATGGAGATCAGAGCCATATATCATCTGTAGAAAACTTCCAGGATTGCCTGTCTACAAGTTGAAGCCAGAAGGAAGAGTGGGGCCTTTGAAGACCTGGCATAGGAATCACTTGCTCCCACTCACTGAAGCAGTCAGAATGCCTCCAGTAAGAGATGTACCTGAATCTGTTTCCATTCTGGATACCCCCAGGCCTAATACTAGGTCTCAGACATCCCAAGTTAGGGGTGGACAGGACCCCCAACCAGAGGAAGAAAGAGGAGAACTTGAATGGCTATGGCCTTCCTCGACCCCAGGAAGTTCCGCCATAGATCTTCCACCTACTGAAGATGTGGAAGATAACACATTGAACCCAGAAGCCACAGAGTTTGTGCCATTCAGTGATGTGCCTGAGTGCTGGGAAGATGTCCCTGGTCTCTACCCAGAACAAGAAGATGATGTTCCAGAACCAGAGATGTTGCCAGAATGTGTTCTTGAAGAAGTTCCAAGAGAACAGAGAGCTCGCAGGAGTGTGAAGCCTCCCAAGAAGTTAACTTACCCCAAGATGGGAGAAAGTTCAGAGGACTCTGTTACTACAGCAAGGAGAAGTGCTGAAAGCCCTGACCCTTCCGCTGTTCATTTGGTGGAGGGCAACCCCAGCTCACTCTCTGGCACAGTTAAACAGGTCGCCCACACTGAAGTGACCTGTAGACAGGACAGCTCCCCATCTCATGCCAATTGGTGGGAAGCTCCTCTGTCCAAATTATGTGAAAATGTTGTTCCCGAGAAAGTTTGTAGTTTGAACACTGTCTTTGGGGACCAAAGATTCAAAGTGGGGGGAGTGTGTAGCGGGGTTCTACCCCTTTTAGGGGAAAAGACTACATCCCCCATAATTCCCCAGGCCCCCGGGCTGCTGACTTCCGCCCGGAGGCTGCTGGGGGAGATTATAAAAAGGGAAGAGCGGAGACCGCCTCTTCCTCTTGGGACACTTCCTCTTCTGAGGCCGGACAGGACTGGCCTGCCTCTGCTGACAGAGCTGGTGACGCGGCGAAGACAGCCAGCAGAGACACCTGTGCGGACCGGAGCTGAAGGCCTGAAGCCTGGGCCTTGCAGCCGATGGAGTGAGACTCTCACCCCTCAGAGTCCACAGCAGCGGAGCGGAGACTTCCCCTTACTGTCGGTCGGACGGAGCTGATGACCGGAGTTCAGGGCTGTGACTGAGGAGACCGGACGCCGCCATTGAAGAGACCAGAGCCACCATTGGAGGGACCGGAGCGAGGACGGTACCCAAGGATTGGTGAGAGAGCCGGAAGGCTCATCCTGCATTGACACACACGTTTTATGCCTATTGAACTGCCTAGGCGCAATTTACCTCAGAGCAGCAATGTTACTTTTTGTGGATTACAAAGACACCATTTAAAGCTACATGTGCACCACCTCTACAGATTTATTGCCGGTGAAGAACACTGTACTAGTACAAGGACTGAGCTCTATTGCTAGGGATCAGGCCTGGTCCATTAGGTAGGCGCAGATAGATTTATTGCACCTCAGGGGTGCATAGCAGACGGTCGCCACACTGGGCGTTCCGTTTCCCCACTACCAGTTGTTACATATGTGTGTACATGTTAAAGTGCATATTGCAGGGACCTGCTAAAGTATTGTAAGTCATATGTTCAAACGCATGTTGCTATTTCTTTTCCTTACTGACAAAAGTAAAGCCAGTTATTCTTATTTCAGCAGTCTGCTTGTGAGTTCATACCAATTACACTTAGAGTATAAGCTAAGTTTTATGTGCATAGGGACGTACCCCTTTACTAACTGTGCCAGAGCGGGTAGAGCCAAATTGCCGGGGGTTGGTGGTAGCTGTACTCAGGGACCCAAAACAAACCAATGGCTGGGGGCATAGTCAGGTGGACTCCCATTCCTCTGCAGGAGTCAGAGCCTGCATGGGTACAGCCAGAGCATGCATGTCTGCAGGAGGCAGGGTAGAGAAAGGCACGCTGATTGCACAGCTGTGTGCTGGGCTATTTAGTTGTGACCTGAACAGCAGTGCTGACCAGCGAGCCAGGTGGCTCAGTATTTTCCATTTATTTCATTTGTGCTTTGTGGAAGAAACCCCTGCGTGGGAATCCTGGATGGACTGTTTTTCATTTACTTCAATAAACATGGGTCAAAAAAGCCCTTAAACTGCATATCTGGCATAGACTAAGCTCACTGGTAAGCTCTACACTGAAGCTAAATAACCCTCAATACCACAATACACACACATACATCCCGGCTTTGTATATATATTACTGTATACAGTTTAGCTTCATCTCACTGCAGACCGTTCTTGGTGTACTGTTTCTAATATACTTCAGGCAGGCAGTTGATTCAGCTAGCTGCAGTGCATTTAATATAATAAATATATATATACACTGTACAATTAGGTTAGCAAAGCAACGCCTGAAGTTTACTAAAAACAGTACACCAGGAATGGTCTACAGTCAGGTATAGGCTTGGCTGGACTACAATGCAGTGGATATATATTTTATGAACTGCAGCTCGCTGAGTCGCCTGCCTGAAAGTGTCTTTGAACATGCACTCCAGGAATGGCCTACAGTCAGTTATAGGCTTGGCTAGACACAAATATATTAATATATATATATATATATATATATATATATATATATATACAGGGACGCTGTTAAAAATCACGGGGCCCCCTACAACCTAACTGACAGCCCCCCCCCCCCCCGGAAATAAAATTGTGGCAATTTTACATTGTGAGACCGCATTGCAGCTGTAAGCCAAGTATTTGGCTTCAAGGTGCAGGGCAGCCCCATTAAACTCAATGGGAAGTTTGACAGGTGGTGCTTCCTGTCAAATTCTGCAGCCTGCAGTACAAATGCCTCAGCTCTGAAGTAAAGCATCGCAGCCAAGGCATGTATACAGCCCTGTATGACAGCTGGCTTATGTCGAAGGGGCTTGATCAAAAAAGGGCTGCTGAGGAGTGTTCTGGTGGGGCGTCCCCTTGTCAGAACACAATAGAATAGCAGGGGAGATCACTGTACTAACATTGGATTGTTAGTACAGCGGCTCTGACCTGAGGTGTCAGGTTATTTTTGTTCAGCCTGTGGGGTTTAGCAAAAGTAAACTAGCAGTGTATATGAGGCATTAGGCCACATTTACATTTGAGGTTACCTGAATGTGTGACAAGTGCACAGGTAATGGGCAATTTGCAGTGTATTTTGGAAATGCACTAGACATGCGCATAGAACTTGTGGTGCCCAATAATTGTTAATGGCACCCCAAATGCAATGAGCAGACATGTGTTTTGTCATGTGGCAAAGCTGCATGCCTTAAAAGTTTCTAAAGCCTCTATGTGTTTGTCACATATGGCAGCCCATTCAAGTGAATGGGTTACCCTATGTGTGAAAAACAAGAAAAAAAAAAAAGAAAATGTAAGCAGGAATGTTTGTTACTGCTATGTGAAGTATAAAGGGACCTTAGGGATGGTATATAGAAATGGTTGGGCAGAGATTCCTGGCAGCTGGAGAGAGAGAGAGAGATGGCAGCGCTGCAAGGAGATCCACAAATGTCAGAAGGCAGTTTAGCTGGCTCCCTGGCCCCTCTTCTGAAGTGACAGAGCTCGGGCCCCCTACAGGTGGGCTGCCTGTACTGCCCTATCAGCGGCCATGTATATATATATATATATATATATATATATATATGTCTAGCCAAGCCTATACCTGACTGTAGGCCATTCCTGGAGTGCGTGTTCAAAGACACTTTCAGGCAGGCAGACAGGTGACTCAGCAAGCTGCAGTTCATAAAATATATATTCACTGCATTGTAGTCCAGCCAAGCCTTTACCTGACTGTAGGCCATTCCTGGTGTACTGTTCTCAGGGTACTTTGTCTGTCAATGCAGCTGCCAAAGCGGCCTCTTCCATTGGCTCAATGTCACTCCTTCCCTAGCCCCACCATCATGCCCTGAGGAGTCCCCCGAACTGTTCGACCACAGTGTAGGGTACATGCTGCAGGAGGATGCGCAGCGTTTAAAGGCTCTGATGATGGTACCCAGGTTGAGGATGAAGGCAGTAATGTGAGCCCATAGGGGGTGCCCAAGAAGGACAAGAAACTGGCAGTCATGTTCCCCCAGCTGCAGCATACTGCCAGGTTTGCTCCAGTGGCGAGGAGGGAGGGGATGATGAGGTCACTGACTCTACGTGGGTGCCAGATAGAAGAGGGGGGAGGAGGAGGAGGCACATCTCCATTGAGGCAGGATGCCAGCTTAAGGGCAGGCAACCGACTGCATTACACCACAGAGCTCCGCATGTGCAGGGTGCTGCTGACTCCAAAAGTTCTTTGGTTTGAGCCTTTTTTGAGATGTGTGCAGCAGTTTGCACCATTGCTGTTTGCAACATATGTCTGAAGCGTATAAAGCGTGGCCAAAACAGCAGCCGCTTGGGCTCCACATGCTTGACCAGACATATGTCGAGCTCCCATGCAGTCCGTTGGCAACAGTACTTAAAAGACCCACATCAAAGAACAAGGCGGACCTCTCCTTGCTCCTCATTAGCTGGGATCTCCAACCCCACTATAACTTCAGTCCTCTCAGAGACTTGCACTAAAAGGTACGAAGGTGTAGAATTAGGTGTCCCAAGAACTTCCAGGCAATCTGCTAACGGTACACCAACATCCGATTGTAGCAGGCAAATTTCCTTACCCCAGTTGCTAAACCGGGGAAAGAAATTTGGTCCCAACCATCCACATGCTCAGTAGCTGAATGCTAGTTTGGTTAAATTGCTAGCACTCCAACTGCTGCCTTTTCAGCTGGTAGACTCTGCGCCCTTTCGAGAATTTTTGGAATGTGCGGTACCTCAGTGGCAGGTTCCCAAACACCAATTTTTTTCACGGAAGGCCATTCCAGCTCTCTACCAACATGTGAAAGGCAATGTCTTGGCCTCGTTTGACAGGTCGGTCAGTGGAAAGGTACATATTACCGCTGACTCATGGTCCAGCAGGCATGGACAGGGACGTTACCTTTCTTTCACGGCGCACTGGGTAACCCTGCTGGCAGCTGGGAAGGATGCAGGACAGGGTGCAGTATTGTTGGATCTTGTTCTGCCACCATGCCTCCAAAATGCTGGTAGTGGTGATTCTGCCACACCTCTCTCCTCCACCCCCTCCTCTTCTTCTTCCTCTATGGCCTCTTCCTGTGCAGATTTGTCTTCGGAACCAGCGGTGCTCCGTAGGCGTTCTAGGGGCTACGCAAGCACAAAAAGATGCCATGCAGTGCTTGAGTTGGTCTGCTTAGGGGACAGATGCCACACTGGGGCAGAGATTCTGTCAGCTCTGCAGGAGCAGGCTCAGAGGTGGTTGACCCCACACCAGCTTCTGCCAGGAATGGTGGTTTGCAAAAATGGCACTAACCTCCTCTCCGCCCTCCAACAGGGACACTTCACCCATGTTCCCTGTTTGGCTCACATCCTTAATTTGGTGGTGCAGCAGTTCTTGTGCAGTAAACCGGGCTTACAGGATCTCCTGAGGCAGACCAGGAAAGTCTGTGGGCATTTCCGCTGGTCACATAATACCAGTGCTCGGCTGGCTGGCTGACCCCAAAAAGGAATGCAACCTGCTCAAGAACCGCCTCTTCTGTGACATGGCCACCAGGTGGAACTCAACATTGGCAATGCTGCAGCGGCTGCACAAGCAGCAGAGGGCCATCAATGAGTACCTGTGCGAGTATGGCGCCAGGAGAGGGTTAGGGGAGCTTGGCTTTTTTTTGGCTCATGATGAAGCACTGTTCTGTCACCATTTGAGGAGGCCACGAGGATGGTGAGCAGTGACAGAGCATGCATCAGTGATACTGTCCCTCTTGTCTTCCTGTTGGAGCACACGCTGCATGGAATAATGGACAGGGCACCTGAGGCAGAACAGAGGAAGGAAGAGGAGGACTTCCTTACCTCTCAAGGCCCCCTTTATCCAGACAGTATTCCTGCAGGCCCGCCTATCACACAGGAAGAGGAGGAGGAGGAGGATTGTGTAAGCATGGAGGTGGAGCCTGGCACTCAGCATCAGCAGCAGTCTTTAAGGGCTTCGTTTTCAGTCCTCAGAAACCCATGGACTTGTACGTGGCTGGGAGGAGGTGGCTGCGGATCAGGTCATCCTTAGTGACCCAGAGGACTCCGGACCGAATGCCTCAGCAAACCTACGCTGCATGGCCTCCCTGATCCTGCAAAGCCTGTGAAAGGACCCTCGGATTCGTGGTATCAAGGAGAGGGATCAGTACTGGCTGGCAACCCTTCTTGATCCACGTTACAAGGGTAAGATGGCAGAACATATCCAGCAGAGGGAGCAGAGGATGAAACATCTTCGGGAGGCCTTGCAGAAATGTTTGTGCAATGTGTTTCCAGAGCCTGGGAGGTTACGATTTCCTGGTACTCATGGACAACGTGTTGCTGAGGCTTCGGTCAGTCACAGAAGGAGCGGTGGAGAAGGTGGCCATCTGACCGATGCGTTCAGACAATTTTATAGTCCGCAGCCCCAAGGTCTGATCGGTTCTAGCAACCATCGCCAGCGTCTGTTGTACATGGTGCAGGAATACCTAGGAGCAAGATCAGACTTGGAGACTTTTCCAACCGAAAATCCACTGGGTTACTGGGTCTTGAGGATGGATAACTGGCCAGAGCTTGCACAGTATGCAATTGAGCTACTGGCCTGTCCTGCATCCAGCGTTCTTTCAGAACGCACATTCAGTGCTGATGGAGGCTTTGTAACCAATCACAGAGTGCGCCTGTCCACCAACTCGGTTGATCGGCTCACCTTCATAAAAATGAATCAGTCTTGGATCACCAGCTACCATGCACCTGATGCTGATGTAACCGATTAATTTTTTTATGAATGTGAGATCCCTTCAAGACTGCCGATGCTGAGTGACTATCCTGTTATGCTGAGTGACTAGCCTATTCCTCCTCAATGTTCATGTTGATAGCTTCTAAGAAAATTTCTTGTTCTGGGCACCACCACCAAAGGCTAAGGCCCAATTTTTCTGCCCCTGTTTAACAGGGGCGTGTAATTACAATTTTTGCTGTAATATTTTGCATCAGGGCTCGTTCCTACGCTCAACAAGAGTATCTGTGAGGGGTTACAGTGTTGTGGTACCACCACCACTGCCTAAGGCCCAATTTTTCTGCCCCTGTTTAACAGGGGCATGTAATTACAATTTTTGATCTAATATTTCACAGCAGGGCCTGTTCCTGCGCTCAAAAGTATCTGTGAGGCTTTACAGTATTGTGCCACTACCACCACCGCCTAAGGCCCAATTTTTCTGCCCCTGTTTAACAGGGGCATGTAATTACAATTCTTGATATAATATTTCACATCAGGGCCCGTTCCAGCACCCACCAAGAGTAACTGTGAGGGCTTACAGTGTTCTGGTACCACCAACACCTAAGGCCCAATTTTCTGCAGAGTGTATAGGGCAGGCCGTATAGTATATACAGGCGGTCCCCTATTTTCAAAAATCCGACTTGCAAACGACTCCGACTTACAAAACGGAGGGAGAAAACAGGAAGTGAGTGGAAATCTACCCCTAGGAAGGGAAATTCTCTCCTGTAAGAGTTAATATGGGAAAAAGGTGTCTCCTCCACTGATTTATCACCAATCCTTGTTTCCCTTGAAAGACCCAAATTTTATAAATCCAATTGTCATTGGGACAGATAGTGAGGTGACATCTTCTGAACAGGGGCACAGACAGCAAAACAAATGTTACAGGGGTGATGATAACCCTTCCCTATGTTTTCCAAAAAACTTTTTTGGCTGGAGCTACACTTACAAAATGTACCTGTTCCAAATTACAAACAGATTCTACATAAGAACAAACCTACAGTCCCTGTCTTGTTTGCACCGCCTGTATACTGCTGTTCAGAGTATATAGGGCCTGGGGGCCCAACGCCTTTTCTTTTTTTAATTTGGGTGCAGGGTTCCCCTTAATATCCATACAAGACCCAAAGGGCCTGGTAATGGGCTGGGGGGGGGGGGGGTACCCATGCCATTTGTCTCACTGATTTTCATCCATATTGCCGGGACCCGACATTACATTAAAGCCTCAAGCAGCATTACTTTTATTCCTTTAGAAATTTCATTTTGTGCAGGGACTGTTCTAAGCACCGGAAAACATGCGCCACTTTACAGGCATACTATTGACACCCCCAGGTACGATATTTAAAGGAATATTTCACTTTTATTTTTTAATTTTAAGCATCATTAAAATCACTGCTCCCGAAAAAACTTCAGTTTTTAAAACTTTTTTTCCATTGATACATGTCCCCTGGGGCAGCACCTGGGTCCCCAAACCCTTTTTAGGACAATAACTTGCATATTAGCCTTTAAAATTTGCACTTTTGATTTCTCGCATTCGAGTCCCACTTTAACGGTGTTCGAATGTTCGCGCAAACTTTCGGTCCGTTCGCATGTTCTGGATGCTAACCGAACCAGATTGCCGTGACCACTAATCAGTAGTCTCTACTAAAATTCTTTAAGTATGTAAACAGTAAAAAAGGGAGGACAGACCATATTGGCCCCATAAAGAATGAGGAAGGACATCTGGTTACAAAGGATGGGGAGATGGCGAAGGTATTGAATTTATTCTTCTCCTCAGTCTACAGAGGGGAATCAGGGGGCTTCAGTAACCAAAACTGCAATGTTTATCCTTATGACACATCACAGGAAGCGCCTCCATGGTTAACAGAGGACAGAATTAAAATTAGACTTGGGAAACTTAACATTAATAAATCACCGGGACCAGATGGCTCGCATCCGAGGGTACTTAGGGAACTCAGTCAAGTAATTGCCAGACCATTGTTTCAAATTTTTACTGACAGTCTACTGACTGGAATGGTACCAGGTGATTGGAGAAAGCCAATGTAGCACCAATATTTAAAAAGGACCCAAAATACATCCCTGGGATCTACAGACCAGTTAGCCTAAGATTTTAGTAACGAGAACGGTATCATTAGCAGTAATCAGCATGGATTCATGAAGAATCGTTCTTGCCAAATCAATCTATTAACCTTCTATGAGGAGGTGAGCTGCCATCTAGATAAAGGAAGGCCCGTAGATGTGGTGTATCTGGATATTGTAAAAGCATTTGACACAATTCCCCATAAACGTTTACTGTACAAAATTAAGTCCGTTGGCATGGACCATAGGGTGAGTACATGGATTAAAACCTGGCTACAAGGGCGAGTTCAGAGGTTGGTGATAAATGGGTAGTACTCGGAATGGTCAGGAGGTGGGTAATGGGATCCCCCAGGGTTCTGTGCTGGGACCAATCCTATTTATTTTGTTCATAAACGACCTTGAGGATGGGGTAAATAGTTCAATCTCTGTATTTGCGGACGATACTAAGCTAAGCATGGCAATAACTTCTCTGAAGGATGTGGAAACCTTACAAAAAGATCTGAACAAATTAATGGGGTGGACAACTACATGGCAAATGAGGTTTAATGTAGAAAAATTTAAAATAATGCATTTGGGTGGCAAAAATATGAATGCAAGCTATACACTGCGGGGAGAACCTCTGGGAGAATCTAGGATGGAAAAGGACCTGGGTGTCCTAGTAGATGATAGGCTCAGCAATGGCATGCAATGCCAAGCTGTTGCTAACAAAGCAAACAGAATATTGGCATGCATTAAAAAGGGGATCAACTCCAGAGATAAAACAATAATTCTCCCGCTCTACACGAATCTAGTCTGGCTGCACCTTGAGTATGCTGTCCAGTTCTGGGCACCAGTCCTCAGAAGGATGTACTGAAAAGGGAGCAAGTACAAAGAAGGGCAACTAAGCTAATAAAAGGTTTCGGAGGATATTTTGGTGACACAGAGGACCTGGACCTGGTTGATGGAGAGTGTGATGAGTCTGAAGCATTATGGGTGGAACTGCATACTGGGTACTCCGGTTTCCTCCCACAATCCAAAGACATGCAGGTAGGTTAATTGGCTTCTGTCCAAAAATTGGCCCTAGTATATGAATGGGGACCTTGGATTGTGGGCTCCTTGAGGGTAGGGACCGATGTGAGTGTGCAATGTACAGGGATAGGGACAATTGTAGACACTCACTCAGGTTGAACTGGATGGACTGGTGTCTTTATTCAACCTTACTAACTATGAAACTATGAAACTATGAATCATTGGGGTTTGTTATAGACCACCCAATGTTCACGAGGAGGTGGAGACTCAGCTCCTTGCACAGATGGATTGGGCTGCAAAGGCTGGGACGGTGATAATAATGGGGGATTTTAACTACCCAGAAATTGACTGGAGTAATGGCACTGCTGGGACAGTTAAAGGGCAAAAAATTATAAACCTATTACAGGACAATTTTATGGTCCAGTTTATTGAGGCCCCAACTAGGAATGATGCTCTGCTGGATCTGGTAATCTCAAACCATGCAGAGCTTATTACTAATGTCCAGATAAAGGAACACCTGGGTAACAGTGATCATAACATGATTTCATTTGATGTTAGCTGTAAGCAAGAAATACATACAGGAAAGATAAAAACGCTCAACTTCAAGAGAGCACATTTTCCAAGGATGAGGGCTGCTCTCCAGGACTTGGACTGGGAGGGAATATTGGCATCAATGAGCACAGAACAGAAATGGGATTTCTTCAAAAAGACTGTCTGGGACCTCACGGTGGCTCACGGTCAAATTAAAAAAAGCTATGATCAATAAGAAAAGAGCTTTTAAAAAATATAAAAGTGAAGGAACACTAGTGTTGTTTAAATGTTACAAAGAATTTAACAGAATATGTAAAAAGGAAATCAAGGATGCAAAAATTCAAAACGAACGACAGATTGCAAAAGATAGTAGGACAAACCCCAAAAAATTCTTCAAATATATTAATAGTAAAAAGGTCAGGTCTGAGCATGTAGGCCCTTTACAAAATAATCTAGAGTGGGTGACAGGGGACAAAGAGAAGGCTAATTTATTAAATACTTTCTTCAGCTCTGTGTATACAAAAGAGCATGGGGGAGCTCATGTCCATAATGGGGGTGGTAATTACATAGCCCAGAATGATCCACAATGGCTCAAAAGTGATATGGTCCAGAAATATTTAGACAAAATAAAGGTGGATAAAGCACCTGGACCAGATGGCATCCACCCACGGATCTTAAAAGAATTGAGCTCTGCAATTTCAAAGCCATTGTATTTAATTTTTAGGGACTCATTAATGACAGGAATAGTACCACTGGATTGGCGCAGGGCGAACGTGGTGCCTATATTTAAAAAGGGAACAGAGTCTTTACCAAGTAACTATAGACCTGTTAGTTTAACTTCTATAGTTGGGAAGATACTGGAGAGATTATTAAAAGACCACATAGACGAGTTCTTGCTGGAAAAAAAACATTTTAAGCAACAGACAGCATGGGTTCATGAAAGACAGAAGTTGTCAGACAAACCTGATTTCTTTTTATGAAGAGGTAAGTAAAACCTTGGACAGAGGCGTGGCTGTGGACGTGGTATACTTGGATTTTGCAAAAGCGTTCGATACAGTTCCCCACACACGGCTCATGTGTAAGGTAAGGTCTACAGGCTTGGAAATATCGGTTTGTAAATGGATAGAAAACTGGCTAAAAGACAGAATTCAGAGAGTTGTGGTTAATGATTCTTACTCTGAATGGTCTAAGGTTATCAGTGGTGTACCCCAAGGTTCAGTGCTGGGACCCTTACTTTTTAATATCTTTATAAATGATATTGGGTCTGGGATCAAAGGTAACATTTCTGTCTTTGCAGATGACACCAAGCTATGCAGTGGAATAACATCTTTACAGGAGGTCTCCAATTTACAAGCTGACATCAATGCTCTGTCTAATTGGGCGACTATGTGGCAGATGAGGTTTAATGTTGATAAATGTAAAGTTCTGCACTTGGGGGCTAAGAATATGCATGCATCATACATGCTAGGGGGGTACAACTGGGGGAATCCGTAGTGGAGAAGGATCTGGGGGTTTTGGTAGATCATAAGCTCAATAATACCATGCAATGTCAAGCTGCGGTTTCCAAAGCAAGCAAAGTTCTTTCTTGTATTAAGAGAGGTATGGACTCCAGAGAGAGAGATATAATTTTGCCCCTGTTCAAATCATTACTAAGACCTCATCTGGAATATGCAGTTCAGTTTTGGGCACCAGTTCTCAAAAAGGATATCGGGGAACTGGAGAAAGTGCAGAGAAGGGCAACCAAACTGATAAGAGGCATGGAGGAGCTCAGCTATGAGGAAAGATTAGAGGAACTGAATTTATTCACACTTGAGAAGAGGAGAATAAGGGGGGATATGATCAACATGTACAAATATATAAGGGGTCCATATAGTGAACTTGGTGTTGAGTTATTCACTTTACGGTCAACACAGAGGACAAGGGGGCACTCCTTACGTCTAGAGGAAAAGAGATTTCATCTCCAAATACGGAAAGGTTTCTTCACAGTAAGAGCTGTGAAAATATGGAATAGACTCCCTCCAGAGGTGGTTCTGGCTAACTCAGTAGATTGCTTTAAGAAAGGACTGGATACTTTCCTAAATGTACATAATATAACTGGGTACTGACATTTATAGGTAAAGTTGATCCAGGGAAAATCCGATTGCCTCTCGGGGGATCAGGAAGGGATTTTTTTTCCCCTGCTGTAGCAGATTGGAGCATGCTCTGCTGGGGGTTTTTTTTGCCTTCCTCTGGATCAACTGTGGGTATAGAATGGGGTTTATTGGATTGTACGATATATTTTATTTTTATTTATTATTTCCTTTCTTTTTATGGTTGAACTGGATGGACTTGTGTCTTTTTTCGGCCTAGCTAACTATGTAACTATATTTGTTATGAGGAAAGGTTGCGAGCACTGAACTTATTCTCTCTGTAGAAGAGACGATTTAAATTTATAAATACCGTACTGGTGACCCCACAATAGGGATAAAACTTTTTTGCAGAAAGGAGTTTAACAAGACATGTGGCCACTCATTAAAATTAGAAAAAAAGAGGTTTAACCTTAAACTACGTAGAGGGTTCTTTATTGTAAGAGTGGCAAAGATGTGAAATTCCCTTCCACAGGCGGTGGTCTCTGCGGGGAGCATTGATAGTTTCAAAAAACTATTAGATTTGAACGACCGCAACATACAGGGATATACAATGTAATACTGACATATATTCACACACATAGGTTGGACTTGATGGACTCTTTTTTCAACCTCCCCTACTATGTAACTATGTAACTATGTAACAAAGACTGTGTCAGGACTCTATCCGCAGCAGAAGCTCACGAAGACCTGGCATCAGTGCCAGTATCTTACATGACCGCATGAATGCACACCGAGGAACCATCCAGTCTTCCATGTGTTCTTGCTCAAATAGACAGACCATACATATGTAGGGGGCATCCTGAGGGGCCCGGGCCCCAGAGGCTTTGTCACCATTGGCCCCGTGCTTACCGCTCACTGCTGTCACTTGTAAACGCCTACGTCTACAAGTGACAGCGCTGCTCTCCCAGACACAGAACCCTACTAGTCCTGCATACCCCCATAACAGCCGAGGAGGCAGACAGCTGTGTTAGTGGGAAAGGTGAGGATGAGTCTCTCTCTCTCTCTGACAGGTTTCTGAATGTCTATATAGTGTGATCCTGGGGATATGACGCTGTGTTCATACACTACTAATTGTGTCTGTTCATTATGTCTGTGCAGAATTATCCTCCTGGAAGAGAAGGACATAGAATGGGGGAGATGAGACTGGAGGAGAACGTGGGATGAAGAAGGAGGAGGACATGGGATGGGGCGGATGGGACTGGAGGATGAGTACATGAGATGGAGAAGGAAGAGGACGTGGAACTTGAGGAGGAGGGGGACATGGGACGGGACTCAGTGGGATGTCCAGTGGGCAGATTCTATGGGGCGGTCAGTGGCCGGGCCCTGGGGAATGTTTATGGTCAGGCCAGGGGGGCCAGGCCTAAAGCTGTGTAAGGGCCCCAAAATTTCTGATAACTGCCCTGTTCATCTGAGTTCCTGAACATCTCGTCTGACAACACTCCAGTCAGAACAATAATGCAGCACGTACAGCACTCTGTGGGTGCGTATGTTTTATGCTTATGTGTGCTCAGACGCAATAAACAATCATTATTTTATAATTATTGGGTTATTCATTCTAGTTGTGTGCTTCATACAAAGTCCCACTACCCCCCTTTTTCTTTTAATATGTACCAGGGATGGAGGTATATGAGTGCACTAGTCATGACCTCATATTAAAGTCCCAATTCCTTTGTTTCATTTTCACAGCACTCTGTGGGTGCGTATGGCCACACTGAGCTAACAGTGGGGGGCTTAAAGTGGCATAGTTAAGTGGAACTTTCCATTATACATTGTTTTTTGGCACACAGACTATAGAAATAGAGCTAAAACCTTTTCTGATCCTTCATTAAAATAGTGTGGGACAACATGGTGACCAGCAACTGTTAAGACAACACTTTGGTTATAAGTATGTAATTACAACATAGCATACAGCGTGCAGACGTCAGGTGTATTTAATCTGAGAGGTAATCTTAATATAGCGCGGTCTTACCCCGAAGGGTCCCTGTATGCGCGCCCATAGCAAAGATCCTGGAAAGAAAGGGCCCAGGGACCAGAAGCAGCACAGAAGGGTCGGCAGCAAGGGTAGAAAAAAGAGACTACACAGGAAACGCCTGCGTGAAAAGCCAAGTCTTCAGTAACCTGCGGAAGACCAGAATAGTGGGGGCCTCCTGGAGCTCGACAGAGAGGCTATTCCATAGTACGGCACCCTGGTGGGAGAAGGCCCGACCACCACGCCGGATCTTCTTGGGCACCGAGATGTAGAGGAGATCTCTGCCAGTAGATCTGAGTGATCAGACAAGCGCTCGTTTATGAAAACGAGAGCAGAGATAGCTTGGGGCCAGGCCTCTCATAATCTTAAACATAATACATCATATCTTAAATAAGGTGCGACAGTGGACCGGCAGCCAATGCAAGGCGCAGAGAACAGGGGTGACATGATCCCTCAATGGGACATCCATGAGCAGCCTAGCCGCAGCATTTTGAATAAATTGAAGCTTCTGCATTAGCATCTTTGGCAATCCCAAATAAAGAGAGTTGCAGTAGTCTAGGCAGCTACCTATCGTGGCACAGAAGACAGTTTTTCTGTCTGAGATATACAGATATTTAAACAGCCCCCTCAGGAGTTTTAGCTGCCAGTGACATGCACTGGCGACCTTTTTTACCTGAGGAGCCATAGTTAAACCGGAATCTTGGACGAATCCCAGATCACGGACCTGGGGGGGAGCCTTCGGAACAGGACCAAATGAGGAAGGCCAAGGTGAAATATCTGGAAGGGTGGCCAGATCGCTGAAGATGATCACCCAAGTTTTGCCTCCATTAAGTTTCAGGAAATTGGCAGACATCCATGTATTGATGGCCTCCAAACAACTGGCAAGGGTGGCATCAGCCGTATGGTTCCTAGAAATCTTCAGGTAAACCTGGGTGTCGTCCGCGTAAACATGGTACTGGACGGCGTGGGACTTTAGCAGGTCAGCAAGGGGCCTCATATAAATATTAAACAGCAGGGGTGACAAGGCAGAGCCCTGTGGCACTCCGCAATCCAGGGTGGTATACTTAGAGTAGAAGGGGCCAGTCTTGACTCCCTGAACTCTGCCCTCTAACTAAGCGGCCACCCATGCCAAAGCCGACCCGCTCATACCCAAAACAGATCTCATCCACTCCAGTAGGATTCCATGATTTATGGTATCAAACGCGGATCCAAGAGAACCAGAACTACTGAGTCACCCCTGTCCAAGCTGTGAAGGACATCATCATAAACACAGATGAGGCTTGTCTCTGTTCCGTGCCCTGGACGAAATCCGGACTGGAATTTGTCCAAAAGATGGAAAGACTCAAGGTAAGCCTGTAGTTGGATAACCACCATGCGCTCCATCACCTTTGCTACAAAAGGCAAGATGAAAATCGGCTTGTAGTTGCCCAGTATGTCTGGGTCCAAGGTCGGTTGTCATCCACAGTTTACCTCTGAGCCTTCCATTCATAGCTCACCAGTGTACCTCCCATCCGCATCTCAGGTCTGCATCTCCAGTCCACACCTCACCTCTGCATTCCTATCCAAAACAACTAGGAGGCGGGCCAGGAAATGATGCAAGGGAAGGAAAGAAAAGCCCACAGGATAGCAGGCGACGCCCATAGGTGAGCACAGCCAAACCACACATGGGAAAGGAATCAGGGTAGAGAAGCACTGCAGCACGAAGGTAAGAATACACAAGAAGGAAACTGCAGGCTAACTTGTGGCAATAAGTTCAGAAGCATGCAGAAATATAGGGTTTCATATAAAAGGTAGCAACAGTTTTTGTTAGCAGATATATATTTTACTTAATTTAACAGTTTTCTTAGGTTAGGACACCTTACCTCAGAGTTAACTCTTTCTCTGATCCTTCTATTAGGTGGCGTTCTTTCAAAGGTCAGAGATCCACAAAAGTTTGCAACAGGTCTCACCTAAGTCATAGTTCTCACTGCTCATCAACAGAACATATTTTGCAGAACCAAGCATAAATGTAAACCTCAGAACTTAATTTCTTAACCTTGCAATACATGATTATCATAAGCAAATAAAGCACAGTAATGAATATAAGCAATATAACAATCAAACTAAGTAAGATATTCAATAAGGCAGTTACTTTAGGACTGTATCCAAATAAACTTTCCCACCAAGAAACCTTAGCGTCTTCAAGGGCACGTGACAATTGCAAAGTTTTTCAATCATGAGCTAGATGCACAGTTGCTTGCTTTTCAGTAGCTCTTAAAGTATTTATAATTTCATCCTCTTTGTTGTTGTTCAGTCGCTTAGTCATGTCTGACTCTTCGTGACCTCATGGACCACAGCACGCCAGGCTTTTCTGTCCTCCACTGCCTCCCGGAGCTTGCTTATGTTCATTGTTTCGATGGTACAATACCTCCATCTTGTTTTCTGTCATCCTCTTCTTCTTTTTCCTTCCATGTTTCCCAGCATTAGGGTCTTTTCCAATGAGTCTTCTCTTTGCATTATCCTCTTTACCAAAATCCAAAAACCAAGCCTATTGTTCAGCTCCAAACCCTAAGGAAATCATTTGTAAAAGGTATTAGGCTTATTATCCAACCTTTCTTCAGGAATAACAGGGGTAAGTCATTTCAGCTCAGCAACATCTACTTCTAGGGTAAGAGTGGAGACACAATAAACTCCACAAGGTAAAACACCAGTTTGCGTACAATTGAGGACATACAGAGAGAATGTAGTATTATTAGTTACCTGATACCAATAACCTTGGCCTAGGTATTTCAAGTGATTTGATGGTAAATTGTGTGCATCCATTCAACATGACTAGGGATGAGCCGAACACCCCCCGGTTCGGTTCGCACCAGAACCTGCGAACGGACTGAAAGTTTGCGCGAATATTAGAACCCTATTAAATACAATGGACGCGAACGTTTGAAATCTAAAGTGCTAACTATAATGGCTAATATGCATGTTATTGTCCTAAACAGGGTTTGGGGACCCGGGTCCTGCATAAAGTGAAAAAAAGTGAAATATTCCTTTAAATATCATACCTGGGGGTGTCTAAAGTATGCCTGTGAAATGGCATGTGTTTCCCGTGTTTAGAACTGTCCCTGCACAAAATGACATTTGTAAAGGAAAAAAAGCCATTTAAAACTGCTTGCGGCTTTAATGTCATGTCTTGCCCTGGCAATATGGATGAAAATCTTTGAGAAAAATGGCATGGCTACCCCATCACCCCCCCCCTACCCCAGCCCATTACCAGACCCTTACCGCACCCAAAATAAAACCCTATACCTAAAACCCTATATACTCTGAACAGCAGTATACAGGCGGTGCAAACAAGACAGGGACTGTAGGTTTGTTCTTAGGTAAAATCTGTTTGTAATTTGGAACAGGTAAATTGTAAGTGTAGCTGCAGCCAAAAAATCTATTTTTAGCCTTGGTTCATACCTATGCGAATTCGCAGCGGCCTAAAACACTGCGAATTCGCAGGACATTTCAAAATACATTGTTTTCAATGAGGCATGTTCACATATCTCTGGTGCATGCGCACTGCGCATTGCAGAAAAACCGCATGCGACTTTTGGGCAGTGCGGTGCGGATCAGGTGCGAATTCAGGCCCATTATCTTCTATGGGCACGCATCTGATTCACATCTGGCTTGCGTTGTGAACAGAAATTCGCGCCACTCCAACATGACACATTTTGATAAAACAACAGGGAAGAGGCCTACTTGACAGGCAAGTTTATTTTTTAAGTGATTTCAGAGTTAATTTATGTTTTATACATGGGTAAAGTTTATATTTTTATCATATTTTATGATACGTGAATAAATAATTATTCCACCATTTTTTGTGCCGTCATATTTTTAAAAATACCCAGGTAAAAAAACATAAAAAAACATTAGATTACATGGTCAATAAATCACATGACAAAGGACATCAGTGCTGAAAATTACCTTAATGTGATCATAATCTTTCAGCAGGCTGGATACTTGTTCTGAAGCACGTGTTCTGACGCTCCAAGCAAGGGTAGATTAAGCCAAGCAATTCGTCAAAACTGAGTAAAAAAATATTAAATTCATAAATACATGTGGGAAAAGCATTTGGGCCTACTGTATAAAAAAGAGTAAGGTAAGTGGTTAAGGACATTATTTATGGTAACAAGGCATGCATCAGTTACAATATAATTATGGCTAAATAAGTGGCCCAAAAAATAAAATGCATATGGGTCCTCATTTCAACAGAGAAGAAGCCACTGGCCTTTTAATTTAACACTAACAATTGTCTGATCCTAAAACCCACAAAGCACCTTGTCACCAGCAAATTTGGGCCAAGGTGTTTGGGGGGTAAAATATCCAAAAACACATGTTAAGGGCATATGACCTGGTTTACACTAAGAGGGGGGTGCTAGTTGACGCTCATTTTGTGCCCTTTAGGCTGCATGCTGAAATAATGTACAGTTTGTATTTGGGGGGGGGGGGGACGCTTATTAGTTACAATAATCTTAGAATGACATAATCACACATAGGTTAGACTGGATGGACTTGTGTCTTGAAAATATAAAACACACTATACATCAATGGCTACAAATAAAGTATGGTTTGGATGAAAAATTACTCACCTACTTATTGACATGCGTGTGAAATTGAAACATTTTTCTTCATGCCCACGGAGGTGCCCATACAAGATCATGAACTGGCCTCTTTCTTCACGATTTGCAATGATGGGATGAACCCAGTATCTTCTTCTTCTCCTCATCCTTCTCCTATTCTCTTCTTCAAGCAAGATTGCTGCTGTTGCAGCAACAGCTGTTGGCATTATCATAGGCAGAGCAGCACACATTTTGCAAAGAAACACAAAAAAACACTACAGACTGCTGGACAACCAGGAAGTGTACACAAACATCCCAGGTTTTATGAGCAGCCAGACAATCAGAAAAAGTGCTTGGCAAGCTAAAAATTAGCAACTCTAATTAGACAGGAAGGGTTACTAATGAATTCGCAGCTAATTCGCACCTAAAATGCTGACAAACCGCAGAACAACACACGTTTCAGTGCGCAGTCACGCCGGGCATTCAATTCGCACCGCACTGCTCTGAACCCAGGCTTAAGCTTTTTGGAGAACATAGTGTTAAGTTGAGCCTTGAAATAAAGGACATCAATCGGCATTCGTCTTTAGAGTATGTTTACTTCAGAATACGCACTGTACAGAGGATCACATCTTCTAAGGGAGTGTGATACCAAATACAAACTGATACAGAGTTTTATAGTAAAATCATTACATTGAATCAAATGGCGGGCAAACACCCAAGTTACAATGTACGTAATACATTCTTTGTTAATTGGTTAAACATTACATTTGATCATTCTGACCCAACTATATCAACAAGTGAAAGGTTAGTTTGACAGAGTTAAAATTGATTATAGCAAGGGAGTAATTATCTTTTGACAGGGACTTTTCATATCAACAACCAATTCCCAGAATTTTAGTATATTACTGGCAGAACATATCATGTCAAAGGGGAGAGCATAAAGACACAAACAAGACATGTGTTGCAATACAAGAAGAATTACAGAAACATTAAGAAGAATATATTTTCATATTGTAGGGGAACTCTGGCTAACATAAGAAAGACAGATACATATATGCTTTGCTATATTTTCATATCTTCACAGTCCCCCCTAATGTTTCGAATTCTTCTGTATTCCTTTAAACTTCCTCTGTGCCTTTAGGTTGATCTGTGTCTTTAGGCTGGTCTGTAGGTATTCGGGTTACCATCTCATGAACAGTTCTGGCTCGGGACCTTTTGGGCTCAAAAGAACCAGTATTAGTACAAGCCTTACAGATAGCATTACAAGTACCTGTAGTTATTTTTAAACAACATTTACACAACATAGGTGCACACTTGATTACAAGGATTATAAGTACAATAATACCAACAAAATAAAGTATACCGTGTAGTATGCCTGAAAGCCATCCTCCGAGACCAGAAAACCACTTGAGAGGATTAAGCCAGGAGAGCCAGCTCTCCCAACCCTCACCAATCCAGGCAGTCTCAGTATGCTCTTTTCGGAAGTGGACTTTCAATCGCTGCACTTGTTCTACATGTGAAATGATTGCATCTTCAGCCGAAGTGTCATTTCCAATGTAGTTACAACAAGTGGTTCCCACTATGGTGCATATTCCTCCCTGACTGGCAGTAAGATAATCCAACACCAGCCGGTGTTGCAAAATCTCCCTCTTAATCATTTTTAGTTCAGTGGCCATGGTTATAAAGTTCCTATCATATAGTGCAGTGATATTATCCATAAGATCTGCAAGGTCAATGATGAAACTGAAAGCCTTCTTAATACAACATCTATTCACCCAAGGGATCGAGAATATTGGCTTGATTTCCCTATCATGTGAATCTATACCTGTACTGCTACCCGTGGGCCCAGGGGAAAGTGGCGGTTCATCCGGAACAGTTTCTACCTCTCTAATCCCACCTTCCCCCTCTTTACCCAGGGCCGCCTCTTGGTCCTCAATGGTTCCCTCATCATCAATGGTTCCCTCATCATCCTGATCAGGGATATCCTCATCTATTGGGATTGTCTGAATTGGGAGATCCCTTTTAAAGATATGGCTGGGAATCTTATTGAGCTGTGTTTCCTTAAACCCCTCATTACTCATATACCAGGTAGCAGGTATAACTCTTCCAAAGTAACAGACTCCCATTGAATTTAAGGGAACCCATGTATAGGCCTTTTTACCACATATGAAATAATACCCTGGTGGGGCTGAACAGGCGTGTTGAAAGTTATACCCTTGTAAACACATCAATAATTTCATATTATTCTGCCTAGAATCCTGGCGAAGCGTGTGCGCATATAGCTCCCGGTATCTATCAGTGCTCCATACAGTATCCTTTCCATCAAACCAGTACCTGATGGCAGCACCATCCATACAGTTGGAATTTCCTATGGATCGGGTGGTGTCTCTATACCCTCGTGCATGCTGTTCAGGGGTGTAGGTTCGAGTAAAATTTATACAAACTGCAGGGACTCTTATTGGTGAATTAGTGAACAGCAACAATGAGATCGCCCTGTCAGCCATTGTCCTGCTTACATTGTTAAAGTGTGCTCCTTCTTCTATCTCATTCAGAGTACTAGGAACTCCTAATAGTGGCATAGTCTTATGCGAGATAGGTGCATGTGTGCATATCCAACAATCACTGATACCCAACTTTTTTGCTGCCTGCAGGTGCATTGATATAAACGAGTTATGAAATGGCTCAGCTAGCTGGGAATGAAAATCATGTGCTTCTCTTTTCCATCTTTGTTCAGGACTCACAAGGTTCTCAGACCGTAGGACTTTTTATAAGATGGTGGCATTCAAGAGGAGGATATCCTGTGTCTTACCCTTTGTCTCTTGATAGGTCCATTCATATGTCATCACAATAATCCATACCATTGCTCCCCCTCCAAGGATGATACTCCAAAGCCTCACATCCGGTTTAGGCCCCAAAAGATTCATTCTGCTTTCTTTTGGCTTGGGCCCGAGTTAACGGTGGGGATGACCTGGAAGGTAAGGGTAAAGAGTAATTCTTGCCAGCAGCAGACTGACCTACTTCAGGTGGGGCCACAGTTTTCTTGCAATGCGAACCATGCACCCAGTACTTATAGTCTTTCAGCTTCACAGCCGTGGGAGACACTAGAATGATCTGGAAAGGTCCTTTCCATCTAGGGGACAAAGTGGTCCGAGGTGTGTGGTTCTTGATGTACACCCAGTCTCCTGACTTTAGTCCATGAGTTCTTTCACTTGTATCCACTGGTTGTCCTGCCTTGGCTCTGGAAAAGGTATCAGAAAACACATTTGCCAATTTGTGTACATAGTCTAACATGGCATCTTGACCATTTATCAAAGTCACTGTTTCTGGTGATGCAGGGGCTGCAGGTAACCTGTTAGGTGGCCGCCCAAAGAGGATATCAAATGGGGATAGTCCATGTTTCTCCTTTGGCGTGGTTCTAATGGTGGCCAGAACTATAGGCAGTGCTTCTACCCATGTACTTTTCCCATTAGCAGTTACTTTGGCCAAGTACCTTTTTAAAGTTTGATTACTTCGCTCTACCATGCCACTTGCCTGTGGCCTATAAGGGGTATGTAGCTGCTGCTTCATCCCCAACAGTTTAACCACTTCTGCCATTAGTTTGTTGTCAAAATGTGTACCTCTATCTGAAGAGATTATGGATCCTATTCCAAATCTAGGTATCAATTCCCTGGTGAGGCACTTTACCACGGTTCGGGCATCGTTCCGGACACAGGGGTACGCCTCCAACCAACCCGAAAATTGATCTACACAAGCCAAAAGATACTTAAAACGACCACAAGGGGGCATATCTGAGAAGTCAATTTGCACTATTTGAAATGGCTCCTCAGTATGTGGAATATGCTTCATAGGGGTTGGTACTGTCTTCCCAATGTTATGTTTCTGGCATACCACACATTCGGTAATTTTATTAGCAGCATATGTATGAAACCCCGGAGCCCACCAATCCTTGCCCACCATCCTACACATCCCCCCTGTTGAGACATGGCAAGGCCCATGGCTCAAAAGGAATAAGGATGGAAACAAGGTGGGAGGTGCAACCAATTTTTCTTTTAGTCGCCACAAACCATCCTCACCACAAACTGCACCTTTTGTGGCCCAGGTAGATTTGTGGGGTGAGTTATCTTGCAATGCTAAGATAATGTTCAAGTCAACTTGGAGTTCCATCAATGGGAATGCAGCAACTACTGGTGGCACATAAGAATGTATTGCATTCTTAGCATGCTCATCAGCTAATGCATTGCCCATTGATATTGTGTCTCCAGCTCCAGTATGAGCTTTACATTTAATGACAGCAACTTGAAGGGGGAGTAATACTGCAGTTAATAATCTGACAATTAAATCCTTGTGCTGAATTGGTGTACCCGCTGCTGTAAGGTAACCTCGCTCCTGCCACAATTGTGCAAAGCTATGTAGTATGCCTACAGCATATGCTGAATCACTATAAATGTTTACAGTGTCACCCTCCGCTAGTTCCAAAGCCACACAGAGAGCTGTTAATTCCGCTGCCTGTGCTGACCTGGAATGCTGCAATACTTCAGCATGCAATAGTTTGTTCTCACCGTTCACCACTGCACAAGCAGCCAATGTTAGCCCATCAGGCCTTCTGAGAGATGAACCATCCACAAAAAGGTCTGCACACTGAGGCAGGCCAGAAATCACCTACTTATTGACATGCGTGTGAAATTGAAACATTTTTCTTCATGCCCACGGAGGTGCCCATACAAGATCATGAACTGGCCTCTTTCTTCACGATTTGCAATGATGGGATGAACCCAGTATCTTCTTCTTCTCCTCATCCTTCTCCTATTCTCTTCTTCAAGCAAGATTGCTGCTGTTGCAGCAACAGCTGTTGGCATTATCATAGGCAGAGCAGCACACATTTTGCAAAGAAACACAAAAAAACACAACAGACTGCTGGACAACCAGGAAGTGTACACAAACATCCCAGGTTTTATGAGCAGCCAGACAATCAGAAAAAGTGCTTGGCAAGCTAAAAATTAGCAACTCTAATTAGACAGGAAGGGTTACTAATGAATTCGCAGCTAATTCGCACCTAAAATGCTGACAAACCGCAGAACAACACACGTTTCAGTGCGCAGTCACGCCGGGCATTCAATTTGCACCGCACTGGTCTGAACCCAGGCTTAAGCTTTTTGGAGAACATAGGGAAGGGTTATCACCCCTGTAACATTTGTTTTACTGTCTGTGCACCTGTTCAAAACATTTCACCTCACTTTCCGTCCCAATGACAAATGTTTTGGAAAAGTGGGGTTTTTATTGAAACAAGGATTGGTGATAAAGCATCAGAAGAGAAGAGACACCTTTTTCCCATATTAACTCTTACAGGAGAGAATTTCCCTTCCTAGGGGTAGATTTCCTCTCACTTCCTGTTGTGTCCTTCCATTTGCAAGTAGGAGTCGTTTGTAAGTTGGATGTTTGAAAGTAGGGGCCTGCTGTATATACTCTGCAGAAATTTGCCCCTTAGATGTTGGTGTTGCCACAACACTGTAAGCTCTCCCAGTTACTCTTGGTGGGCGCTAGAATGCCCTGCTGTGAACTATTATAATAGGAATTGTAATTACATGCCATTGTAGAACAGTGGTAGGAAAAATTGGGCCTTTGGTGGTGGTGCTGGTGCTACAACACTGTAAGCCCTCACAGTTACTCTTGGTGGGAGCATGAATGGGCTCTGCTGTGAATTATTAGATCAAGAATTGTAGTTGCATGCCCCTGTTGAAGAGGGGCAGAAAATTTGGGCCTTTGGTGGTGGTGGTGTTGCCACAACACTGTAAGCCCTCACAGTTACTCTTGGTGGGCACATGAATGGGCCCTGCTGTGAATTATTAGATCAAGAATTGTAATTGCATGCCCCTGTTAAACAGGGGCAGAAAAATTAGGCCTTTGGTGGTGGTGGCGGTGGACGGTGTTGCCACAACACTGTAAGCCCTCGAAGTTACTATTGGTGGGCGCAGGAATGGGCCCTGCTGTGAATTATTAGATCAAGAATTGTAATTACATGCCCTGTTAAACAGGGGCTGAAAAATTGGGCCTTAGGCACTGGTGCTGGTGCCACAACACTGCAACCCCTCACATATACTGTACTTGGAGCACAGCAATGAGCCCTGTTGCAAAGTATTGCATCAAAAATTGTAATTACACGCCCCTGTTAAACAGGGGCTGAAAAATTGGGCCTTAGGCACTGGTGCTGGTGCCACAACACTGCAACCCCTCACAGATACTGTACTTGGAGCACAGCAATGAGCCCTGTTGCAAAGTATTGCTGGTGCCACGACACTTCAACCTCTCCCAGATAATCTAGTTGGATTGCAGGAATGAGGCCTGCTGCAAAGAATGCATGCAAAATTGTAATTACATGCCCCTGTTAAACAGGGGCTGAAAAATTGGGCCTTAGCCACTGGTGGTGGCACCCAGAATCAAAAATGTTCTTCCAAGCTATCATCGAGGATCATTGAGGAGGAAGAGGATAGTCAGTCAACATAACAGGACAGTCACTCAGCATCAGCATAGGCAGTCTTGAAGGGATGTGACATTTCAAAATAAATTGTTCTGTTACATCAGCTTCAGGTGCCTGGTAGCTGGTGGTGATCCAAGACTGATTCATCTTTATAAGGGTCAGTCGATCAACCGACTCGGTGGACAGGCGCACACTGTGATTGGTGACAAAGCCTCCAGCAGCACTGAATGTGCGTTCCGAAAGAACTCTGGATGCAGGACAGGCCAGTAGCTAAATTGCATACTGTGCAAGCTCTGGCCAGTGATCCATCCTCAAGATCCAGTAAGCCAGAGGATTTTCGGTGGGAAAGGTGTCCAAGTCTGACCTTGCCCCTAGGTATTCCTGCACCATGTATATCAGACGCTGGCGATGGTTGCTGGAACCGATCATACCTTGGGGTTGCGGACTAAAAAATTGTCATGGTCAGACGGCCACCTTCTCCACTGCTCTTTCTGCTACTGACCGAAGCCTCAGCAACTCGCTGTCCAGGACCAGGAGTTTGTAACCTCCCAGTCTCTGGTAATGCGTTGCACAGACCTTTCTGCAAGGCCTCCTGGAGATGTCTCATCCTCTGCGATGGCAAGATAATGTCCGCAACCTTACCCTTGTACCGTGGATCAAGGAGAGTGGCCAGCCAGTAATGGTCCCTCTCCTTGATCCGAAGAATACGAGGATCCTTCTGCAGGCTTTGCAGGATCAGGGAGGCCATGCAGCGTAGGTTAGCTGAGGCATTCGGTCCGGAGTCCACTGGGTCACCTCGGACGACATGATCTGCAGCCACCTCCTCCAGCCACGTACAAGTCCACTGGTTTCTTGGGACTGTAAATCATCCCTAAAAGACTGCTGCTGCTGATGCTGAGTGCCAGGCTCCACCTCCATGCTGACACAATCCTCCTCCTCCTCCCCTCCTCATCCTCTTCCTGTGTCATGGGTGGGACAGAAGGAACACTGTCTGGATAAAGGGGGCCTTGAGAGGCAAGAAAGTCCTCCTCTTCCTGCCACTGTTCTGCCTCAAGTGCCCTGCCCATTATTCCACGCAGCGTATGCTCCAACAGGTGGACAAGAGGTACAGTGTCACTGATGCATGCACTGTCACTGCTCACCATTCTCGTGGCCTCCTCAAATGGCCTCCTCAAATGGTGACAGGACAGTGCATGCACACAAGGTGACAGGATCCCTGACCCTGCCCCACTGGCGTGGTGAAAAAAAACGTGGAGTCAGTGACCACATCATCCCCTCCCTCTTCATCACTGGAGCAAACCTGGCAGTATGCTGCAGCTGGTGGAACATGACTACCAGATTGCTGTCCTTCTTGAGCATCCCCTCTCTCTGCGCTCACGCTACTGCCTTCCTCTAGCTGAGTATCATCATCAGAGCCTTCAAAATGCTGGGCATCCTCTTGGAGCATGTACCCAACACTGTGGTCAAACAGTTCATGGGGGACTCCTCAGGAGGACATGGTGGGTCTAGGGAAGGAGTGACTGATGACATTGAGACGAGGGAAGAGAACGCGTTGGCAGCTGCTAGTACCCTGAGCCTGGGTGAGAGAGGATGAGGAGGATGAAGAGGGCTTGGTCATCCACTCTACCAAGTCTTCGGCATGATGCGGCTCAACACGTCCAGCTGTCGAAAATAAGGACAAGCATGTCCCATGGCCACGTGCTGATGACGATGCACCGCGTCCACGACCAGCACTGTTGTCTCTAGACACAGAGCCTGCTTGCCCTCTTTTATTGGCTCGTGACTGCCTCTCGGCCTTCCAGACATAGTAATGGCCTGCAGGGAGATGGAAAATCCAGCAATTGGGTAGTGTATATTGTGCTGGAGGCACACAACACCCACTAACTTCTGCAGATGCCTGTATTATAGAACACCAGCAATAAAGGGTAGATACAGGTGTATACTGTCCTGTGCTGGAGGCACACAACACCCACTAACTCTTGCAGATGCCTGTATTAGAGAACACCAGCAATAAAGGGTAGATACAGTACGGGCGGCACAGTGGTGTAGTGGTTAGCACTCTCACCTAGCAGTAAGAAGGGTCGCTGGTTCAAATCCCAACCACGACACTACCTGCCTGGAGTTTGCATGTTCTCCCTGTGCCTGCGTGGGTTTCCTCCGGGTACTCCGGTTTCCTCCCACAATCCAAAGACATGCAGGTAGGTTAATTGGCTTCTGTCCAAAAATTGGCCCTAGTATATGAATGGGGATAGGGATGAGCCGAACACACCCGGGTTCGGTTCAAACCAGAACCTTCGAACGGACCGAAAGTTCGCGCAAATTTTCGAACCCTATACGTTATAATGGACGCGCACGTTCGAAATCAAAAGTGCTAATTACAACGGCCAATATGCATGTTAATGTCATAAAACAGGTTTGGGGACCCGGGTCCTGCCCCAGGGGACATATATCAATGCAAAAAGAACTTTTAAAAACTAACGTTTTTTCGGGAGCAGTCATTTTTAATGATGCATAAAGTGAAAAAAAAAAAAGGTGAAATTTTCCTTTAAATATGGTACTTGGGGGGTGTCTAAAGTATGCCTGTGAAGTGGCATGTGTTTCCCGTGTTTAGAACTGTCCTTGCACAAAATGACATTTGTAAAGGAAAAAAAGAAGCCATTTAAAACCACTTGCGGCTTTAATGTCATGTCTTGTCCTGGCCGCCATATGGCTGAAAATCCTTGAGAAAAATGGCATGGCTACCCCATCACCCCCCCCCCCCCTTCCCAGCCCCTTTGGGTCTTGTATGGATATTAAGGGGGACCCCGCACCCAAAATAAAACCCTATACCTACAACCCTATATACTCTGAACAGCAGTATATAGGTGGTGCAAACAAGACACGGACTGTAGGTTTGTTCTTAAGTAGAATCTGAACAGGTACATTATGAAGTGTAGCTCCATCCCAAAAAAATCTATTTTTAAGCTTTTTGGAGAACATAGGGAGGGGTTATCACCCCTGTAACATTTGCTGTCTTTGCACATGTGTTCAGAACATGTCACCTCACTTTCCGTCCCAATGACAAATGTTTTTGGAAAAGTGGGGTTTTAATTGAAACAAGGATTGGTGATAAAGTATCAGTAGAGAGGAGATACCTTTTTCCCAAATTAAATCTAACAGGATAGAATTTCCCTTCCTAGGGGTAGATTTCCTCTCACTTCCTGTTTTCTCTTTCCATTTGCAAGTAGGAGTCGTTTGTAAGTTGGATGTTTGAAAGTAGGGGCCTGGCGTATATACTCTGCAGAAATTTGCCCTATTAGATGTTGGTGTAGCCACAAGACTGGTGGGCACAGGAATGGGCCCTGCTGTGAGTTAATAGATCAAGATTTGTACTTGCATGCACCTGTTGAACCGGGCAGAAAAATTGGGCCTTTGGTGGTGGTGGTGGTGGTGGTGGACGGTGTTGCCACAAGACTGTAAGCTCTCACAGTTACTCTTGGTGGGCGCAGGAATGGGCCCTGCTGTGAGTTATTAGATCAAGATTTGTAATTGCAAGCACCTGATGAACAGGGCAGAAAAATTGGGCCTTTGGCGGTGGTGGTGGTGGTGGTGGTGGTGGTGGACGGTGTTGCCACAAGACTGTAAGCTCTCACAGTTACTCTTGGTGGGCGCAGGAATGGGCCCTGCTGTGAGTTATTAGATCAAGATTTGTAATTGCAAGCACCTGTTGAACAGGGCAGAAAAATTGGGCCTTTGGTGGTGGTGGTGGTGGTGGTGGGACGGTGTTGCCACAAGACTGTAAGCTCTCACAGTTACTCTTGGTGGGCGCAGGAATGGGCCCTGCTGTGAGTTATTAGATCAAGATTTGTAATTGCAAGCACCTGATGAACAGGGCAGAAAAATTGGGCCTTTGGCGGTGGTGGTGGACGGTGTTGCCACAAGACTGTAGGCCCTCATAGTTACTCTTGGTGGGCGCAGGAATGGGCCCTGCTGTGAACTATTAGATCAAGATTTGTAATTACACGCCCCTGTTAAACAGGGGCTGAAAAATTGTGCCTTAGACATTGGTGCTGGTGCCACAACACTGCAACCCCTCACAGATACTGTACTCTTAGCACAGCAATGAGACCTGTTGCAAAGCATTGCCTAAAAATTGTAATTACACGCCCCAACAGGGGCTGAAAAATTGTGCCTTAGGCACTGGTGCTGGTGCCACAACACTGCAACCCCTCACAGATACTGTACTTGGAGCACAGCAGTCACACGTGTTGCGAAGCATTTTTTTTAAAAAATTGTAATTACACGCCCCTGTTAAACAGGGGCTGAAAAATTGTGCCTTAGGCACTAGTGCTGGTGCCACAACACTGCAACCCCTCACAGATACTGTACTTGGAGCACAGCAGTCACACGTGTTGCGAAGCATTTTTAAAAAAAATTGTAATTACACGCCCCTGTTAAACAGGGGCTGAAAAATTGTGCCTTAGGCACTGGTGCTGGTGCCACAACACTGCAACCCCCTCACAGATACTGTACTTGGAGCACAGCAGTCACACGTGTTGCAAAGCATTTTTTTAAAAAATTTATAATTACACGCCCCTGTTAGGGGCTGAAAAATTGTGCCTTAGGCACTGGTGCTGGTGCCACAACACTGCAACCCCTCACAGATACTGTACTTGGAGCACAGCAGTCACACGTGTTGCGAAGCATTTTTTTAAAAAATTGTAATTACACGCCCCTGTTAAACAGGGGCTGAAAAATTGTGCCTTAGGCACTGGTGCTGGTGCCACAACACTGCAACCCCTCACAGATACTGTACTTGGAGCACAGCAGTCACGCGTGTTGCGAAGCATTTTTTAAAAAAAATTGTAAGTACACGCCCCTGTTATACAGGGGCTGAAAAATTTTGCCTTAGGCACTGGTGCTGGTGCCACAACACTGCAACCCTCACAGATACTGTACTTGGAGCACAGCAGTCACACGTGTTGCGAAGCATTTTTTAAAAAAAAATTGTAAGTACACGCCCCTGTTATACAGGGGCTGAAAAATTGTGCCTTAGGCACTGGTGCTGGTGCCACAACACTGCAACCCCTCACAGATACTGTACTTGGAGCACAGCAGTCACACGTGTTGCGAAGCATTTTTTAAAAAAATTGTAATTACACGCCCCTGTTAAACAGGGGCTGACAAATTGTGCCTTAGGCACTGGTGCTGGTGCCACAACACTGCAACCCCTCACAGATACTGTACTTGGAGCACAGCAGTCACACGTGTTGCGAAGCATTTTTAAAAAAAATTGTAATTACACGCCCCTGTTAAACAGGGGCTGAAAAATTGTGCCTTAGGCACTGGTGCTGGTGCCACAACACTGCAACCCCTCACAGATACTGTACTTGGAGCACAGCAGTCACACGTGTTGCAAAGCATTTTTTAAAAAAATTATAATTACACGCCCCTGTTAGGGGCTGAAAAATTGTGCCTTAGGCACTGGTGCTGGTGCCACAACACTGCAACCCCTCACAGATACTGTACTTGGAGCACAGCAGTCACACGTGTTGCGAAGCATTTTTTAAAAAAATTGTAATTACACGCCCCTGTTAAACAGGGGCTGAAAAATTGTGCCTTAGGCACTGGTGCTGGTGCCACAACACTGCAACCCCTCACAGATACTGTACTTGGAGCACAGCAGTCACGCGTGTTGCGAAGCATTTTTTAAAAAAATTGTAAGTACACGCCCCTGTTATACAGGGGCTGAAAAATTTTGCCTTAGGCACTGGTGCTGGTGCCACAACACTGCAACCCCTCACAGATACTGTACTTGGAGCACAGCAGTCACACGTGTTGCGAAGCATTTTTAAAAAAAAATTGTAAGTACACGCCCCTGTTATACAGGGGCTGAAAAATTGTGCCTTAGGCACTGGTGCTGGTGCCACAACACTGCAACCCCTCACAGATACTGTACTTGGAGCACAGCAGTCACACGTGTTGCGAAGCATTTTTTAAAAAAATTGTAATTACACGCCCCTGTTAAACAGGGGCTGACAAATTGTGCCTTAGGCACTGGTGCTGGTGCCACAACACTGCAACCCCTCACAGATACTGTACTTGGAGCACAGCAGTCACACGTGTTGCAAAGCATTTTTAAAAAAAATTGTAATTACACGCCCCTGTTAAACAGGGGCTGAAAAATTGTGCCTTAGGCACTGGTGCTGGTGCCACAACACTGCAACCCCTCACAGATACTGTACTTGGAGCACAGCAGTCACACGTGTTGCGAAGCATTTTTTTTAAAAATTGTAATTACACGCCCCTGTTAAACAGGGGCGGAAAAATTGTGCCTTAGGCACTGGTGCTGGTGCCACAACACTGCAACCCCTCACAGATACTGTACTTGGAGCACAGCAGTCACGCGTGTTGCGAAGCATTTTTTAAAAAAATTGTAAGTACACGCCCCTGTTATACAGGGGCTGAAAAATTGTGCCTTAGGCACTGGTGCTGGTGCCACAACACTGCAACCCCTCACAGATACTGTACTTGGAGCACAGCAGTCACGCGTGTTGCGAAGCATTTTTTAAAAAAATTGTAAGTACACGCCCCTGTTATACAGGGGCTGAAAAATTTTGCCTTAGGCACTGGTGCTGGTGCCACAACACTGCAACCCCTCACAGATACTGTACTTGGAGCACAGCAGTCACACGTGTTGCGAAGCATTTTTTTAAAAAAAAATTGTAAGTACACGCCCCTGTTATACAGGGGCTGAAAAATTGTGCCTTAGGCACTGGTGCTGGTGCCACAACACTGCAACCCCTCACAGATACTGTACTTGGAGCACAGCAGTCACACGTGTTGCGAAGCATTTTTTAAAAAAATTGTAATTACACGCCCCTGTTAAACAGGGGCTGACAAATTGTGCCTTAGGCACTGGTGCTGGTGCCACAACACTGCAACCCCTCACAGATACTGTACTTGGAGCACAGCAGTCACACGTGTTGCAAAGCATTTTAAAAAAAAATTGTAATTACACGCCCCTGTTAAACAGGGGCTGAAAAATTGTGCCTTAGGCACTGGTGCTGGTGCCACAACACTGCAACCCCTCACAGATACTGTACTTGGAGCACAGCAGTCACACGTGTTGCGAAGCATTTTTTTTAAAAATTGTAATTACACGCCCCTGTTAAACAGGGGCGGAAAAATTGTGCCTTAGGCACTGGTGCTGGTGCCACAACACTGCAACCCCTCACAGATACTGTACTTGGAGCACAGCAGTCACGCGTGTTGCGAAGCATTTTTTTAAAAAAATTGTAAGTACACGCCCCTGTTATACAGGGGCTGAAAAATTGTGCCTTAGGCACTGGTGCTGGTGCCACAACACTGCAACCCCTCACAGATACTGTACTTGGAGCACAGCAGTCACACGTGTTGCGAAGCATTTTTAAAAAAAATTGTAAGTACACGCCCCTGTTATACAGGGGCTGAAAAATTGTGCCTTAGGCACTGGTGTGGTGGCATGGATCATTGAGGAGGAGGAAGAGGATAGTCAGTGAACATAACAGGACAGTCACTCAGCATCAGCATAGGCAGTCTTGAAGGGATGTGACATTATAAATTATTCCGTTATATCCGCTTCAGGTGCCTGGTAGCTGGTGGTGATCCAAGACTGATTAATTTTGATGAAGGTCAGTCGATCAACCGAGTCGGTGGACAGGCGCACCCTATGATCGGTGACAAATCCTCCAGCAGCACTGAATGTGCGTTCGGAAAGAACGCTGGAGGCAGGACAGGCCAGTAGCTCAATTGCATACTGTGCAAGCTCTGGCCAGTGATCCATCCTCAGGACCCAGTAAGCCAGAGGATTTTCGGTGGGAAAGGTGTCCAAGTCTGACCTTGCCCCAAGGTATTCCTGCACCATGTATATCAGACGCTGGCGATGGTTGCTGGAACCGATCATACCTTGGGGGCTGCGGACTAAAAATTGTCTGAACGCATCGGTCAGACGTCCACCTTCCCCACCGCTCCTTCTGCTACTGACCGAAGCCTCAGCAACTCGTCGCCCAGGACCAGGAGTTTGTAACCTCCCAGTTTCTGGGAACGCGTTGCACAGACCTTTCTGCAAGGCCTCCCTGAGATGTCTCATCCTCTGCTCCCTCTGCGACGGCAAGATAAGGTCCGCAACCTTACCCTTGTACCGTGGATCAAGGAGAGTGGCCAGCCAGTAATGGTCCCTCTCCTTGATCCGAAGAACACGAGGATCCTTCCGCAGGCTTTGCAGGATCAGGGAGGCCATGCAGCATAGGTTAGCTGAGGCATTCGGTCCGGAGTCTTCTGGGTCACTGAGGATGACATGTTTGCCAGCCACCTCCTCCCAGCCACGTACAAGTCCACTGGTTTGTTGGGACTGTACATCATCCCTAAAAGAATGCTGCTGCTGCTGATGCTGAGTGCCAGGCTCCACCTCCATGCTCACACAATCCTCCTCCTCCTCCTCATCCTCTTCCTGTGTGATGGGTGGGACAGAAGGAACACTGTCCGGATAAAGGGGGCCTTGAGAGGCAAGGAAGTCCTCCTCTTCCTGCCTCTGTTCTGCCTCAAGTGCCCTGTCCATTATCCCACGCAGCGTATGCTCCAACAGGTGGACAAGAGGTACAGTGTCACTGATGCATGCACTGTCACTGCTCACCATCCTCGTGGCCTCCTCAAATGGTGAGAGGACAGTGCATGCATCCCTGATCATGCTCCACTGACGCGGGGAAAAAAAACCAAGCTCCCCTGACCCTGTCCTGGTGCCGTAGTCGCAAAGGTACTCATTGATGGCCCTCTGCTGCGTGTGCAGTCGCTGCAGCATGGCAGACGTTGAGTTCCACCTGGTGGGCATGTCACATATTAGGCGGTTCTTGGGCAGGTTCAGCTCCTTTTGCAGCTCAGTCAGCCAAGCACTGGCATTATAAGATCGGCGGAAATGCACACAGACTTTGCAAAAAAATAGCTGCGCTGGAAATTTACACACATTGAAAACCAATCGTGAGAAAATAAGTGAAAATGGGTTCAACCTTGAATTAATGATGTGTGCATAATGTTGCACCTATTGGGCAACCACTAGATGCAATCTGATTGGCCCAGAAAGCCACTTCTAGGATTGCACCACCCAAATAATATACAATCAACCAATTACAGTGCTTGTAAACATGTGACCGTGAACAAAGCCTCATGCAATATCATCTAAGAAAATTTTCTTAAAAACTTGTGTGAAAAAAATAAAAAATATTGATAGAAAAAATTGTATATAGATGACAATAAATTAAATTATCATGCAAGGAAGTCCACACAGGGTATTGTAATCCTGTTGTTAGTGATCTCGTGGTTTTCCTATACTTGACACCCTCGGAAAGGAGTGATTAAGAAGAAGAGAAGGATCCTCCACCAAATAAAAAGACTGCCGCTTACCAGCTGCTTTGATCTCTGTGTTAGAGAGATCAAAAGGGCCTGTGGCATATCCCCCTGCCAGGGTCTCTATCCGGGGTCTTCCAAGTATCTCTCACAGTATATGGGTACACTTAAAGGTCCTGTCTAGGTATTCCTTGCTCTCTTCCACAAGCGTTTACATGTAAAACAAACGGGTATCCATAGCGCAATACTGCTTTAAAATTGTATTCACATGTAAAAAACCATATCGCACTTACATTGGGTATGCAGTCAATAGGCAAGTGTTAAAAACAATCTCGAGCCGGCCGGCTCTCTCTCTCTCGCTGCCCGTCGCTTCCTGGATGGACGGGGAATGGAGGTGACGTCAGCACGCCGCTCACGTCACAAGATGACTTCTTCCTGGGGCCTGGGGAAGTCATCTTGTGATGAAACGACGTAGGGTGAGCGGCGTGCTGACGTCACCTCCATTCCCCGTCCATCCAGGAAGCGACGGGCAGCGAGAGAGAGAGAGCCGGCCGGCTCGAGATTGTTTTTAACACTTGCCTATTGACTGCATACCCAATGTAAGTGCGATATGGTTTTTTACATGTGAATACAATTTTAAAGCAGTATTGCGCTATGGATACCCGTTTGTTTTACATGTAAACGCTTGTGGAAGAGAGCAAGGAATACCTAGACAGGACCTTTAAGTGTACCCATATACTGTGAGAGATACTTGGAAGACCCCGGATAGAGACCCTGGCAGGGGGATATGCCACAGGCCCTTTTGATCTCTCTAACACAGAGATCAAAGCAGCTGGTAAGCGGCAGTCTTTTTATTTGGTGGAGGATCCTTCTCTTCTTCTTAATCACTCCTTTCCGAGGGTGTCAAGTATAGGAAAACCACGAGATCACTAACAACAGGATTACAATACCCTGTGTGGACTTCCTTGCATGATAATTTAATTTATTGTCATCTATATACAATTTTTTCTATCAATATTTTTTATTTTTTTCACACAAGTTTTTAAGAAAATTTTCTTAGATGATATTGCATGAGGCTTTGTTCACGGTCACATGTTTACAAGCACTGTAATTGGTTGATTGTATATTATTTGGGTGGTGCAATCCTAGAAGTGGCTTTCTGGGCCAATCAGATTGCATCTAGTGGTTGCCCAATAGGTGCAACATTATGCACACATCATTAATTCAAGGTTGAACCCATTTTCACTTATTTTCTCACGATTGGTTTTCAATGTGTGTAAATTTCCAGCGCAGCTATTTTTTTGCATTGTATTTTGTGTGTGTATCTCACCTCAAGTTGCGGCAGGAAGTTTTAGTTTATTTCATTTTATTTATTTTACTTTATTTTATTTATGGGATTAGTTTTTTTGTGTATACACACATCAATTGGTTAACACATTTAGACTATCCACTTACTTTATGAGCCAGACAGCGCTGTTACGTGAGAAAAAGTGGCGTTTGGGAACCTGCCACTGAGGAACCGCACATACTCACGGAAGGGGGCCGAGTCTACCAACTGAAAAGGCAGCAGTTGAAGTGCTAGCAATTTAGCCAAGCTAGCATTCAACCGCTGGGCATGTGGATGGCTGGGAGTGTACTTCTTTCGACGGTCCAGCAGCTGGGGCAGGGAAATTTTCCTGCTACAATCGGACGTCGGTGTACTGCAAGTACTTGGTTGTGACACACTTAATTCTACACCTTCAGTCCTCTCACAGCAGCTTTCAGAGAGGACTGAAGATGTAGTGGGGATGGAGATCCCAGCTGATGAGGAGCAAGGAGAGGTCCGCTTAGTTCTTTGGTGTGGGTCTTTTATGTGTGCCTGCCAACGAGCTGCATGGCAGGTCGACATATGTCTGGTCATGCTTGTGGTGCCCAAGCGGCTGATGTTTTGGCCACCCGAGATACGCTTGAGACAAATATTGCAAATAGCAGTGGTGCGATCTGATGCACTCGTCTCAAAAAAGGCCCACACCAAAGAACTTTTCTGATAACGTGCAGAGGCAGCGCCCTGCACAGGCGGAGCTCTGTGGTGTTGTACAGTTGCTGTGCTGGCCTCTAGCTGGCCTCCAGGGGGCATCCTGCCTCGTTGGACATGTGAAGCCGCATCCTCCTCCTCCTCGTCCTCCTCCTCATCCTCTCTCCCTTCAGGCAACCACGTGGAGTCAGTGACCTCATCATCCCCTCCCTCTTCACCACTAGAGCAAACCTGGCAGTAAGCTGCAGCTGGTGGAACAGTACTGCCAGATTGCTGTCCTTCAGCATCCCCTCTCTCTGCACGCACACTACTGACTTCCTCAAGCTGGGTATCATCATCCGAGCCTTCGAATCGTTGGGCATCCTCCTGGAGCATGTACCCAACACTGTGCTCAAAGAGTTCGGGGGACTCCTCAGGAGGACATGGTGGGTCTAGGGAAGGGGTGGCTGATGATGCCATTGAGTACGCGTTGGCAGCTGCTCTGCCAGTACCCTGAGCCTGGGTGAGAGAGGATGAGGAGGATGAGGAGGGCTTGGTCATCCATTCTACCAAGCCTTCGGCATGATGCGGCTCCACATGTCCAGCTGCCGTAAACAAAGACGCGCGTGTCCCATGGTCACGTGCTGATGACGATGCACGACCACGTCCACGGCCACGGCCACGTCCACTAGAAACAGAGCCTGCCTGCCCTGTGTTTTTGGCTCTGCACGCTCTGCCTCCCCTTGGCGGTCTTCCAGCCATTGTAGTCGGTAGTCCTGTGGGTGCTGCTGAGAAGAAAAAATATAGGAGCTCTGTGTGATGCCACTAACACACTAGAAGTCCTATAGGTGCTTCTGCAAAGAAAATATAGGAGCTCTGTGTGATGCCACTAACACACTAGAAGTCCTGTGGGTGCTGCTGAGAAGAAAATATAGGAGCTCTGTGTGATGCCACTAACACACTAGAAGTCCTATAGGTGCTTCTGCAAAGAAAATATAGGAGCTCTGTGTGATGCCACTAACACACTAGAAGTCCTGTGGGTGCTGCTGAGAAGAAAATATAGGAGCTCTGTGTGATGCCACTAACACACTAGAAGTCCTATGGGTGCTTCTGCAAAGAAAATATAGGAGCTCTGTGTGATGCCACTAACACACTAGAAGTCCTGTGGGTGCTGTTGAGAAGAAAATATAGGAGCTCTGTGTGATGCCACTAACACACTAGAAGTCCTATGGGTGCTTCTGCAAAGAAAATATAGGAGCTCTGTGTGATGCCACTAACACACTAGAAGTCCTGTGGGTGCTGCTGAGAAGAAAATATAGGAGCTCTGTGTGATGCCACTAACACACTAGAAGTCCTATGGGTGCTTCTGCAAAGAAAATATAGGAGCTCTGTGTGATGCCACTAACACACCAGAAGTCCTGTGGGTGCTGCTGAGAAGAAAATATAGGAGCTCTGTGTGATGCCACTAACACACTAGAAGTCCTATGGGTGCTTCTGCAAAGAAAATATAGGAGCTCTGTGTGATGCCACTAACACACTAGAAGTCCTGTGGGTGCTGCTGAGAAGAAAATATAGGAGCTCTGTGTGATGCCACTAACACACTAGAAGTCCTATGGGTGCTTCTGCAAAGAAAATATAGGAGCTCTGTGTGATGCCACTAACACACCAGAAGTCCTGTGGGTGCTGCTGAGAAGAAAATATAGGAGCTCTGTGTGATGCCACTAACACACTAGAAGTCCTATGGGTGCTTCTGCAAAGAAAATATAGGAGCTCTGTGTGATGCCACTAACACACTAGAAGTCCTGTGGGTGCTGCTGAGAAGAAAATATAGGAGCTCTGTGTGATGCCACTAACACACTAGAAGTCCTATGGGTGCTTCTGCAAAGAAAATATAGGAGCTCTGTGTGATGCCACTAACACACTAGAAGTCCTATGGGTGCTTCTGCAAAGAAAATATAGGAGCTCTGTGTGATGCCACTAACACACTAGAAGTCCTGTGGGTGCTGCTGAGAAGAAAATATAGGAGCTCTGTGTGATGCCACTAACACACTAGAAGTCCTATGGGTGCTTCTGCAAAGAAAATATAGGAGCTCTGTGTGATGCCACTAACACACTACAAGTCCTATGGGTGCTTCTGGGAAGAAAATATAGGAGCTCTGTGTGATGGGACTAACACACTACAAGTCCTATGGGTGCTTCTGGGAAGAAAATATAGGAACTCTGTGTGATGGGACTAACACACTACAAGTCCTATGGGTGCTTCTGGGAAGAAAATATAGCTCTGTGTGATGGGACTAACACACTACAAGTCCTATAGGTGCTTCTGGGAAGAAAATATAGGAGCTCTGTGTGATGGGACTAACACACTACAAGTCCTATGGGTGCTTCTGCAAAGAAAATATAGGAACTCTATGTGATGGGACTAACACACTACAAGTCCTATGGGTGCTTCTGGGAAGAAAATATAGGAGCTCTGTGTGATGGGACTAACACACTACAAGTCCTATAGGTGCTTCTGGGAAGAAAATATAGGAGCTCTGTGTGATGGGACTAACACACTACAAGTCCTATGGGTGCTTCTGGGAAGAAAATATAGGAGCTCTGTGTGATGGGACTAACACACTACAAGTCCTATAGGTGCTTCTGGGAAGAAAATATAGGAGCTCTGTGTGATGGGACTAACACACTACAAGTCCTATAGGTGCTTCTGGGAAGAAAATATAGGAGCTCTGTGTGATGGGACTAACACACTACAAGTCCTATGGGTGCTTCTGGGAAGAAAATATAGCTCTGTGTGATGGGACTAACACACTACAAGTCCTATGGGTGCTTCTGCAAAGAAAATATAGGAACTCTGTGTGATGGGACTAACACACTACAAGTCCTATGGGTGCTTCTGGGAAGAAAATATAGCTCTGTGTGATGGGACTAACACACTACAAGTCCTATAGGTGCTTCTGGGAAGAAAATATAGGAGCTCTGTGTGATGGGACTAACACACTAGAAGTCCTATGGGTGCTTCTGAGAAGAAAATATAGGAGCTCTGTGTGATGCCACTAACACACTAGAAGTCCTATGGGTGCTGCTGACACAATAGGTAGTATATGTGTGCTGCTGTCAAGAAAATATAGGAGCTCTGTGTGCTGCCACTAACACACTAGAAGTCCTATGGGTGCTGCTGACACAATAGGTAAAATATGTGTGCTGCTGTCAAGAAAATATAGGAGCTCTGTGTGCTGCCACTAACACACTAGAAGTCCTATGGGTGCTTCTGAGAAGAAAATATAGGAGCTCTGTGTGATGCCACTAACACACTAGAAGTCCTATGGGTGCTGCTGAGTAGAAAATTTAGGAGCTCTATTTGCTGCCACTAACACACTAGAAGTCCTATGGGTGCTGCTGAGAAGAAAATATAGGAGCTCTGTGTGATGCCACTAACACACTAGAAGTCCTATGGGTGCTTCTGAGAAGAAAATATAGGAGCTCTGTGTGATGCCACTAACACACTAGAAGTCCTATGGGTGCTGCTGAGAAGAAAATATAGGAGCTCTGTGTGATGCCACTAACACACTAGAAGTCCTATGGGTGCTGCCGAGAAGAAAATATAGGAGCTCTGTGTGATGCCACTAACACACTAGAAGTCCTATGGGTGCTGCTGAGAAGAAAATATAGGAGCTCTGTGTGATGCCACTAACACACTAGAAGTCCTATGGGTGCTGCTGAGAATAAAATATAGGAGCTCTGTTTGCTGCCACTAACACACTAGAAGTCCTATGGGTGCTGCTGAGAAGAAAATATAGGAGCTCTGTGTGATGCCACTAACACACTATAAGTCCTATGGGTGCTTCTGAGAAGAAAATATAGGAGCTCTGTGTGATGCCACTAACACACTAGAAGTCCTATGGGTGCTGCTGAGAAGAAAATATAGGAGCTCTGTGTGATGCCACTAACACACTAGAAGTCCTATGGGTGCTGCTGAGAAGAAAATATAGGAGCTCTGTGTGATGCCACTAACACACTAGAAGTCCTATGGGTGCTTCTGAGAAGAAAATATAGGAGCTCTGTGTGATGCCACTAACACACTAGAAGTCCTATGGGTGCTGCTGAGAAGAAATATAGGAGCTCTGTGTGATGCCACTAACACACTAGAAGTCCTATGGGTGCTGCCGAGAAGAAAATATAGGAGCTCTGTGTGCTGCCACTAACACACTAGAAGTCCTATGGGTGCTTCTGAGAAGAAAATATAGGAGCTCTGTGTGATGCCACTAACACACTAGAAGTCCTATGGGTGCTGCTGAGAAGAAAATATAGGAGCTCTGTGTGATGCCACTAACACACTAGAAGTCCTATGGGTGCTGCTGAGAAGAAAATATAGGAGCTCTGTGTGATGCCACTAACACACTAGAAGTCCTATGGGTGCTTCTGAGAAGAAAATATAGGAGCTCTGTGTGATGCCACTAACACACTAGAAGTCCTATGGGTGCTGCTGACACAATAGGTAAAATATGTGTGCTGCTGTCAAGAAAATATAGGAGCTCTGTGTGCTGCCACTAACACACTAGAAGTCCTATGGGTGCTGCTGAGAAGAAAATATAAGAGCTCTGTGTGATCCCACTAACACACTAGAAGTCCTATGGGTGCTGCTGAGAAGAAAATATAGGAGCTCTGTGTGATGCCACTAACACACTAGAAGTCCTATGGGTGCTTCTGAGAGGAAAATATAGGAGCTCTGTGTGATGCCACTAACACACTAGAAGTCCTATGGGTGCTGCTGACACAATAGGTAGTATATGTGTGCTGCTGTCAAGAAAATATAGGAGCTCTGTGTGCTGCCACTAACACACTAGAAGTCATATGGGTGCTGCTGACACAATAGGTAAAATATGTGTGCTTCTGTCAAGAAAATATAGGAGCTCTGTGTGCTGCCACTAACACACTAGAAGTCCTATGGGGGCTTCTGAGAAGAAAATATAGGAGCTCTGTGTGATGCCACTAACACACTAGAAGTCCTATGGGTGCTTCTGAGAAGAAATATAGGAGCTCTGTGTGATGCCACTAACACACTAGAAGTCCTATGGGTGCTTCTGAGAAGAAAATATAGGAGCTCTGTGTGATGCCACTAACACACTAGAAGTCCTATGGGTGCTGCTGACACAAAAGGTAGTATATGTGTGCTGCTGTCAAGAAAATATAGGAGCTCTGTGTGCTGCCACTAACACACTAGAAGTCCTATGGGTGCTGCTGACACAATAGGTAAAATATGTGTGCTGCTGTCAAGAAAATATAGGAGCTCTGTGTGCTGCCACTAACACACTAGAAGTCCTATGGGTGCTTCTGAGAAGAAAATATAGGAGCTCTGTGTGATGCCACTAACACACTAGAAGTCCTATGGGTGCTGCTGAGTAGAAAATTTAGGAGCTCTATTTGCTGCCACTAACACACTAGAAGTCCTATGGGTGCTGCTGAGAAGAAAATATAGGAGCTCTGTGTGATGCCACTAACACACTAGAAGTCCTATGGGTGCTTCTGAGAAGAAAATATAGGAGCTCTGTGTGATGCCACTAACACACTAGAAGTCCTATGGGTGCTGCTGAGAAGAAAATATAGGAGCTCTGTGTGATGCCACTAACACACTAGAAGTCCTATGGGTGCTGCCGAGAAGAAAATATAGGAGCTCTGTGTGATGCCACTAACACACTAGAAGTCCTATGGGTGCTGCTGAGAAGAAAATATAGGAGCTCTGTGTGATGCCACTAACACACTAGAAGTCCTATGGGTGCTGCTGAGAATAAAATATAGGAGCTCTGTTTGCTGCCACTAACACACTAGAAGTCCTATGGGTGCTGCTGAGAAGAAAATATAGGAGCTCTGTGTGATGCCACTAACACACTATAAGTCCTATGGGTGCTTCTGAGAAGAAAATATAGGAGCTCTGTGTGATGCCACTAACACACTAGAAGTCCTATGGGTGCTGCTGAGAAGAAAATATAGGAGCTCTGTGTGATGCCACTAACACACTAGAAGTCCTATGGGTGCTGCTGAGAAGAAAATATAGGAGCTCTGTGTGATGCCACTAACACACTAGAAGTCCTATGGGTGCTTCTGAGAAGAAAATATAGGAGCTCTGTGTGATGCCACTAACACACTAGAAGTCCTATGGGTGCTGCTGAGAAGAAAATATAGGAGCTCTGTGTGATGCCACTAACACACTAGAAGTCCTGTGGGTGCTGCTGAGAAGAAAATATAGGAGCTCTGTGTGATGCCACTAACACACTAGAAGTCCTATGGGTGCTTCTGAGAAGAAAATATAGGAGCTCTGTGTGATGCCACTAACACACTAGAAGTCCTATGGGTGCTGCTGAGAAGAAAATATAGGAGCTCTGTGTGATGCCACTAACACACTAGAAGTCCTATGGGTACTTCTGAGAAGAAAATATAGGAGCTCTTGGTACTTTACTATATAATTAGAGTGAATTTGGTGTTCATTGTAGTGGTCCACATAATACCTACTAGGACTCCCACTACCACCATGCCTTACTAGGTGTTATACCCTAATTATCTTCACTCTTTTACTCACAATATAGGTAGCGCCTGACCTCAGTACCATCTATCACTATCTTTCAAGTATTAGGGGTTCACTCCAAGGATAGCCCCTACTCTTTCCCCTGAGGTGGCTGCAACCCAGATATATTGCACCTAAGCGCGGCGTACCTCACATATATCGGTGTCTATAGTATGCCTGTAAAAGGGTGCATGTTTCCCGTGCTTAGAACTGTCCCTGCACAAAGTGTCATTTTTGCAGTAAAAAAAGCTATTTAACCACTTCAGCCCCGGACCAATTGGCAGCCAAAGGACCAGGCCCCTTTTTGCGATTCGGCACTGCGTTGATTTAACTGACAATTGCGCGGTCGTGCGACATGGCTCCAAAACAAAATTGGCGTCCTTTTTTTCCCACAAATAGAGCTTTCTTTTGGTGGTATTTGATCGCCCCTGCGGTTTTTATTTTTTGCGCTATAAACAAAAATAGAGCGACAATTTTGAAAAAAATGCAATATTTTTTACTTTTTGCTATAAGAAATATCCCCCAAAAATATATAAAAAAACATTTTTTTTCCTCAGTTTAGGCCGATACGTATTCTTCGACATATTTTTGGTAAAAAAAATCGCAATTAGCGATTATTGATTGGTTTGCGCAAAAGTTATAGCGTTTATAAAATAGGGGATAGTTTTATAGCATTTTTATTAATATTTTTTTTTTTTACTAGTAATGGTGGTGATCAGTGATTTTTTTTTTGTGACTGCGACATTATGGCGGACACATCGGACATTTTTGACACATTTTTGGGACCTTTGTCATTTATACAGCAATCAATGCTATTTAAATGCATTAATTCCTGTATAAATGACAGTTGTAGTGAAAGAGTTAACCACTAGGGGGAGGGGAGGGTTTATGGGCTGTGACGTGTGTGTGTTTTTTTTACATTAGGGGGCGGGGCTGACGTCTGACGTCATTGATCGGCTTTCCCGATGACCGGGAACAGCCAATCAATGACAGGCAGAGTAGGAAGCGCGGGGAGAGGTTTGTTTACACATACCTCTCCCCGTTCTTCAGCTCCGTAACCCGATCGCGGGACACCAGCGGCGATCGGGTCCGCTGGTCCCGCGGCCGGGGTCACGGAGCTCCCGACCAGGGTCGCTAGCGCGCCGCTGGCGTGCGCGCGCGACCCACGGGCAGGCAATTAGAGGGGACGTACAGGTACGTGCTTTTGCCTGCCCGTGCCATTCTGTAGACGTATATCTACATGAGGCGGTCGGGAAGCGGTTAAAATCACTCACGGCTAATGAATTGCCGGATCCCGTAACACAGAGAACAGTCATTTATTGAAAGTCATTGATAAAAAAAAGTCATTGATAAAAAAAAAAAGTGTGGGGGTCCCCCCAAATTCAATTACCAGGCCCTTCAGGTCTGCTATGGATATTAAGGGGAACCCCGCTTCAAATTTTAAAAAAAAAATGACGTGGTGGTCCCCCTAAATATCCATACCAGACCCTTCAGGTCTGGGATGGATTTTAAGTTGAACCCCGGCCAAAAAAAAAAAATGGCGTGGGGTCCCCCTCAAATCCATACCAGACCCTTATCCGAGCACGCAACCTGGCAGGCCGCAGGAAAAGAGGGGGGGACGAGAGCGGCCCCCCTCCTGAACCATACCAGGCCATATGCCCTCAACATTGGGAGGGTGGGGGTCTGCGGGCGGGGGGCTTATCGGAATCTGGAAGCCCCCTTTAACAAGGGGACCCCCACATCCCGGCCCCCCCTGTGTGAAATGGTAAGGTTGTATAAAAGTACCCCTATCATTTGACCAAAAAAGTGACAAAAATGTTAAAAATGACAGGAGACGGTCTTTGACAATTCCTTTATTAAAATCTTCTTTCATCTTCTTTCTTCTGGTCTTCCTTCTTCCTTTCTTCGTCCTTCGGTTTCTTCATCTTCTTCTTCCATCTTCTTCCATCTTCCATCTTCTTCCTCCTCCGATCCGCTTCTTCTTGCTCTGGTCTTCTTGTCTGGCATCTTCTTCCAAGGCGTCGGCGTCTCTTCTTGGGCCGCTCCGCGCAATGGGAGGCTCCCACTGTGTGACAGCTCTTTTATAGACGTCATGGGGACTTCCCTATGACTTTCTCCATGACGTCAGAGGGGGGCGAGGGCCCGTCACCGCCCCCCTCTGACGTCATGGAAAAAGCCATAGGGAAGTCCCCATGACGTCAACGTGCGTCAGAGGGGGGCGGGGTCACCAGGTGGCCCCGCCCTCAGTTATAAAAGAGCTGTCACACGCAGCGAAGCCTCACACAGCGGGAGAATCCCATTGCGCGGAGCGGCCCAAGAAGAGACGCCGACGACTTGGAAGTAGATGCCGGACGAGAAGACCAGAGCAAGAAGAAGCGGATCGGAGGAAGAAGAAGATGGAAGATGGAAGAGGATGGAAGAAGAAGATGAAGAAACCGAAGGATGAAGAAAGGAAGAAGGAAGACCAGAAAAAAGAAGATGAAAGAAGATTTTAATAAAGGAATTGTCAAAGACCGTCTCCTGTCAATTTTAACATTTTTGTCACTTTTTTGGTGAAATGGTAGGGGTACTTTTGTACCCCCTTACCATTTCACACAGGGGGGGGGCAGGATCTGGGGGTCCCCTTGTTAAAGGGGGCTTCCAGATTCCGATAAGCCCCCCGCCCGCAGACCCCCACAACCAATGGCCAGGGTTGTGGGGAAGAGGCCCTTGTCCCCATCAACATGGGGACATGGTGCTTTGAGGGGTCACAGACCCCCAAAGCACCCTCCCAATGTTGAGGGCATGTGGCCTGGTACGGTTCAGGAGAGGGGGGCGCTCTCGTCCCCCCCTCTTTTCCTGCAGCCTGCCAGGTTGCGTGCTCGGATAAGGGTCTGGTATGGATTTTGAGGGGGACCCCACGCCATTTTTTTTTTTTTTTTTGGCCAGGGTTCCCCTTAAAATCCATCCCAGACCTGAAGGGTCTGGTATGGATATTTAGGGGGACCACCACGTCATTTTTTTTTTAATTTGAAGCGGGGTTTCCCCTTAATATCCATAGCAGACCTGAAGGGCCTGGTAATTGAATTTGGGGGAATCCCCACGCTTTTATTTTATTTTTTTATCAATGACTTTTTTTTTTATCAATGACTTTCAATGAATGACTGTTCTCTGTGTTACGGGAATCGGCAATTCATTAGCCGCGAGTGATTTTAAATAGCTTTTTTTCCTGCAAAAATGACACTTTGTGCAGGGACAGTTCTAAGCATGGGAAACATGCGCCCCTTCACAGGCATACTATACACACCCACCAGGTACGAAATTTTAAAGGAATATTACACTTTTATTGTTTCACATTAAGCATTATTAAAATCACTGCTCCTGAAAAAACGTCCGTTTTTAAAAAAAAAAAATTTGCATTGATACATGTCCCCTGGGGCAGGACCCAGGTCCCCAAACACTTTTTATGACAATAACTTGCATATAAGCCTTTAAAATTAGCACTTTTGATTTTGAACGTTCGAGTCCCATAGACTTTAATAGGGTTCGAAAGTTCACACGAGCTTTAGGTCTGTTCGCAGGTTCTGGTGCGACCCGAACAGGGGGGTGTTCGGCTCAACCCTAGTGAACATGCCACGTCGCATACTGTCTTCTTATTGGGTGTTCTGAGGTTGCAAATAGGACTTGTTACTATACTTACCTCTGGTTTATGTGCTTTAGTCAACCTACCACTAATGCCCCCAATACTACCCTCTGGAATATGTTCCGCACTGACTATCTCTACCTCTAGACCCTCCCCCCGTTGCCTATTTTTAAAGCCCCTCTAACTTTTCGGCCATCTTCACTGCCAGCAGATCTGTACCCTACTTAGGTGCAGTCTATCCCTTCTATAGAACTTGTGATCGACTGAGAAGTCGGCCCAGTTCTCCAGGAACCCAAACCCCTCCTTTCTACACCAGCTCCTCAGCTTTATATACAAATATTCAGTGTCAGCTACTGAACCCTGTATCTCCTGCAATGTCATTGTT